>CM039513.1:39646723-39959223 GCA_022432975.1 Begonia masoniana
CGGCCGGCCACTCCCGCCTATAAAAATCCCCCTCCCCTAATTCACACCTCCAACATCTCTCTAATATTCTCTCTCGAATTTGCCTACTCCGGTGATATTTTTCTTCGTTCAACAAATGGTAAAATTTTTTTTGTTTTAATTATATCTTTTAATTTTTCGATATTTTTCTTTGATGAAGGTTAAATGTATTTTTATTTTATTTTAATTTACAATATTTCTAAATTTTAATTTTTAGTATGATTACTTTAAATAGAATATGTAACTATTTACCTTTTTTTTCAGGTAATTTATTTTGTAGTGGTGTAATTGTGCCTGGTAGTAATGTCTGTCTAAGGAACTGGAATTAATGTCTGTTTTGTGACTCCTCCAGCTCCCCAGAAATGACTGAAATATATTGAAAAGGTATCTTGGGGCATCTTATGATGTGCCATCATTGGTGGAGAAGCTTCTGCACCAGCTTGCTAGCAAACAAACCATCGTTGTAAATGTGTATGATATGACAGACGATTCTTCTCCCATAAAGATGTACGGTTCTGATTTCAACGATACATGGCTACTTCATGTAAGTAACCTTGATTTTGGTGATCCACAAAGGAAGCACGAGATGCACTGTAGGTAAGATCTCTCCTGATACTTTTTTTTTTCTGCATGTATATGCATAAAAACTTACATCCATGCATGTAAAAAATTGGTTTTTTTCTCAATGGCTGCAGCTTCAAGCAAAAACCAACTCTACCTTGGACAGCCATAAATGCATCGGTGGCAGTCCTGGTCATGACTCTCCTCGTCGGGCATATATTTCATGCTGCCATTTGTCGAATTCAAAAAATTGAGAATGATTATTGTGAGATGACGGAGCTCAAAGTTCGCGCTGAAGCTGCAGATGTGGCAAAATCTCAGGTGCCATAAAATTTGGTCTTAATGTTGAAAATTTCTGCACTAGAAGCAAAAAATTTGAATATGTGCAAAATCTTTATCCAGACATTGTTTCCTATTTTATAGCTCTGAAGTTTTACGCTTCCATGTTGTTTTACTTCGTATGTCCATGATCTTCTGTCTGAACTCCCATCTTTTTTGCAGTTGCTTGCAACTGTTTCCCATGAGATCAGGACACCAATGAATGGCGTGTTAGGTAATTTGAAAACATGATGAATTGAATCGTTAGTATCATAGAATAAAGATTCATCGTTAGAATAATATCTTCCGAACATCTCCAGGCATGCTGAAATTGCTGATGGATACCAACCTTGATGAAGAACAACTGGACTATGCTTGTACAGCCCATGACAGTGGAGAAAGCCTAATATCTCTCACAAATGAGGTCCTTGATCAGGCTAAGATAGAATCAAGCAGGCTTGAACTTGAATCTGTAACTTTCTATCTTCGTTCAGTGCTTGATAATGTTCTCTCCCTCTTTTCTGGAAAATCAAATGAAAAAAGGATTGAGGTAAAACCCAAAGTCTTTTTTTCCATTTTATTTTTCTTCTAGTATTTGATTGTAACTACAATCACTTAAAAGAACTCCATTTTTTTTTTTGCACGAGAAAAGTTGGCTGTTTATGTATCTCCTCTAGTACCTGAAGTTGTGATCGGTGACCCTGGTCGATTCAGGCAGATAATTACAAATCTTGTTGGAAATTCTATTAAGGTTTGTATTCTTTTGCATTTCGTTTTGGGATATTTGTGTTTTTTTTTTTTCAAAAAAGAAAACCTCAAGAAGAGGGTAATATTATATGCATCAAGTGAGATAGGCTATAGATAAAGAAAATTCATCACTTTGGTTTCCTAACATTCTAAATATCGTACTGCAGTTTACTCATAACAAAGGACATATGATGCAGTAGTGGATAAGAATTAAAGCAGGGAAAGAAAGAGAGTGAGAGGAAGAAGAAACCGTAGGAAGAAGAAGTTCTGAATAGGGGAGGGAAGAAGCATCAAAATGGGAGATTGGAAGAGAAAAGAGATTTCAGAGAAAACTCATTCATTTTTATCATTCATTCATCAACTATCTCACCAAATTACAATGCAATACTTTAAATAAAATAAAATCATAAACACATAACAGAAAACCACACAATACTAAAAATCATAAACACATAACAGAAAACCACACAATACTAAAAATCATAAACACATAACAGAAAACCACACAATACTAAAAATCATAAACACATAACAGAAAACCACACAATACTAAAAATCATAAACACATAACAGAAAACCACACAATACTAAAAATCATAAACACATAACAGAAAACCACACAATACTAAAAATCATAAACACATAACAGAAAACCACACAATACTAAAAATCATAAACACATAACAGAAAACCACACAATACTAAAAATCATAAACACATAACAGAAAACCACACAATACTAAAAATCATAAACACATAACAGAAAACCACACAATACTAAAAATCATAAACACATAACAGAAAACCACACAATACTAAAAATCATAAACACATAACAGAAAACCACACAATACTAAAAATCATAAACACATAACAGAAAACCACACAATACTAAAAATCATAAACACATAACAGAAAACCACACAATACTAAAAATCATAAACACATAACAGAAAACCACACAATACTAAAAATCATAAACACATAACAGAAAACCACACAATACTAAAAATCATAAACACATAACAGAAAACCACACAATACTAAAAATCATAAACACATAACAGAAAACCACACAATACTAAAAATCATAAACACATAACAGAAAACCACACAATACTAAAAATCATAAACACATAACAGAAAACCACACAATACTAAAAATCATAAACACATAACAGAAAACCACACAATACTAAAAATCATAAACACATAACAGAAAACCACACAATACTAAAAATCATAAACACATAACAGAAAACCACACAATACTAAAAATCATAAACACATAACAGAAAACCACACAATACTAAAAATCATAAACACATAACAGAAAACCACACAATACTAAAAATCATAAACACATAACAGAAA
This sequence comes from Begonia masoniana, assembly GCA_022432975.1. Taxonomy (NCBI): domain Eukaryota; kingdom Viridiplantae; phylum Streptophyta; class Magnoliopsida; order Cucurbitales; family Begoniaceae; genus Begonia; species Begonia masoniana. Next base: position 39,649,742 of record CM039513.1, read on the forward strand.
ACCACACAATACTAAAAATCATAAACACATACATACTAAAAATCATAAACACATAACAGAAAACCACACAATACTAAAAACCATAATAATAAATGACCATAATGAAATATGATGTCCACATCAATTCTCCCGGGGAACAAAAAACTCTCATTCAAGTTGAAAGACCCATAGCACAATAACTAATCAACCTCCCAACCATAAGTTAAGCGGTTGAACAACCTTCTGTCGACGTCTACAAACTTGTGTGATCGGGGGCCTGGATCGAAAATCTTTAGAATTGTCCCATAATTGAGTAAAGAAATATCCTGATGCTCCAATAGGTCTGGATCCAAATGCTGAAGTGTCTCCTTGCAAATCCACATACAATCACTATTTGATTGATCCATCCAACAGACAATGAAGTGCTGGATCTCACCTTCGTTGATGAGTACAATCTGTTTTTCTAAAATATCATCAATTTTATCCTCACGTGTTATGGTAAGACATGTTAGAAAAACAGAGTTAGTAGGATCAAAATCAATAGATGGAAGAAGAAATGGATCAACATATGGTTTAAAATAGCACTTATAAGCTACCAGGTCGTCGACATTAAAATCACGAGCCGTCAATGCTCTTAATCTTGTTTGCAAAGTGATTGCAGATGACTGTAGACTTAGGTAAGAATTTTTTGCTAGATATTGTTTGAAATGCTTCTGAATTCTTAAAGCTCTTGCTTCCCTTCGCATTTGCTCGTATATTTGACGAGCTAATATACCTCTAGAAAATGATTGGAGTTGAATGGCGGCTTCACGCAATGCAACAAATTTTTGCGGGAGATATATGTACGAATTTGCCTTTGAATAATTCTGGCCGCATTTCCAAGTATTTATATTCTTTTTGCATCCAAAGAAGCCATTTGACCAGCTCTTAAGAACACCATAGTTTCACAAGAGTCAATATGAGTTTTTTCTTTCTCAACCTTAGCTTGATTGAACTCCTTCAATGTCTCGGTAAGCCTTTCAAGACCTTGTTGAATCTTTTCAAATTTAACTTTTCTTTCATCTAAGAACTTTTCAACAAATTCATTACGTACGTGTGCTAGAAAGGGTGGTGGCTCCAATGTGTTTGGTGACCCCGAAAATTGCCGAGAGTCATACTTCTGTTCGTAATGTCTTAGAGCAAACTCCTTTTTCACTAGGTACTTCATTAACTCCCATGTACGTATTTCACCCTAGCCATCTACTCTTCTCTTTCTCGTAAGTGTTTCCCACCATAAATTAGCATATCCTTTGAAACTCCAAGAGGCTAGCAGGATTTTTCTTCTCTCTGAATAATCATCACATTCAAACAATATTTCTATCTTTTTTAACCAATCAAAAATATCATAACCATCTGAAAGACCACTAAAAATAGGCAATGAAACATTATATGGTCTTTCATGATCAAAGTGGCCAATTGAAATTCTTTGCAACCTAACCTCTCGCCTTTTGTTACTTTGAACACTACTCCTTTGCATTATTCACCAAATAGTGAAACCTGATATACCCAAAAGGCAGCACCCACTGTAGATTTCCACGAAGCTGAATTATGAAACCAATCCCAAACAGCAAAATATCACTAACAGACTTTCACGAAACAGAATAACACCAGCAGACATCAACCGAATTCTTCTGTTGATGAAGAGCTTCGGTCTGTTCTAATTTGTGGCCGAACAGAAACGTCCGGTGATTAACAATAAACAGGTACGGCGATGAACAGTGACCGGTGATGAAGAGTGCCGCCGATGAACAGTGCCCGAGAGACGAAGGATTAAAAAAGGATTGAGAAAGAAAACTCCCTGTACCGTTGGTTAGACTGACTGCAGCAGCGAGTATGAAAGAAGCTATCTTTCTGGGCAGAGAACACCAAAAGAACCATTCACCAAAAGAACCTCCACGAAGAATACAGCGCTGGAATCGGGGATCGGAAAATCGGATTGGAATGAGAACCGAAGTTGCAAAACCTGCTCACAAACCCAAGTCGTAGGTAAAGACGAAACACAGAAACGCCGGGTAAAATCAAAAACAGAGGAGCTGAGACCGAGGCAACGAAACCCGAAGAGTTTCTAGTGAAGCAATCAAGAGGAGCGAAAAGTTGACAGTGAAACCCACAAGCAGAATTTCTTGAAGCAGCTTGCCCCTATGTGCGCAAACAGTCACAGAAACGAGGGCAAGTTTTTTCGCTTCGATTTTCAGAAGTAAAACGAATATGAACAGTAAACAAATAGTAACCAAACAGTACGATGAACAGGATACAAACAGTACCTATGATGAACAGCACCGTAACAGTATCCAAACAGTACTCAAACAGCACTCAAAACAGTATCAAAACAGTACTCATATAGAGCAGAGGCGAACCAGAACTAAAACTGTTCTGGGCAGGGCAGTTGCAGCTTTGACTACCAGAACCCCAACGAGTTGAGAGAGCCTGGTGAAACAGAAGGAAAAGCCCAGAATCAGTTGTTTGAGAAAACAATTGTTTTGATACCAATTTGATGCAGCAGCGGATAAGAATTAAAGCAGGGAAAGAAAGAGAGTGAGAGGAAGAAGAAACCGTAGGAAGAAGAAGTTCTGAATAGGGGAGGGAAGAAGCATCAGAAAGGGAGATTGGAAGAGAAAAGAGATTTCAGAGAAAACTCATTCATTTTTATCATTCATTTATCAATTATTTCACCAAATTACAATGCAATATTTTAAATAGAATAAAATCTACTTGGAAAATGACAAAGACACTAATGAACTATTAAACACATAATAGAAAATCACACAATACTAAAAACCATAAACACATAACAGAAAACCACACAATACTAAAAATCATAATAATAAATGATTATAATGAAATATGATGTCCACGTCAATATATCTTCATCTCAGTGCATCTGGCAGATGAAGTCTTGGGTCCACTTAATGATATGGATAAAGTCCTGAGACAAGGGTTTAGCTCAGTTAAAGAAATATCGAGTACTACCCTTAATACGCTAAGCGGGTTTCCTGTTGTGAATAGATGGAAAAGCTGGAAACTTTTCAAAAATCTTTGCCGGACAGATGCAATGAAGCCTTCAGAAATGATCAAATTGTTAGTTGCCGTCGAGGATACTGGTGTGGGGATTGCTCTAAACGCTCAAAGCCGAATCTTCACACCTTTCATGCAGGCCGATAGTTCCACTTCGAGGACTTATGGCGGGACCGGAATAGGATTAAGCATTTGCAAATGTCTTGTGGATCTCATGGATGGGGAGATTGGCTTTGTTAGCGAACCAGGAATCGGAAGTACATTTTCATTTACGAGTTCTTTGAAAAAAGGGGAAAGTGATTCACTTGAAGCAAAAAGACAGCAGTACGATCCAATCGTGACAGATTTCAGAGGGTTGAAAGCTTTAATAATAGATAACAGCGGTATACGCGGTGAGGTTACGAAATATCATCTTTATAGATTGGGGATCTCCGTCAATATTGCTTCGAGTCTCGGATGCATCTACCCATATCTGGCTAATACTGGAGGCAACAGGTTCATATGCAATATTTTTTTTTCGCTAATTAGTGGATTGAAGTAGGAAAAAATATTCAGTCTCCAATCATCTTCTTTTAGTCTCAACGTCTTTTTCTTTTTAATCTCGAATTTTTAGAATTTTGTAGAGGACATGTGTCTGTCTATATATGCATAAATCCGGCGGTATTCTCGTAGTTAGTGGACAATTATGCATGCTTTATGCTTGAGAATAGTAGCTCATTTTGCTAATTTGTTACTTCTTTGTTGATAGTGTGTCAAGCGATTTGGGAATGATACTTATTGACAAAGATGTATGGGACAAAGAAGGGGGGCTGAATTTCTACCAACGCCTAAAAGAGCACATCAAAAACGGCATCCCAAAGATTTTTCTCTTAGCTACATCCATCGGTCCGAATGAGCGGAACAAGCTCGGGTCAGCGGGGCTTCTGAACAACGTAATTATGAAACCTCTACGATTAAGTGTTGTAAGTGGATGCTTCCTAGAGGCTTTGGGAGGTGGTAAGAAGAGACATATTAGTAGAAAGAAACCATCTACTCTTGGGACCCTACTCAGATGAAAAAATATTTTGGTGGTGGATGACAATGTGGTTAACAGAAGAGTGGCCGAAGGTGGTCTGAAGAAATATGAAGCGGTTGTTACCTGTGTGGAAAGCGGACGGGAAGCTATCTCTCTGCTTAAACCGCCACACCAATTCGATGCGTGTTTTATGGATATTCAGATGCCAGAGATGGATGGGTATTCAATACCATCCTCTACTTTACAACTATAATCAAATCTCAAAAGCAAGAAATTTCTCTAAAATTTTTTTAAAGCATTAACCATTCTGATTGTTTTTTTTTTTTTTTTTTTTCGTTAGCTTTGAAGCGACAAGGCAAATCCGAGAATTAGAAAGAGAGGTCAATGAGAAAAATGCTGCTGGAGACGCATCATTTGGGGATATGGCCCATTGGCACATACCAATATTGGCCATGACTGCTGATGTAGTTCAAGCTTCGAATGAAAAGTGTATGAAGTGCGGGATGAATGATTATGTATCAAAGCCGTTTGGAGAAGAACAACTTTATTCCGCTGTCTCACGCTTCTTTGAATCTGGCTAACGGTGATTGATTTAACCGGTTATGTTCATGCAGCCTGATGACTAGCTAAAGGTGACAATAGTTTGAGATGGTGGAAGGAGTAGGCCCTATCTTAACTGTATTTGCATCATCCCTCTCGATGTAAATGTTCATCTTCTTTCTCCACAGTGATATTATGCTGAAAGTAAAGATGTTAAAATGAAATCATGATCAAGTTTCTGATGCAGTTGAGTAAATAATTTGTTTCAGGAACGATACAATCTTGTAATTGCCAACTACAGAGTGGAGGATATATGCAAATTGGAGATTAATCAGGCGATGAAATTCCTGGCTGCTATTGAAAAGGTCCTCACATTTGGTTGTAGATCATTGGGTCAGGAGCTGAATTCATAACGTCAAGAATAAGCCGCTCGGCTCTGATAAAATCACTGGTTTTTCCATCTTCTAGAGGGCGGATAGATTGAATGCGGCAAACCAGGGCGAAACAAAGGTTTGAGATAGAGTTAAAACTATCTTTTCTCGTCCAGCTTTGCTCCAATGTCAATACGAGTAGCTCTGATCGGCCTGCGGTGAAGGTGACTTATTTTAGAAGAAACGAAACAGAGAATGGATGATATTGTAATGACGAGGAAGGAGAATAGTTTGAAAATAATTATGGTGGGATAATTTAAAAGGCCACCACTTTATCTCATTACAATTATTTCCAAACTATTCTCTTTCTCCCGTTACTACAATTACATACATTCTCTACTTCACTGTTTCTTTTCGTCTACGGGAAGGGAACTTCAACAGAGGTCTTTCAAGTTCTTAGGAGAATATATGCAATTATGGTGTTGTTATAGCTTATGTTTTCTTGGATTGAAATGTAAGTAACAGTTTTGACAGAATGAATAATTAATTATGATTGTCTTCAAAATATATGGTTTGTTCCTGGATTTCTGAGTTGCTCTGCAGAATCATCGCATTCAATTATCAAATCTGGTTAGCCTTGAGATTTGGAAACTTAAACTACATTGGTTACTGAAGATCTCCAATGGGTTTCTTTTAGCTGATAAAGTATTGCATATGATATGTATAACAAGGTTCATCGGTAAAAATAATCTTGTATTACATGTTTTTTAATTATTTGTCGTGTTGATTTGTTCAAGGAAGGCATGCAGGTTTTGTTGTTTTTAAGAATGTGAGATTCCTTTAGCAGGAAAGATTCCTAATTTCTACTGCAAAAGTCAGCAAAACCTGGGGACGGTTTGAAGTACAGAATAATTCAAAGCTGCATACAGTGTCGTTGGATTCCTGAAATACCCATTTTTTTAATCTCCTCATCTACCCAGTATAAGGATTTACTGTTTATGGTCAGAAAACTCTCCCTAGGATTCTCATCCATTTGCAACTCTCTCTCTCTCTCTCTCTCTCTCTCTCTCTCTAGAATGTCTACTCTTTTGATAAAAACATCACTTGCTTTGCTGCTACTGTGGATAATGGGTCGAAGAACAAGTAATGGTCAATTCCCATTAAAGTTTTCCTCTCTTTTAAGCTGATTTTGGATGAACATAAATGGTCTGTGTTGATTTTTAGCAGATGCAGAAACGGAACAATGGTGCATAGCTGATGAGCAGACTCCAGATAGTGAGTTGCAGATGGGTTTGGATTGGGCTTGTGGGAAAGGAGGAGCAAACTGCAGCAAAATTCAGATGAACCAGCCTTGCTATTTCCCAAATACAGTCAAAGACCATGCTTCTTTCGCCTTCAACAACTATTTTCAAAACTTCAAGCACAAAGGTGGATCTTGCTTCTTTAAAGGCGCCGCCATTGTTACGGAGCTTGATCCCAGTAAGCAACATTTCTTCCATTTTCAGCCCAAGTTTTTCCTTCTTCATTTTATTTTGGGTAAATTCAAAAACCACCCTCAAGTATGGGTATTTCCCGAAAAAACCCTCTGACTTTAAGTCGTCGCAGTCAAAACCTCGTAGTTTTTAAAACTAACAAAAAAACCCCTGGCGGGGGGCCGAATTGCAATTCGGGGGGCCGAATTGCAATTCGGGGGGCCGATAGCCCCCCGATGCACTGTTCATGCGGGGGCCGCATGAACAGTGCGGCCCCCCGCATGAACAGTGTTTTTTCATTATTTTTAAATAATTTTAAAAAATACCAAATTATATTCAATTCACTTAAAATTTTTACCACATATTCATCACATCATGGGAAAATAATGTAAAAAGTTTCGTGATTTTTTTAAATTGTTTATGATTTAATATAATTTTTTATAAAATAATGTCATTAAAATTACAATATATCGCACAAGTGTTATAAAATCACGAAACTTTTTACATTATCTTGCCATGATGGAATGAACATGTGGTAAAAATTTCAAATAAATTGAATATGATTTGGTATTTTTTAAAAAATTAAATCTTCATTTCTTCTTCAGACTTCAATTTGAGGCTTTAAACGATATATTTTGAGCCCGAAAAAGGCTGTCATGGGTTGTACCTAATGAATGTGTGTAGATCTCTGAGCGAGATTCAATTTGATATTTTTTCAGCTGCAATCGAATACCCGTAGTAAAAGTTGTCCTCCTTTGAAGTTGAAGAAGTCATTAATTTGTAAAAAAATTCATTAATTTGTATAAAAATGTTAAAAAATCCCGAAACTTTTTATATTACATTTTCATAATGTAATGAATATATGGTAAAAATTTTAATTTAATTGAATATGATTTAATATTTTCTTTTATTAAAAATAAAAAAAATAAAAGAAATGAAAATTTAATTTTTTAAAAAATACCAAATCATATTCAATTTATTTGAAATTTTTACCACATGTTCATTCCATCATGGCAAGATAATGTAAAAAGTTTCGTGATTTTATAACACTTGTGCGATATATTGTAATTTTAATGACATTATTTTATAAAAAATTATATTAAATCATAAACAATTTAAAAAAATCACGAAACTTTTTACATTATTTTCCCATGATGTGATGAATATGTGGTAAAAATTTTAAGTGAATTGAATATAATTTGGTATTTTTTAAAATTATTTAAAAATAATGAAAAAACACTGTTCATGCGGGGGGCCGCACTGTTCATGCGGCCCCCCGCACTGTTCATGCGGCCCCCCGAATTCCTTTGTAATTTCGGATTCGGGGGGCTATCGGGGGGCTATCGGCCCCCCGAATTGCAATTCGGCCCCCCGAATTGCAATTCGGCCCCCCGCCAGGGGTTTTTTTGTTAGTTTTAAAAACTACGAGGTTTTGACTGCGACGACTTAAAGTCAGAGGATTTTTTCAGGAAATACCCATACTTGAGGGTGGTTTTTGAAATTTACCCTTTTATTTTTTGAGTTGCTGTGGATGTCTTACTTGCAGGCCATGACTCTTGCCTGTACGAGTTTATTCCATAAAAGAAAAGCCTATCTGCAATTTGAGCGCTCGGGAAGAACACTGTCTGACTCTGCCGATTTACAGTACAATCTCATCAAAGTCATTTGATTCTTTTTTATTTAATGAATTTCTTTGGTCAGCCCGTGGATTTTTTATAGGATAAAGTCGTCGACACGTTGAATTATACTTTTGGCTGACATATAGTTGATAGGTATAAATAATTAACCTACGGATAAACAATAATTTAAACTGAAATATTTGGGATCATTTACGTATTAGAATTTGCACTATTGTTCTGGACAAATTAAATCTCCACTTTTCACCTTAATGACATCCCATTATAGAACATAGTAAGGGAAACCTTTAACAATCAAAGCAGAATGGAGCTCGATAGTTATATTATATTAGTTATTTATTTCTCAAGAGACTTTTTGCGTGAGACTCTAGCTTGATTACTTTATTTCTTTGAACTATTGTATTTTTCTACTGTTCAAAGTTTTTGTTTCGGGTCTCATTTTGTGTCACAATCCAAAACCCGACGGGTCGAGAATTTCATATAAGCATATTCGTAATCGAAATGTCAACCCACCCTTTTATTTTCTTCTGTGTATATATATAAATATATTTCTAAAGAAATTCCAATCAAATTCAAAGACGTTTAAAATCATTTGGAGAAATGTCTATTTAAAGAAAAGGATCAATAGACAATCGAATTAACCTCTGTTGTTTACATCCACCACTCATTTCTATCGAGCGTCATCACCCGCTCAACAATAAATTTTCCACAACTACCGATGATGTCAGCCGGATGACTCAGTCACCCAGCATCCACCGATCAGACCACGCGTTACCCACGTGATTTTAATTAACTCGGCAGACGACATCCACCGCTCACAATAACACTCCACATCCACCGATCACAAAACGACAAAACTCACAAGCCACATCTACCGATCACAAAATGACAAAACTCACAAGCCACATCTACCGATCACAAAACGACAAAACTCACAAACCACATCTACCGATCAATAACACTCACTGAATACATCCACCGCTCAGCTCACGTGTTACCCACGTGATTTCATTAACTCGGCAGACGACATCCACCGCTCACAATAACACTCAACATCCACCGATGAATATTAACACTCAACATCCACCGATCACAAAATGACAAAACTCGCAAGCCACATCTACCGATCAATAGCACTCACTGAATACATCCACCGCTGATCGGTTGAAGTTGACATTTCAGACCTCTGTTCTCCTATAAACCCACCCCTTTTATGAAAATCCCCAGACACATGAACATCGAAAATTCTTAACTTAAATACGTAGCGGAAGACTTAATAAAAACAAATGAACCTTTAATCTTAAAATCTTCTTTAAACACGAAACTGTATCAGACAATCCCAGTATTCTTCAGCATAAGAAAACTTCATCATACTTATGTTTCAATATCGTAGACCTTACTAAAAACATACTACGAGCAACACACCACGGGTTAAAATCGTTACTCAGCCACAAATCATCGCCACGAGCATCAATCAGCAACCAGAGCTAAGCATTTCCTTCTAGACTGAAGTCCTCACCTGTTGTTTCGTCACCTACATCATAAGGTTCAAACTATAAGTCTATCGCTTAGTAAGGAGTGCAACAAATACATGCATACTCAATAAAATCCTCTTCACATCTCTTACTCAAATCGAAAATCATGCTTATGTTCACATTCACTTTTAAATCGTGAGAATCATATTCTTGTTCATCATGTTCATATCATGGATTAAGGAGGAGTTTGTGTCGAAGGGGGGTAGGCAGAGTGCGTGTACATGGCCCTTACGGACAGAAATCATGGTCCATCCCTAGACAGTGACATGGCCAATACCGCCCACAACCCTCACTTAATCAATGTTTCATACGTTTCGTTTTCTTGTTTCATTTATAAAGGAGTATGCGTGTAAAACATTTTGTATACTCAGTAAATAAATCATGATGCATGGACATAAACATTCTCAAAACATGAGACCATGGAAGAAGTCGTTCATCAGAAAACAGAGCATACACTATTCCAAACATTATACTAAAACAGACAACTTCCCAAACATAATCGAATATCAGGAACAAACTCAACCTACTACCCTTGTGATGCAGGGCCCTAATGGCCGGAAATCTTAATACACTCACTTACTTGGATTCCTTAGCAATGTCTTTCCTTCACTTGGAGCTTTTCCCACCTAAGTCATTTCACGTATTAATGTAAGAAAACAAAATCCTAAGTAGTCCAATATTCCAGAATGGTAGCTTTCTAACTAAGTATATATCCTAGAAGTCTAACTCATTTCCATTCGAGTATTATATCAGTCACCAAGTGTGCATAAAAACTCAGCTAAACGATAATGGAGTTCGGGTTCACTAACTACCCAGGCTCAGCCAACATTCATTATTTCTACTTATTATCTACAACAATCATAATTGCTATGTTAATAGCTATATCTACTATGATACTTCAACTTCTTCAAAAAACTCGAATATAAAACTCTAATCAACTCTCAAATGACTAATCAGTAAACACATTGTCCAAGTCTTACCTCGAGCTTGGAGAATCGGAAGAAATCCGAAGGGAGTCGATCGCTGGAAGAAGAACAGAGAAGGGAGCTGAGGGGGAAGAGAGTCAGCTGAAAGGGGAAAGTCAGCTGAAGGAGGTTTTTGTGAGGTTTTAGGATTTCCTTTTTCTATTTATACACTATTGAGCAGGCCTATTTACAAGTTTGCCACCAAACCTAATTTTATAAAAAGAGCTGATTAAACTTTGGCGCCTAAACTTTCGACCAAAAGATATATTTAAACAAAGGTGGCAGTTAATACCGATTCTTTAAAAGAATATCACCTGTCCGAAGTTGTCGGGTGTTACATTTTGAGTCTTGAGATGCAGCAAACTAAACTATTATGATTAGAGTTTTCCAATTATCAAATCAAGGAGAAGCTGTTGTTAAGCAAATAAGAGGAAGAAATGGGTTGTTTGGTAAGATGACAATGCTATTAGGGTATGTGTACTTGGTGAGGAGAGAGAGAGAGAGAGAGAGAGAGAGAGAGAAAATGATAGAGGGGGCTATGGGCTTTTCTAGCTATAAGATGTTCCATGCTCATGGAGAAAGAGTAGGGTTACGGCTATTCGATGATAGTTTATTCCACATGAATGATGATTTATGGCGTTATAGAATATTATTTGAAAAATAGTTTTATTTACTTTTATCAAAAAATATATATATAAATTATTAAACCATCTACATTTAATTTAATTTTAACTATTAATTAGGAGCGATAAAATAATAATTATAAATGTATTTTAAATTCATATCCTATTAATCTCGCACATCCAACCATCTATCATCACTCTTTCTCAAATTCTTCTATTGTGATTGCTACGATAGCCTTTGTCTACTATCCGCTGCTGGGTAAAAGTGAATTTTTTGAAAGCAGAGTCTGTTACAAAATGCCGTCAGAGGAAGCTGGAGAGAAAGAAGACCAAATGCGAAAGGAAATGTGGGCGGGACCAGCGCAAGGAGTGGATCTATTTTTCTACATTTATAGTTCTTGTTTCTTTAATTGCTTTCTTTTACCTCCTATGCATTTTCTTGCTTCATTGAAATTTATGGTCAATCTTCTTAGGTTGATGATTTTTTCTTAATGTTAAGTCAATACCTTCATCTTAAGGCTGATGACGGTGAATCTTGAACACTATCAGTGGTTCATCAACGTCTTCAAGATCCACCATCCAAGCACTGTAGAGTCTGGTCAACCATAGCATAGAAAAGATCAGCTGCTGTAGTTGACCAAACTACGTCGTCTAAGGTCGGAATTAGACGAAAAAATTTTGTTTGGGCCAATGTTGTTAGACAGAATTTTTGTCCAATACTTGATTTTGCAACACGATTGCAGCTTAAGCCTTGTCACGATGACTAACACCAAATTGCCCATGTTTGTCACTCTAAGACAACTACAATAAAAAAATATGGACTAAGTTGATTCATCCACGTTACGCATGTAGTGCCAGTTGTCGACCGGGATTGGTATCTTGCTAACGTAATTGATAAATATTTGTTGTCCAAATACATGCAACTAGCAACAAATACATGTTTTCTATTTGATCATTTTTCTAGCGTTATGATCCTATTTGCTTAAAAAAGCAAAATTACAAAAAAGTCTTATTGTCTAGTTTGGAGTGTTGAGTTGTACTTTTACGGTGATCTCATGAATAGTAATATTTAGGTATATGTATGATTATCACTACCATATTTATTTGAAGACGATAAATATTTTTAACTGTTGGTTCACTTAGTAGTGTTTTTGAGTATGATCGACTTGAATAAGAGTCTTTGATTGAGATTTACATTTGTTTGTTATGAGATTGTACTTGTTATTTTGTGAATAAAGTAATGAGACAGATATACAGACAAACAGACAGACAACTGATTACATTATGTTTCTAGGCGAGAATACCTAAACATGGTTAAGGTTATTAGGTTTTATTCTTTTACAACAATGACATATTTTTGTTGCATAACACACAATTAGCGAGTTGTTTCAATTTTTGTCTTGCTGATGTTTTCATTCTCGATTTTAACATGTGATTGTATTCTAACTCATGTCGAGTTTGAAGATATCAATTTTTTTTAGTTATTTATTTTAGAGAGACTCTAGTTTGATTATTTTATTATGTTGAACTATAATATTTTTATATTTACACAATATGCTATTATATATTATTTTAATTCAATATAATAAATTATAAATAATTAAATGGACAATTATTATTTTGCTAGTACGAATGAGAAGTTAAGAGTTTAATAATTAAAAAAAAATAGGATTCTATTGTATTAGTTAAATGAAGCATTTAAGAAATTAAAATTAACAAAGAAAAAACCAAATAATGATACTGTTGCCTTTTTATCCTATCCATCTCGCACAATCCCACTATCCATCGCTACTCTCTCTTTCTCTCTCGACTTCTCTCTCCCCCTCTCAAATTCTTCCACTGCCATTGCTACGATGACCTACCGCTTCGCTATCTGCCGCCGGGTGAGAGTGAAATACTTGAACCCAAAATTTGTTTGCCTTTGGGCTTATTTTTCTCTTGTTTTCGCCGATGGCATTTTGCCACAGACTTTGGGTTCAAGTATTTCACTCTCACCCGGCGGCAGATAGCGAAGCGGTAGGTCATCGTAGCAATGGCAGTGGAAGAATTTGAGAGGGGGAGAGAGAAGTCGAGAGAGAAAGAGAGAGTAGCGATGGATAGTGGGATTGTGCGAGATGGATAGGATAAAAAGGCAACAGTATCATTATTTGGTTTTTTCTTTGTTAATTTTAATTTCTTAAATGCTTCATTTAACTAATACAATAGAATCCTATTTTTTTTTAATTATTAAACTCTTAACTTCTAATTCTTACTAGCAAAATAATAATTGTATAATTAATTATTTTATAATTTATTATATTAATTAAATAAAGCAACGTTTGTTACCTCTCATTAGTCAAAGAAGACAGTTTCTTTGAATCCCACTGAACTCTTTGATTTGGTTTGACGAGATTGCAATACCGGATACGTAACCAATCTGCATATCCTTCTCAGAGACCCAACCATGGTAAAAAGGCGTTCTGGGTATTGAAGGGAGTTTGAGGAGATGGAAGCGTGAAAGAGAGAGGGCATTCTTGATGGGGAGAAAGCTGAAGGGCAACGTGCTTCCAGTAGGTTTATTTATAAGAAATTCAAGGTTACCTAGTTTCAGTAGGATTCCTAGAAGATTTTAAACTTGTGGGTTATCTATTTTATTTGCTTTCAAATAAAGATTTAAATTTTTTTAAATCTTTTAAATATACTAGATTGATAATTTAAAATAACAGTAAATACTATCAATTAATAATAATATAACTTTGACTATATGGGATTAACTAAATGAATGTGTTTTTCTAAAAATTATTATTAATCAAGAAAATAATTGACCGCTATTATAAAAATTAAGAAGTTTGTTATCCTCTCCTATAATTTAATCATTTTATTCTAAAAGATTTTATATTTTTTAATTTAAACCATAAACTAGGAATTTTTTTTTAAACCAAACCCTAAACTATCTACCGTAGCAATCCAAACCTTAAACTATTCAAAACCTAACAAATCAAACTTTGACAGATAGCCGATCTAAAAAAAACAGCAGTCCGTTCTTAAATGTCCTACGTGGCACTGAATACGTTGGATCGGCCAGACAATTAGAGGGTGGATACTGTCTGTTCCACGTGCGACGCACGAGAATTAAATTTCCTACGGAGCATTACTAGAACGAACGATCGTGATCTGAAAACGGCCGCTCATTTCATCATCAGGGACGACAACGGATGGTCGTTTTAAGAACATGGTCGTCCGTTGTTAAAATTAGGACTGAGAACGGAGGGTCACCACCCCTACAACGACCGTCCGTTCCTCAACAGTATATAAGGGAACAGACGCTAGAACCCGTGAACCATTAAGAAAAATCTGAATCGGCTATGCCATTTTGCGTTTTTTTTTTCAAAATTCCAACCGATTTAAACCCCACCTTGTTCATTTCTCCATTATCAATTGTTTCCCTTGATTTTCATCAAAAACCTCACAAATCCAAGCCTTAAAATTCAAAATCCACTAATCACAAATTCATGTTAAATTCCAAAAAAAATCCCCTGAAATGGCTGAGAGATTGGTTATTAGACGAAAGGTTGGGCCAACGGAACGTCAGATACTATCAACGTAGCAAGGCGGTCCGACACAAGGTGGCCTGATGGAACGTTGGGCACCGTCAATGCCAGACGTGCCGCAAAATTGGTATGGGTTCTTGTCGGTTGAATTTCGTAGTTAGTTATGTCGAGAGTAGTTTGAGTTGGATCTGTTACACATCTCGGTGATGCATTCGAAGACCATCGACTTTAAAGGTTGGGAGTCCTTCGAGATCCAAGAGATGTTCGACAGAATCAACCTGCATAGGGACTACAGTTTGCGGGTCGATAGCTGTGACCGAATTATTCGTCAATTTTATGCGAACTTGAGCTTTACCAAAAGGTCGAGAATTATAAAGACGTATATCTTGGGTACGGAGATTGAGATTACTCCAGAGACGGTGAATGAGTTGATCGGGTTTACCGGAGAAGTGACGGAGAGATACTACCATGCCTCTCGCGACTGTCCTTTTAGTTTGATGTAATTTAGTTTATCCGATAAAATTCTGGTACTGTTTGGTGATTTGAATATGCAATAACTGTTTGAAACTAGTTATGGGGAGTCATAAAACAAAGGAAACTCTGTCCAATTTTTCAACTTTTTTTTTTCACTAAATTACACATTATAAAAAATTAATTTTAAATAAATACTAAACGATATTGAACTTACTTGAAAATTTGACCGCATGTACACAAGACCGCGGGAAGATAATCTAAAATTTTTCGTAATTTTCTAAGAATTGTACCATTTATTGCCATTTTAGTCAATTAAATCACACAAGAGACGTAGATTAGACATTATAAAAAATTAATTTTAAATAAATATCAAATGATATTGGACTTACTTGAATATTTTACCGCATGTTTACAAGATCATGGGAAGATAATCTAGAAATTTTTGTGATTTCCTAACAATTGTACTATTTATTGACATTTTAATTAATTAAATCGTACAACAGACGTAGATTAGACATTATAAAAAATTAATTTTAAATAAATATCAAACGATATTGGACTTACTTGAATATTTTACCACATGTTTACAAGATCATGAGAAGATAATCTAGAAATTTTTGTGATTTCCTAACAATTGTACTATTTATTGACATTTTAATTAATTAAATCGTACAACAGACGTTGATTAGACATTATAAAAAATTAATTTAGATTAGATTAGACATTACTATTAGAGTTTTCTAATGATTAAATTAAGGGGAAGCTATTGTTAAACAAATAAGAGAAAGAAATGGGTTGTTTGGTAAGATGACAATGCTATTAGGGTATGCGTACTTGGTGAGGAGTGAGAGAGAGAGAGAGAGGAAGAGATAGTGGGGCTATGGGCTTTTCTAGTTATAAGCTGTTCCACGCTGATGGAGAAAGAGTAGGGTTATGGCTATTCCACTGAAGATGATAGTTTATTCTACATGAATGATGATTTATGCCGTTGTAGAATATTATTTGAAAAATAGTTTTACTTTCTTTTTAAAAAATAAAATAAAATAATAATTTATAAATTATTAAACCATCTACATTTAATTTAGTTTTAACTATTAATTAGGATCAATAAAATGATAACTATAAATGCCTTTAAATTCATCAATATCCTATTAATCTCACACATCCTACTATCTATAGCCACTCTTTCTCAAATTCTTCCATTGAGATTGTTGCGATGGCCTTTGTCTGCAGTCCCCCGTCGGCTGAAAGTGAATTTTTTTTTTTTTTAACTGAGTTTGTTGCAAAACGCCGTCAGATGAAGCTGGAGAGAAAGAAGCCCAGACGCGAAAGGAAATGTGGGCATGACCAGCACAAGAAGGGGATATATTTGTCTACATTTAATCGCTTACCTCCGGTGCATTTTCTTGCTTCATTGAAATTTATTGTCAATCTTCTTAGCTTGAGAGATATGGCTCGTGCAACAAAAGGATCTTACTGTGGCAGCATACCACACCAAACTAAAAGATGCTGGAAAAGAACTTAAGAAAGATGGAAAAGGTTCACCAATTTCTTATGGGACTGAATGATCAATATGAAATAATTCGATCTCAAATATTAAACATGGAACTTTTTCCTTCTATGAACAAGGCCTATGCCTTTGTAACCAAAGAAGAGAAGCAGCAAGCTATTACTTTAATTGACCGAAATCAATCAACCGAAGCCGCAACCTTTGCTGTCAACTTGCCTAATAATTAGATAAAGAAATTTACGGGAGAACAAGTGATAACTCTAAATTTAGAGTTATTTTATATTATTTTTATGTAATTTAACTTGTATGATTTGAGTGAATTGTAGAAGAAATTGAGAGAATTTATTACAATTGCTGCATAATGCTGCAAAAGCAACGCCGTGATTTAATTTAATATATTCATTGCATATTATCTATTAAAAGCGCATTAAATCGAAGTTTATAGATTTTCTAATTCGAATGAGAAATTAATAGCGGGAAGATCAATTCAAATGTTGATGAATTATGAAGAAGAGAAAGCAAATCACGGAGATTGAAGTGGTCAGACTGTTTCCATAAATAAAGGAATAAAAAGCGTGGACGACAGAGAAAATAGACGAAAAACAGAAAGTGTGGACGATAGAAAGAGTGGACGATGGAAAACGTGAACAACTGGTACAACATGAAGAAGTGGCAGAAACTAAAAGACAAAAAGTCACTAAAAGACAAAAAAACGTGGACGATGGAAAGCGTGGACTTGGCCTGGAAAAACAGAAAGTAAAAAAAAAAGCACTAAACGACTGGAAAACGTGGACGACTGGTAGAATGGATTGCTGGCAGTGTGGACTACTGAACAGAATGGATTACAATGAGAATGGACGATTTAGAAGAGTGGACAACAATAAAGAGCAAATCAAAAAGATTTTACCATGATAATAAGCCGTTAATCAAGGAAATTCTGGAGGAGAGAGAACGATAAAAGAGGGATTTAATTCCCTCAAGGAAAAAATGGTATTTATACACATCTTTTACTCTATTGAAAGAGAGGAGTTCGGGGGTCTGCAGCTGGAGACAGACTTAAATTCTTCTTCTTTTTCTTCTTTTTCTTCTTCTTCTTTTTATTATTTTTTTTAATTTTATTTTATTATGATTTTAGGCTAGTTTTTCTTTATCTTGGTTAGAAGAAAGTACTCATTACATGTTTTATTATTGATCTATGAATGCTACGTATTTTTCATTGAACGATTTCTCATGATTTGAACTGCTTAATTCAATTTATGTCGATAGACAATTTTGATTTCACATATTCCTATTATATCGATAGGTAAATAAGAATTAAAGATGAATGAGAAATTTAATAGATTAAAAGTGTTGCAAAGTAGTTAACATTAATCTATTTGACATTTAAGAATAGGTTACAAGAAAATTCAGATTAATTTTTTGACTTTTCAAAATCGAAAAGAAAATTCTGAAACAAATTTATCTAGGCAATTCGACGGAACCCTAGAAATATAAGAATTCTTACTGTTTTGTGACTAATACTGTAGCATTGCTAATGCATTTTTGCTTGGAACAATCTTTCGTGATATTCCTTGTCTAATTCAATTCATATCGACAGATAGTTTGATGTTTCATGTTTATATTATATCGACCGGTAAATATAAATGTTAAGATGCACGAATGATTAACTGGATTAATATGTTACAAAGTAGTTAACGTTAATTCAATTGGCACTAAGAATAAGGTTTATAGAAATTCAATGTTAGTTATCTTCTTTCAAAGTCGAGAGAAATTCTAAATTGAATTTACATAGGCAATTCGACAGAAACCTATAAATATTTTTATTCTTGCTGTTCAAGAGCATTGTTGTAGCATCAGTAATAATTGTATTTAAAAAAGAAATCAACCCTAACTAAGGCTTTTCCTGTAATTACCTTTTTAATTCATTTCAATTTTTAGTCTTATTCAATTTTGAATAATTTTAGTTCATCATTCCTTACCATATTTTATTCCCATTCTTTAATCTTAATATTTTCACCTTTATTTACAGAAATTTATAGCAAGATTAAGTTGATTAAAAATATCCTCGTGGGATCGACTTTTACTTACTTTTATTACTTCGTTAGCGACACGTGCACTTACGTTAGGGTGTAGAAAATTACTAACAAGTTTTTGGCACCGTTGCCGGGGATATTTCTTAATTATTTTATTTTGCTATAATTTCTTATATTTGCTTTTGTGTATTTTTTTTAGGTACATTTGAAGTTTGACGATTGAAGAAGCTAATATGTATAACCAGGAAGAAAGAAGAATCATTTTGAATCAAATAATGGATGACCGAGATCGACCTATTCAGCACTTTGCAATTCCAACGCTCGACGATCTGAATCCCGGTATTGTGAGACCAGATTTAAATACCACCCGATTCGAGCTTAAACCAGTCATGTTTCAGATGCTCCAAACCATTGGACAGTTTAGTGGAATGGTCACAGACAATCCTCATCGTCATCTCAAAGCATTTGGAGAAGTGAGCGACTCATTTCATTTTCTTGGAGTTTCAATTGAGGCATTAAGGCTAAATCTTTTCCCGTATTCTTTAAGAGACCGAGCACAAGATTGGTTGGATAACATCCCATCAAATACTATCACTACATTGGGAGATTTAGCCAAGAAATTTATCATGAAATACCATCCACCAGTAAGTAATGCCAGAATGAGAAGTGAAATCACCAGTTTTCAGCAGAGGAATGAAGAGTCACTTTATGAAGACTGGGACATATTCAAGGAATTATTAAGCCAATGCCCTAACCATATCACACTGGATTCAGCTGGAGACATTTTACAATGGATTAAATGGACAGACAAGATCTATCGTTGATGCTGCAGCAAATGGAACCTTTTTATCAAAATCCTTCAATGAAGCATATGATTTATTGGAAAGGATGACAGTAAACAGCTACCAATGGTCTTCAGAAAAATTTAACCCTATGAGGCGGGCACCTGAAGTTTACGATCTGGATGATGTATCAGCCTTGCATGCAAAGATTGTTACGCTAGAAAATGCCATCAAGGAGATGAACAGACCACCTAAGCCATCAGCAAGAGAGGTTTCAGGCATTTTTTGTGGAGAGAATCACGATGACATCACATGCCTTATTAACCTAGAATCTGAAAATTATGTGGGGTATAATAGAAACAATAATCCTTACTCGCAGACATGCAATCCTGACTGGAAACAACATCTAGATTTTCAATGGAATTCGCAGCCGCAGAATGCTCCAGCATCAACCAGACCAGCTGAAAATTACACTCAAGGCTTCTCACAGCCAACTCATACTTCAATGCATCAAGAACAATCAGACAGATTTGCCAAAGAATATGCTGCTAAGACAGATGTGATCTTGCAGAACTTGACTGCATCAATGAAGAATATTGAAACACAAATGGAGCAGCTGACTCAATCTTTAAGCACACGAATAGCAGGACAATTACCAAGCAATACAGAAGCGCCACAAAGATCAGAAAAGGAATATTGCAAGGCCACAGTATTGAGGAATGGAAGAAAACTGGAAATTTCACAAAAGCAACAGAAAGCAGAAAATTTAAACAACCATGTAGATTTGGTGGAACAAGATGATGTGGAGGAAGAAGAAAAGGATAATCCAGAAACTAGCGTTGTAGAAACTGATGCTACAACAATGTCACCACAGCAACGAAGTGAATTGAAGCACGCAGAGAAAGAAATTTTTGAGAGAAAGGAGGAGAGTCTTGGCTGTGGCGAAGACGTGAATGAGCAGCAGATTACTTTTAATGTATTGAAAGCTATGAAGTGCCCTTATGATGAAGAAGACTGCTTTATTATATCAGAAAGAATAAAACTAGAAGAAACAAAGCAGAATCCTCGGAGCCACAGAAAACAGTTTGAAACATCAGTGAGAACTGAATATAACCTAGAAGTTTTCAAGCTATCTGTTGAAGACGCACCTACACTGGAGCTTAAACACCTTCCATCTTACCTCAAACATCAAGTGACCATAGCATATCATCCACAAAGCATAAAAACGTGAAGCATAGAAAGTCAGGCTGAAGATTTAAAACATCAAGCGCTTCTTGGGAGGCAACCCAATTTTTTTTTTATATCCTTTTGTATTAGTTTTTACTTATTTTTTAGTTTTTGCTACAAATAAACTCAGCCCTGCACAAATCAGAGAAGAAGAAACTGATGAAGAGGAAGCATCATGAAACCCTTCATCTTATGGAACGAAAAAGGAGATTCCAGGGAAGTACTTACCCCCTAGTTTTGCTTTACTTTATTTAAATTTTGAACTTTATTTTGTTCAACAGTGGGGAGACTGTAGAGTTTGAGTATGGGGGTAGAGATGTACTAGTTTTTATTTTTATTTCTTTTTTTCCTAACGTCCTAATGTTCCTAATGTGTTGAAAACTTGCACTAATGTACCTTAGGAACATTTTACTAAAGCTCATTCCCGTGAATATAATTTTTCCTAAGAACACACGAACTCCCTTTTAGTTTGTTAAGAAATATCATCCTCATTAAATTTCATAGTTATTTAGATGAGAACGATCCAAGGCTTACCGAAGAAAATTAGAGATAAAGAATTCTTCTAAAAAAATGCATAATAAATAATCAGTTTGGGGGTTTTAAAATAAAATAAATAAATAAATAAATAATAAATTGCAATTTCCTAATCTACTTTCAATATCGGTTGAGTCCTTTGGATACTCGATGGGTAGAATTTAAATAAAGGAACTTTGGGAGGAACTCCGTTGTAATATTATTGACTATACTCCTCTATAATTTGATATGAGTATATATCTTTAAGTGACACTACTGAGTAACCGGAAGCCTTCATGACCAATGTTGTTAATCGCGTAAAAAGGTAGTGTGACTTATAAGAGAAAGTCAATAATATATATATATATATACAAAAAAAAGAACCTTTAAAATCTAGTTAACTTAGGAAAAACCTTGAGGAGTTAACAATCTAATATTTCTGTGAAATTTAGTTTTGATGATTGAACTTAGCAAGTTGAAGAGGAGTTTGTGCACACACACACTTTGAAATATTATTTAATTGGGAATGAGTCTATGTTATTTATTTCTAATTGTGCTAGAGAAAGTTTTCATCATGTTAAAAGTTTTAAACCATGTTGATGTATTTTGGAATCTATTGGTTTTGATTTATTTTGCATCACTCGAAGACGAGTAATGATTTAAGTTTGGAGGTATTTGATAACTCTAAATTTAGAGTTATTTTATATTATTTTTATGTAATTTAACTTGTATGATTTGAGTAAATTGTAGAATGAGAGAATTTATTACAATTGCTGCATAATGCTGCATAATGCTGCAAAAGCAACGCCGTGATTTAATTTAATATATTCATTGCATATTATCTATTAAAAGCACATTAAATCGAAGTTTATAGATTTTCTAATTCGAATGAGAAATTAATAGCGGGAAGATCAATTCAAATGTTGATGAATTATGAAGAAGAGAAAGCAAATCACGAAGATTGAGGTGGTCAGACTGTTTCCATAAATAAAGGAATAAAAAGCGTGGACGACATAGAAAATGGACGAAAAACAGAAAGCGTGGACAATAGAAAGCGTGGACGATGGAAAGCGTGGACAACTGGTACAACATGGAGAAGTGGCAGAAACTAAAAGACAAAAAGTCACTAAAAGACAAAAAAGCGTGGACTTGGCCTGGAAAAACAGAAAGTAAAAAAAAGCACTAAACGATTGGAAAATGTGGACTATTGGCAGAATGGATTGCTAGCAGTGTGGACGATTGAGCAACGTGGACTACTGAACAGAATGGATTACAATGAGAATGGACGATTTAGAAGAGTGGACGACAATAAAGAGCAAATCAAGAAGATTTTACCAGGATAATAAGCCGTTAATCAAGGAAATTCTGGAGGAGAGAGAACGATAAAAGAGGGATTTAATTCCCTCAAGGAAAAAGGGTATTTATACACATATTTTACTCTATTGAAAGAGAGGAGTTCGGGGGTCTGCAGCTGGAGACAGACTTAAATTCTTCTTCTTCTTTTTCTTCTTCTTCTTTTTATTATTTTTTTTAATTTTATTTTATTATGATTTTAGGCTAGTTTTTCTTTATCTTGGTTAGAAGAAAGTACTCATTACATGTTTTATTATTGATCTATGAATGCTACGTATTTTTCATTGAACGATTTCTCATGATTTGAACTGCTTAATTCAATTTATGTCGATAGACAATTTTGATTTCACATATTCCTATTATGTCGATAGGTAAATAGGAATTAAAGATGCATAAGAAATTTAATAGATTAAAAATGTTGCAAAGTAGCTAATATTAATCTATTTGGCATTTAAGAATAGGTTACAAGAAAATTCAGATTAATTTTTTGACTTTTCAAAATCGAAAAGAAAATTCTGAAACGAATTTATCTAGGCAATTCGACGGAACCTTAGAAATATAAGAATTCTTGCTGTTCTGTGACTAATACTGTAACACCCGACAACTTCAGCCAGGTGACTTCCTAACTGTATTAACTGTCATAAATATTCAATTTTCACGGTTTAGAGTTTTACACCAAGAATAATTAATTTCATGTGGATTTGAACTAGGTTGGGTGGCAAAGTTGTAATAATGGTGGGTGATGACCAGTATATAAAGAAAAAGAAAATGTTTTAAACCTCATTTAAACCACTGTAGCCAACACCTTCCTTTTCGGTGATTTCTTCTCTCCCGAGCTCTTGCTCTCTGCTTTCAGCATACTCTCTTCGACGATCGGTTTTCTCTGCCACTACTCGACTACTCTGTGCCCGAGGAATGCAATAGACAACGTAGCTATCTGTTAGTTTGCTAGCCATGTTTTCTACTCGGCATTGGAGTTTTGGATTTTCCAATGGCCGACTAATAATAAGAACATTTGAAATCTGAGAGTGAGAATGCTTTTATCTAATCGATTCTAGACATTTAAAACAACCACCCCGAATTATCGGTAATCGAATCTGTCTGTTTTGGTTTTGGGATTTCAGACTACATTGAGTATTAAACTAAGAATTCGGGAATGACTCTTAGCTATTAGACCCTAGGATGACTTACGAGTAGAACTTTTAGGATTTTGTTTTAACTACTGTAATGTAAATGTTTTAGGTAAAGAAGCCTGAGGAAAAGGAGCTCTCATTGCTAAGGACACCAGGTAAGTGAATGTATAGGATTTTCGGCCAATAGGGCCCTACATCACAAGGATGCTAGATAGTAACTGATATGACGATTAGAGGTTATTATGCTACAGTCTAGTACTGATGTTGACATTTAGTTTAATGGTAAGTTTTCATACTGGATGAAGGTTCTGTTCTGTAATCTGAATGAGTTAAGAATTCCCATGTTCATGCATTATCAATGTTTTATGCACATGAAAATGTTTTAAAAGCATGTTTTCTCATGAACAAGATAAGATGATAAAATCTCTGCAACGTGGTTGAGTGAGGGTTGGGGGCGGTTCGGCGTATGTCACAGTCCAAAGAAGGACATATGAATACGACCCGCAGTAGGGACCATGATCAAACTCACTGTCGAACCCCTTTTACCGGCACAAATCCTCTCTCATTCCACACAACTTAATTGATGATTATGAACAATGATTATGAACAATGATTATGAAAAATGATTACGAATAATGATTATGAACAATGATTACGAATGATGAATATGATACATGATTATGGATGATGATTATGAACAAGAAAAGACTTATGACTATGTATTTCTCTTAATTATGCATTCATGCATTCATGTTATTGTTGCATTCCTTACTAAGCATTAGGCTTATAGTTAAACCTTATGATGTAGGTGAAGAGTTAATAGGTGAGGATTCCCAAATCCAAGAGAACGTTTAAAGCTGGTTGCTGGAGGATGCTCAAGGTGACAGTGCAAGGTTGGATAAGCGATTAAGGTCCCTGGTTATGCTCATAGTAAGTCTGAAAAGTTTATGATGAGCAGATGACTAAGTAGAACAGAATTTCTTATAACAATGAGATTTGGATTTGAATGGTTTGTCTTTAGAGTCTGAATACGATTTTAAGGATTATTGAATGGTTTGTTTTGCTTAAGCCTTCCGCTATGCGTATTTTGGATGAGTTTATGATCCTTACTCATTGAGGTTTATAGTTACCGAGTTAAGATTCGGGTGAGTTGTGGTATGTTCTATTGGATGAGGTTGTTTGATGATTATGGTGTTTGTTGCCGTGTGATAGAAGCTGGATAAGGCAATCATCCGGCTGACGTCAACGGCAGATGTAGAGTGCTTAAGCCATCGGATGATGGAAGTGATGATTTGTCGTCTAGCGATCGGTAGATGTAGAGTGTTTGAGCCATCGGATGATGGAAGTGCTATTTTGTCGTCTAGTGATCGGCAGATGTAGAGTGTCTAAGCCATCGGATGATGGAAGTGCTATTTTGTCGTCTAGCGATCGGCAGATGTAGAGTGTTTAAGTCATCGGATGATGGAAGTGCTATTTTGTCGTCTAGTGATCGGCAGATGAAGAGCGTTTAAGCTATCGGAAGATGTAAGTATAGTTTGTCGTCTAGTTACCGGATGATGTGAGGGTTTCCTTGTCGTTTAGTGACCGGGTCATGTTTTAATTATGCACGTGAGGAGCACATGTCCATCGGATGATGTTCCCTTATTTCACCGGATGATGTGAAGAGTCTCTCTACCGGATGATATAAACATGGTTTTGTCGTCTAGTGACCGGTAGATGTGGTTTTATTCCTCAATCGGCAGGTGTAGTCTAAGGTTTTAAGTTTCCCTTCACCAGCCGATACACATTGCACTGCCCGCCGGCAGATGCGTAAAGTGTTCCTTTGCCGAATGATGCCTAGTGAATTATGTACGACATTTTAAGTTAAGTTATGTTTTTAAAAAAAATATACTACCGAAAATGAGTAGAGTGTGAGTAATAAGAATTAAATAATTAAGAAAGATATGGTTTATGTGACGATCCCTCCGGGGTCGTTACAATTATGGTATCAGAGCAAAACCGGGTTCTAAAACCGATTCTGCAGACTGCCTTCAAGCACTGACTGTCACATGAGCGCACTCCAGCAACTGTAAGTGTAACGCCCCGAGTTTTCTGAACCCGGTTCACTACTCATCGCTCTAACATGACTAAGAAATTTTGGATTAAGTTAAAACTTTACCCGAAAGTCAAGATTATTCATTTTACTAAAACCTCAAAACCTTTGAGAACTTGCAGCGGAAATCATTTGAATAACTATGGAGTCAAACAAACAGTGAAAAACATTGTTAAAATAATGTTTTGGAAATGTTCAGAATAATCGGCCAAAAGAAATAAAGTTTTTGAACGAGGAATACTCGAG
This sequence comes from Begonia masoniana, assembly GCA_022432975.1. Lineage (NCBI taxonomy): Eukaryota > Viridiplantae > Streptophyta > Magnoliopsida > Cucurbitales > Begoniaceae > Begonia > Begonia masoniana. The sequence continues at coordinate 39,675,826 of CM039513.1, forward strand.
AAGTTGCAGAGGTCAAACCAATCTGCCGACGACAAAGTCAACGGAGGAAGTAGAAACAGGAAATAGGAGGCTTCTACCGATGACGTCACCCGGAAAATATACAACACAGACAACTTTCAGTAGACTGCATCTACCGATGACTACACGACAAAATATGACACCCTCTCCTTCCGATAATGCAAAGTCTTCATCTACCGGTAGGTGACAGAACAATAACTCATCATCTACCGATAGACTAAACGATGATAATTCTCCTACATCTGCCGATGACTTCAGCACGCATCTACCGATGAGTTTACTGAGACATCATCCGGTAGACTTAAACTTACACCCTCCGATAGAATTAACCTGTATCATCCGATGGCTCATCTAAAGACATCTTCCGATAAACTTAAACCTACATCATCCGATGACTTTACTGAAGACATCTTCCGATAGACAACATAACTCATCATTTACCGATAGACATCATCTACCGGTAGAAAACTGAGTACATTTCAACGACTCCTCACAAAACATACACAACACTGATTACAGAAAGGAATTTGCTTACTTTTCCAAGACCATTCAAAAACAACTCAAACCACTACATTAATCAAATCCAGTAAAAATAACATTTAAAACACAACAGATCATCGTTATCAGAAAAATCTCAAATCGTGTTTAAAATACTGAAACCACTACTGCTATGGAAACTTAGCATTTCTAAGTTTTAATCACTGTCAACTAAACCTTCTCACCAAACAGACATCAGTTAAATCGCCTCATCAGTTCACCAGGTTCGTGGCATGAGTGTGCTCCCCCAACCAGTCTATCCCTCAATGAACTCAGAAGAATCACCTGCTGTCACTTCTTCACCTACATCACAAAACTCATCTATTAGCCTAATGCTAAGTAAGCAAAGCAATGATGAAAAGAAAAGAATGAAATGCTGGAACATAAATTCCTAGACGTGCAATTTCTACTTTCTCCTCTCAGTTGTTCATGCGTTGTTTCTGTTCAGATCCCCCTGTGAAATTGGGAGTTGGATCAACTCTCCCAAAGTATAAATATCCACTGTCTCATTAAGGGTTGGATTAGCTCCCTTAACAGTAAAGCTGATTCACTGTTCAGATCCCCCTGTGAAATTGGGAGTTGGATCAACTCTCCCAAAGTATAAATATCCACTGTCTCATTAAGGGTTGGATTAGCTCCCTTAACAGTAAAGCTGATTCACTGTTCAGATCCCCCTGTGAAATTGGGAGTTGGATCAACTCTCCCAAAGTATAAATATCCACTGTCTCATTAAGGGTTGGAATAGCTCCCTTAACAGTAAAGCTGATTCACTGTTTCAATATGTTCATTCCTTACCATGCCAACATGCATTCAAATTCATTTTCGTATACTTTTAAAACATGATGCATAACACACACACAGACACATCCAAGTAAACACAACCCTAACGTTTTGTGATGTAGGCCCGAAGGCACACAAACAAACTTTACTTACCTGGCTCTCCTGGAAATGCTCGGTTAGGAGTTGCTTCGGAAATGCTCACCTAGAACCATAAATAGAACATTAAGCCAATTTTTACTAATCCCCATTCTAAAGCATTCTGAAACTTAAGTGGACCGTTAGGAGTTCTATTCACTAAGCATTTTCCCAAATTTTCACCCCAACCCGAATCTACACTCATTCACAGCATACACGAAATCCCCACATTGCACTCCCTCAGCTATCTAACTGCTTAAACTTAAGAGAAATGAGGAAAACTTACCTAAGTTGAAGGAGAATCGGGCGAGGAAAATTGCCTAGAGAGCTCGGCTGCTTGAGCTGAAAACCGAGAAAGGAAAATAAGGGAATAGTGGCGGCTAAACCTCATTAAACCCTTCCTTAAATACTTTATCCACAATAAATTGTAATTACCATTATGTCCTTACTCATACTTATTAACCTAATCTTTAAATCACCCGATATCATTTATAAAACATTCACCAAAATAAAAGTAAACCGGTTAATGGAAACCAGGTATTACAGTAAGTGTTTATGATTCTAGCAATGTCGTTAAGTTAAGATGTGTTTATAACTAATTGTTTAGGAATCCCAAGATGGTGAGAGGTCAGCAGAGAGATGATAATGTGGATAGTCACACTATTGCTCAGCTAACTGAGTTAGTAATTCGCCAATCCCGCCAAGTTGAGCAGCTCATGACCGCCAGGGAAGAACAAGGGAATTCGAGTACGAATATTGCCCGAGAACATGGAGATGAGCGTTTTCACCGACTTCGACCCACGATTTTCAATGGTCAAGTTGCAGATCCGGTTTATGCTGAGGAATGGATTCGAAAGATGGAGGACATGTTCAAGTATGCAAAGGTGGAAGAGGGAGATAAAGTCACATGTGTTGTCTATCACTTGGAACTGGATGCGAGGCATTGGTGGGACTCGATCCAGAGCACGACTGACGCCGGAGCTATGACCTGGGGAAGGTTCAAGACGGCCTTCTTTGACAAGTATTTTAATCGAACTGTTCGGGCCAATAAGAAAAAGGAGTTTATGAATCTACGACAGACTGGTTCGGTAACAGATTACATATGTAGGTTTGAGGCCTTGTCTCGGTTTGCATCCCGTCTGGTTGAAGATGAGGAGGATAAGATCTATCAATTTGTTCAAGGACTGAAGCCAAGCTTGTATATGAAAGTGAAAACTGCTGGTATCTACAATGTGCCGTATACCGAGGTCACAGCTAAGGCCTTGGAAATGGAGGAGGCTGAAATAACAGTGTATGAGCAGCGTGATCAGTCAAAGAAGACTACCAAGGATGTCCAACAGCCACCACGCCCGAACAAGGGCTGGCAGCCACAGCAGAATAGGGGACCACAGCAGCAGAAAGGTGTGAAGAGGCCATACAACCAGAATGATGACCAAGGAAAAGGAAAGAGGCCTCTGGCACCCTTATGCCCCACCTGTCAGAAGAACCACCCCGGCGAATGCAAGTTACATTCTGGCCGCTGTTTCAGATGTGACAAGGTTGGACATATAGTCAGAGACTGCCCCATGCCGCCAGATCCGAACCGTGCAAGGGTAGCACCTAAAGTCTATGCAATGATGGAGGATGAGGAAGCCGTGCAGCATACAGTCATAACAGGTACCATTATGATATGTGGTTTTGCTGCTTACACACTTATAGATACGGGAGTCACACACTCGTTTATATCAACCTTGTTTGTATACAATCACAACTTAGAACTTTTACCAGCCGAAAGGCCATATATTGTTATGTTACCAACAGGGAAGTCCCTACATTCAGAACAGATTGTTAAAGGTGATGTTGTATCCTTAGGAAGTAAGAAACTATATGTAGAACTGATTGTAATTGACATGAAAAGGTATGAGGTGATATTAGGAATGGATTGGTTATTTAGGCATTATGCCACAATAAGTTGTAGATATGGGATGGTTGATTTTCGACCCCCAAGTGGTGATCATTATTCCTTCCAAGCTATTCCTAAGATAAGCAAAATACCGATTATATCCTCACTAGAAATTTACCGGTTACTGAAAAATAGTTGTGAGAGTTACTTAGCTAGCATAATGGATGTTCGGGTGAAGAATAAGATAGAGTTACAAGATATCCCCATAGTCAGAGAGTTCCCTAAGGCATTCTTGGATGATTTGCCAGGATTACCACCAGATAGAGAAATAGAGTTTGTAATAGATACGTACCCTGAGGCCTTACCCGTATCTAAGAATCCTTATTGGATGGCACCTGTTGAACTAAAGGAGTTAAAAGTTCAACTGCAGGAATTAGTAGACAAAGGATTTATACGCCCTAGCAGTTCTCCTTGGGGCGCACCTGTCTTATTTGTCAAGAAGAAAGATGGTTCCCTTAGAATGTGCATAGACTATAGGGAGCTAAATAAGTTGACAATCAAGAATAAGTACCCCTTACCTCGGATTGATGATTTGTTTGACCAATTGCAAGGAGCAAAGGTATTTTCGAAAATAGATTTACGTTCGGGTTATTACCAACTGAAGGTTAGGGAAGGAGATATACCAAAGACAGCCTTCAGAACCCGTTATGGACACTACGAATTCTTGGTCATGTCATTTGGACTGACCAATGCACCTGCAGCCTTCATGGACTTAATGAATCGAGTGTTTCGTGAGTATTTGGACAAATTTGTAATTGTGTTCATAGATGATATCCTGATATACTCACGGACTGAAGCTGACCATGCAGAGCATTTAAGAGTAGTTTTGACAACATTGAAGAAGCACCAGCTTCATGCCAAACTGTCCAAGTGTGAATTTTGGTTGGACAAGGTTAATTTTCTGGGTCATGTAGTTTCTGCTAATGGCATTTCAGTGGACCCGACCAAAATTTAGGCAGTAGAGGATTGGCCACAACCAAAGAATGCCAATGAAGTCCGCAGTTTCCTTGGATTGGCAGGGCTATTACAGAAAGTTCATCAAAGGATTTTCTATGATAGCTAAGCCCCTGACGAATTTAACAAAAAAGGACAATAAGTATTCATGGACTGAAGCTTGTGAGGATAGCTTCCAGACATTGAAAGTGAAGTTAACAACAGCCCCGGTATTGACCCTTCCAACCGAAGTTGGTTTGGGCTGTGTTTTGATGCAAGAAGGAAAGGTTGTAGCGTATGTCTCTAGGCAGTTAAAGAGTTATGAACAGAACTATCCCACCCATGATTTAGAATTAGCCGCTGTTGTTTTTGCCTTGAAGATATGGAGACACTATTTATATGGACAGCAGTGTGAGGTGTTTTCTGACCATAAAAGTCTGAAGTACCTCTTTACACAAAAGGAATTGAACATGAGGCAGAGGCGTTGGTTGGAATTTGTTAAGGATTACGACTTCGAGATCAAGTATCACCCGGGTAAGGCTAACTCTGTAGCTGACGCATTGAGCAGGATGTCATCAACAATGCAACCCGTTATATCAACTATGTCTATACCTTTAAGGACAGAGATTCAGAAATTGGAGTTGGAGATAGTTCCAGAGTTGTCGGCTTTGCTCGCAAATTTGACCATTCAACCGACGGTTCTGGAAAAGATCAAAGAAGCACAACAGAAGGACTCAGAGGAGAATAACAGTATGATGAACAAGGTGAAGGACATCACCTCCGAGTTTAGTCTTTCCAAGGATGGAATTCTGAGGTTTAGAAATAGATGGTATGTCTCTAATGATGAAGGATTACGTAAGCTAATCTTGGCTGGGGCGCATTCGTCTCCCTTTTCTGTGCATCCTGGCAGCACCAAGATGTATCGAGACCTGAAGTTACTCTATTGGTGGCCAAACTTAAAGAGAGATATTGCTAAGTATGTAGAGTCATGTTTGGTTTGCCAACAAGTTAAAGCCGAGCACCAACGTCCAGGAGGTACCCTTCAGCCTTTACCTATTCCCGAGTGGAAGTGGGAACACATAGCTATGGATTTCGTTGTAGGATTACCTAAGACAACTAAGGGACATGATAGTATTTGGGTTGTGATTGATAGATTGACGAAATCAGCTCATTTCTTACCAGTAAGGACAACCTACTCGATGGACCAGCTTGCTGATCTTTATGTACAAGAAGTTATTAGGTTGCATGGAATCCCTGCATCTGTTGTCTCTGATCGTGACCCCAGGTTCACCTCACGATTTTGGAAAGGTCTACAAAGCACACTTGGCACAAGGTTATCATGCAGCACTGCCTTTCACCCGCAGACAGATGGTCAATCGGAGAGGATTATTCAGATACTTGAAGACATGCTGAGGGCGTGTGTACTAGATTTCCAGTCTTCCTGGAGTCGATACTTACCTCTGGTTGAGTTCTCCTACAACAACACCTACCAGTCTACCATTGGCATGACACCTTATGAAGCACTGTATGGCAGGAAATGTAGATCACCTCTGTATTGGGATGAGGTTGGCGAAGCAAAACTTCTTGGACCCGACCTTCTGCAACAGATGTCAGACAAGATCTCTACTATTAGAAAGAGGATAATGACTGCACAGAGCCGACAGAAGAGTTATGCAGACCAGAGGAGAAGAGACCTTGAATTTTCGGTTGGAGATGAAGTATTCTTGAAGGTTTCACCGTTCAAAGGGGTCTTAAGATTCGGCAAAAAGGGAAAACTTACTCCACGATTCATTGGACCATTCCCTGTTTTGGCTAGAATCGGTAGTACAGCTTACAGACTGCAGTTGCCTCCATCATTGGATAAAGTTCATAATGTCTTTCATGTGTCAATGTTAAGGAAATGCATACGAGATCTGACGCAAGTTGTTAAGCCAGTGGATATTGAGATTGAACCATTATTAATGTATGAAGAGAGACCAGTGCAGATATTGGAATCCGTAGTTAAGACTCTGAGGAATAAAGAGATTCCGTTGGTCAAAGTCTTATGGAAGAATTATGGCATTGAAGAAGCCACTTGAGAGCGACGACATGACATGTTAGACAAGTACCCATAGTTATTTGTTTGATCAATTTTCGGAGACGAAAATTTTGTTCAAGGAGGGGTGGATGTAACACCCGACAACTTCAGCCAGGTGACTTCCTAACTGTATTAACGGTCATAAATATTCAATCTTCACGGTTTAGAGTTTTACACCAAGAATAATTAATTTCATGTGGATTCAAACTAGGTTGGGTGGCAAAGTTGTAATAATGGTGGGTGATGACCAGTATATAAAGAAAAAGAAAATGTTTTAAACCTCATTTAAACCACTGTACCCGACACCTTCCTTTTCGGCGATTTCTTCTCTCCCGAGCTCTTGCTCTCTGCTTTCAGCATACTCTCTTCGACGATCGGTTTTCTCTGCCACTACTCGACTACTCTGTGCCCGAAGTATGCAATAGACAACGTAGCTATCTGTTAGTTTGCTAACCCTGTTTTCTACTCGGCATTGAAGTTTTGGATTTTCCAATGGCCGACTAATAATAAGAACATTTAAAATCTGAGAGTGAGAATGCTTTTATCTAATCGATTCTGGACATTTAAAACAATCACCCCGAATTATCGGTAATCGAATCTGTCTGTTTTGGTTTTGGGATTTCAGACTACATTGAGTATTAAACTAAGAATTCGGGAATGACTCTTAGCTATTAGACCCTAGGATGACTTACGAGTAGAACTTTTAGGATTTTGTTTTAACTACTGTAATGTAAATGTTTTAGGTAAAGAATCCTGAGAAAAAGGAGCTCTCATTGCTAAGGACACCAGGTAAGTGAATGTATAGGATTTTCGGCCAATAGGGCCCTACATCACAAGGATGCTAGATAGTAACTGATATGACGATTAGAGGTTATTATGCTACAGTCTAGTACTTATGTTGACATTTAGTTTAATGGTAAGTTTTCATAATGGATGAAGGTTATGTTCTGTAATCTGAATGAGTTAAGAATTCCCATGTTCATGCATTATCAATGTTTTATGCACATGAAAATGTTTTAAAAGCATGTTTTCTCATGAACAAGATAAGATGATAAAATCCCTACAACGTGGTTGAGTGAGGGTTGGGGGCGGTTCGGCATATGTCACAGTCCAAAGAAGGACATATGAATACGACCCGCAGTAGGGACCATGATCAAACTCACTGTCGATGTAACACCCGACTTTATTTAAGAATTTAAAATAACAGATAAATCTATTAGGTATAATCGATGAATGAAACTTTAGTATAATGTAGGTTAGGTTGAAGAATGAGTAAGTAAGGGCATAAGGGTAATTGGCAAATTTGAAAGTGGATAATGTATTTAAGGCAAGAGGTTTAGGGTAGCCGCCACCACTACTCATTTTCTTTCCCTTTCGGTCTTCAGCTCGAGCGGCAGAAATCTCTAGGCGATTCTCCTGCCCGATTCTCCTTCAACCTAGGTAAGCCCTCCTTGTTTTCTTGCGATTTTAGTAGTTAGATAGCTGAGGGAGTACAATGTGAGAAGTTTCGAGGAATGCTAGTGATTTAGACTATGTGAGAAGTTTCGAGGAATGCTGTGATTTAGAGTAGGTTCGGGCTGTGTGACTAATGAGAATACCCGAGTTGTGGGGTTTCAAATTTGGTTTCCTCAAACTCCTGTAATGATTCTGTGAAGTTTAATAAAAGTTTGATATATGTACTATTATGATTTTAGGTGAGCGAGCTTCGAAAGTAGCTCCTAACCGAGCACTCGCCAAGAATCCAGGTAAGTAGAGTTTGTTTGTGCCTTCGGGCCTACATCACAAAACAGTAGGGTTTATGTATGTTTGTATGTTTAATTCCAGTTGTCATGCATCATGTTTTGAAAGACTACGAAAATGTATTTTCATGGTGAGTGTGAGCAGGATGATCAGAACAACTGTTAAGGGGGATTAATCCGCCCCTTAACTGAGAACAGAGGATTGAGGTTTTGGGAAAAGTGATCCACCTCCCAATCCTACAGGGGGATCAGACCAGCTAACTGTTAGGGAACTAATCCGCCTCTTAATTGAGATCAGAGGATGTATGCTTTGGGGGATGACTGATCCACTCTCCCATCGTACAAAGGGATCAACAGAGCATGATTATGAATACAACAGAGAGGAGAAAGTAGAAACAGCATGTCTAGGAGATTTATGTTTCAGTAATTCATTTCATTCATCGCTCTACTTGCTTAGCATTAGGCTAATAGATGAGTTTTGTGATGTAGGTGAAGAAGTTACTGAAGGTATGTTTACCGACCAACATGAAGAATAGGCTGGTTGGAGGAGCATTTTCAGGCATCGGTTTGGTCATCTGTTGAGGCGGTTTAATCCATGGCTGCAGGTGTTGAGTTGGGAGTAACTAGTTCAGTATAGATGTTTCCTTTTTCTGAAAATTTTATGACAGTAGTGTTTTTTTTAAGAACTCTGAATACATTCTGAGAGTCTTTGATACTAGTGTTCTGTTGGGTTTTGAAAACATTGTTTTTACTGAATTTGGGAAGGGCAGTGATTTGGTTTGTTTCTGGATGTTTAGTTTTGTCGTTCTGCCTATCGGAAGGTGCCTTCAGTAAAGTCGTTGGATGAGAGAGAGAACATCCGGCTGACGTCATCGGCAGGTGCGAGTCGCAAAATCTGTAGTTTTGTCTATCGGCAGATGGAAATCTATCGGTAGATGAAGTAATGTTGACTCCATCGGCAGATGAAGTTATGTTGACTCCATCGGCAGATGTAGTGTGTATTTTAATCTTATCGGAAGGAGTCATAATGTCGTTGTCGGTAGATGTCGCGAGTTTGTCTATCGGCAGATGGAAATCTATCGGTAGATGAAGTTATGTTGACTCCATCGACAGATGAAGTTATGTTGACTTCAACGGCAGATGTAGTTGTGTTGGCTTGTCGGTAGATGGTGGTGCGTTGTTTGTACACGTCATCGGCAGAAACCTCCTATATCCTATTTCTGCTTCTTCCGTTGACTTTGTCGTCGGCAGATGTGTTCGACTTCGGCAACTTCACGGGCATTCTGCGTTTTTTTTAAGCTTTATGTCTTTTAGCCAATTACTCTTAACACTTCCAACAGTCATTTTAAAATGTTTTCACAGGTCACTTAGCTTCATTGATGTCCAATTGATTTTCCGCTGCAAGTTCTAAAATATATTTAGTTTTAGAAAAAGTCAAATTTTGGCTGTCGAGTGAAATTTTAAATTTAGCATCAAGACGTCATGGTTCGGTTCAGCGTTATGAGTAGCAAACCGGGTTCAGATAACTCGGGGCGTTACAGTCGAACCCCCTTTACCGGCACAAATCCTCTCTCATTCCACACAACTTAATTGATGATTATGAACAATGATAACGAATGATGAATATGATACATGATTATGGATGATGATTATGAACAAGAAAAGACTTATGACTATGTATTTCTCTGAATTATGCATTCATGCATTCATGTTATTGTTGCATTCCTTACTAAGCATTAGGCTTATAGTTGAACCTTATGATGTAGGTGAAGAGTTAATAGGTGAGGATTCCCAAATCCAAGAGAACGTTTAAAGCTGGTTGTTGGAGGATGCTCAGGGTGACAGTGCAAGGTTGGATAGGCGATTAAGCTCCCTGGTTATGCTCATAGTAAGTCTGAAAAGTTTATGATGAACAGATGACTAAGTAGAACAGAATTTCTTATAACAATGAGATTCGGATTTGAATGGTTTGTCTTTAGAGTCTGAATACGATTTTAAGGATTATTGAATGGTTTGTTTTGCTTAAGCCTTCCGCTATGCGTATTTTGGATGAGTTTATGATCCTTACTCATTGAGGTTTATAGTAACCGAGTTAAGATTCGGGTGAGTTGTGGCATGTTCTATTGGATGAGGTTGTTTGATGATTATGGTGTTTGTTGCCGTGTGATAGAAGCTGGATAAGGCAATCATCCGGCTGACGTCATCGGAAGATGTAGAGTGCTTAAGCCATCGGATGATGGAAGTGCTGATTTGTTGTCTAGCGATCGGTAGATGTAGAGTGTTTGAGCCATCGGATGATGGAAGTGCTATTTTGTCGTCTAGTGATCGGCAGATGTAGAGTGTCTAAGCCATCGGATGATGGAAGTGCTATTTTGTCGTCTAGCGATCGGCAGATATAGAGTGTTTAAGTCATCAGATAATGGAAGTGCTATTTTGTCGTCTAGTGATCGACAGATGAAGAGCGTTTAAGCTATCGGAAGATGTAAGTATAATTTTTCGTCTAGTTACCGGATGATGTGAGGGTTTCCTTGTCGTTTAGTGACCGGGTCATGTTTTAATTATGCACGTGAGGAGCACATGTCCATCGGATGATGTTCCCTTATTTCACCGGATGATGTAAAGAGTCTCTCTACCGGATGATATAAACATGGTTTTGTCATCTAGTGACCGGTAGATGTGGTTTTATTCCTCAATCGGCAGGTGTAGTCTAAGGGTTTAAGTTTCCTTTCACCAGCCGATACACATTGCACTGCCCGCCGGCAGATGCGTAAAGTGTTCCTTTGCCGAATGATGCCTAGTGAATTATGTACGACATTTTGAGTTAAGTTATGTTTTTAAAAAAAATATACTACCGAAAATGAGTAGAGTGTGAGTAATAAGAATTAAATAATTAAGAAAGATATGGTTTATGCGACGATCCCTCCGGGGTCGTTACAAATACTATAGCATTGCTAATGCATTTTTGCTTGGAACAATCTTTCGTGATATTCCTTGTCTAATTCAATTCATATCGATAGATAGTTTGATGTTTCATGTTTATCTTATATCGACGGGTAAATATAAATGTTAAGATGCACAAATGATTAATTGGATTAATATGTTGCAAAGTAGTTAACGTTAATTCAATTGGCATTAAGAATAGGGTTTATAGAAATTCAATGTTAGTTATCTTCTTTCAAAGTTGAGAGAAATTCTAAATTGAATTTACATAGGCAATTCGACAGAAACCTATAAATATTTTTATTCTTGCTGTTCAAGAGCATTGTTGTAGCATCAGTAATAATTGCATGTAAAGAAGAAATCAACTCTAACCAAGGCTTTTCCCGTAATTACCTTTTTAATTCATTTCCATTTTTAGTCTTATTCAATTTTGAATAATTTTAGTTCATCATTCCTTACCATATTTTATTCTCATTCTTTAATTTCAATATTTTCACCTTTATTTATAGAAATTTATAGCAAGATTAAGTTGATTAAAAATATCATCGTGGGATCGACTTTTACTTACTTTATTACTTCGTTAGCGACACGTGCACTTGCGCTAGGGTGTAGAAAATCACTAACAACAACCAAAAGGAAGGGTAAAAAGTGCATACTGCAACAAAACTGGCCATATTATAGAAAAGTGTTATAAGTTGGTGGGTTATCCTTCGAGTTAGCAAAACAAAACCAAAACTTCAAAAGAGAGGATCGAATCAGTTTCATCCAATAATATTGTTTTCGGTTCAAATCAATCAATGGGCAAAAGTTTTAACATCACTCAAGAACAGTATGAACAACTTATGACTTTGTTGCCATCCATAAGTCAGAATGTAGCAAATTTTGTTGGTAAGGTCACCCAATCTTATGACGTTTCAGACTGGATCCAAGACAGTGGTGCTTCTGAACATCTTACATGTGAGGAACCATCTATACTTAACATGAAACCTTCCTCCTACTCTCTAAATGTTAGATTATCAAATGGGATAACTATTTCTTTGCACTCTATTGGTCGAGTTAAATTGTCAAATATGGTTTTAAATCATGTTCTTCACATTCCTTCTTTTAATTGCAATCTTCTTTCAATAAGTAGATTGATAAAAACTCTTCAATGTTCAGTCACATTTTTTCTATCTTTTTGTGTTTTGCAGGATCTCAAAGCCAACGTGATGCTCCTTGGTTCCTTGGTTAGATGGCCAAGATATTGGCGAATACCACATATGATCAAGAAAAGAGTACCCTATAATCACATGAAAACCATGAAAGCCGGTTGCTAAGAAAAAGGTAGAACCATAAATACTATCCGAAATAGTGAAGGGTGCTTGATAATATTCCATTCCTTGAAAGCCTGTGAATACTAGAGCCAGTGAAACGGTAGCTACTAAAGCATAAACTGCTCGTTTTTCCTTCCCCGCGAGTATAGCATGATGAGCCCAAGTTACGGCAGCTCCGGATGAAAGGAGAATAGGGGTATTAAGAAAAGGGATTTCCCGAGATCTAAAACCCCAATCCCTTTTGGGGGCCAAATGCCTCCTAACTCTAGGTGCCAAAAAAGAATGAGATTGACCAATGCTTTAGCAAGACCCTTGTGTTTCACAATCTTTTGACCATCTTGAGACAGAATATAATAACTCTTTGGTGCTTAGAAGATACCCGAAATGACATTGTATTCTAACTTAAACTTACCTAATTCTGTTGATGATCTTTCTTTTTCAGGAAGATGACTGCTAAGAACAACTGAATAAGTATTAGTATAGTAACAGTTAAGTCTGAAAATGTATGGATACATATGAATTCGAGCACATGTTGTGATAGCAGCTGCTATTTGAACTGCTGATATCCTTGAAGGACTCCAGTCAGAGTCAAAGATGGTTTTACTCAACTCGTAAATACAAAGCAAATCTCGATGAAACCACAAGGAAGGCAATTACATCAATAAAAAGAAGTTTTTCAGCTAAAAAATTCTATATTCAATTCTATGATTTTCCAGTATTTCTTTTGATTTATTAGTGGGCTATTGTCTACGAATACCAGGTGTAAAGTAAGCCATTAATTGTCCCTTTTTGTTAGAGCGGATAAGCGAGTTTAAATCATTGGAATGAATGAATTACGTGATGACTTATACTACTTTCGTGGTTTTCAATTACCATTTGTTGCAACTACAGCTGCATCTTCTTCTTCACCTACCCTATAGCATAAACGTCTAGGTCATGTTTCTTTTGATTATTTATCTTTAATCCCTGAATTATCTAGTTCATCTTTTAAAAACTTAAAAAAATGTTGTGATGTGTGTCATCGATCTAAACAAACTCAAAATATTTTTCCTTTGAGCAATAATGAGTCTTATTTCCCTTTTGATTTGATTCATTGTGATATTTGAGGACCTTACAAGACCCCATCTTCTTCTGGTGCACATTATTTTCTTACTATTGTGGACGATTGCACAAGATGCACTTGGGTTTATTTTCTCAAACACAAATCAGAAGCAAAAAAATATTTTGTACAATTTCATGCTATGATTAATTCTCAATTTAGTCGTAGTATCAAATAAATTAGGAGTGATAATAGTTTGGAGTTTACTATTGGTCCTATGTCTACCTTCTTGTCCCTTAATGGTATAATTCATCAAACATCTTGTGTTGATACCCCGCAACAAAATGGAATCATAGAGCGTTCAACGTAAGCATCGTCATTTATTGGAAGTAACTCATGCTCTTCGATTTCAAGCAAATCTCCTAATAAAATTTTGGGATGAATGTGTTTTGACGCAACTTTTTTAATAAAATATACTCCACCTAAATTGCTAGGGAAGAGTCCTTATGAGATGTTATTTTCAAAGCCTCCATCTTACTCTCATTTACATGTCTTCGGTTGTTTGTACTATGTCCATGATAAAAGTTGATCAAATGATAAATTTGCTCTTCATTCCAAGTCTTGTATCTTTATTGGCTATTGATTAGTGTGTATTTTACACACTTAATTACACTCGTTTCTACTTGATTGGATAAGTTTTTCTGTAAGCATTTGAAAGAATTTAATGATTTTGGTGTAAGTTTGCAATTAAGATGAAATATAACAGGTTATATTTATACAAAGAGGAGTTGAAGAGGATTTGATGCATCTCCAAAGAACGAGGGAACCGACCAAGAACCAATTGGTCGCCTACTAATTAGCGGTCGATCGGCTAATAAAATAAATGAAATGAAGTGCAGAGAAGTAGCCGATTGATCGACCAAAAATCAGGCAATCGATTGTCTACTTAAAAAAATGGGCGAGGAGAAGACAATTCAGGCGCCGATCGATTGGCCAATCTAGGCGATCCCGACCAAAATATTTTTTGGAAGATTGAAGACAGTAAAGAAGCCGATCGATCGGCCAAAGTCAGGCAATCGATCAGCTGAAACGGTGATTCTCGCATTCCAGAAACAAGGGATACCGATCGATCGATCAACCGTACTTTAGGCGATCGATCGGCTACATGATGAAGATTTAGTTCGACGACCAGAAGAGTAGCCAATCGATCGAGTATTCTTAAGCAATCGATCGGCCGTGCGATTAATAAGGTTAATCTGAACGTAGGGTTTATTCCAGCCGTTGATCATAACCCTCTGAGCATATATTAGCCGTTGATCAATATTTACACCTAATTAACATCAGAATTATGTTATAAAAACCTAAGCAGCTCTGATCATTGGAGGGACGGAAACCGGAACAGAGTGAGAGCTTCGGGAACTGGATTTTAGCATAGTTTTTCTTTTTCTTTCTCTTCTGAACTATGAACATGTTTATTATTCTCGTTGTTTTTCTTTATTCTAGCATGAACTAATTTACTTTTCTAGGGCTACAATGTAGCCGAATTATGACTGTTTAATTTTTCTTTTAATTCAAGTTATTAATTTTCTGTTTCGATATTGTGTTGAGTAAATTATTCTGTTATTAATGTTTTTGATTGCCTGATCAACAATAGCATGTTCGTAGGATTATTTTGAGACCGAAAAGAGATAAATAATCATACAATGGATAATTTATCATGAAAAAGATGTTAGACTACAGATAGCTAATGCGTTTATGCAGTATTTTAATTTCTCGTTCTTTATATATTCAATTAATTCTTAGGGTTAGAAACCAAGAAGTAATAATCTGTTAATTAAATAAGTTTGTCATTACTCGAGAGAGATTGATAAATATATCCATGAAATTGTCATCAACACATAGAAATAGATTTGATAACTTGAATTAGGGTTACTAAACATGATTAATACTGGTGAAATCAAAACGTTAGAGTTTCTCATATTAATTTCTACAACTTTATTTAACATTTCTGTTATTTAATTTAGTTATTTTGCTCTTTTATTTTAAATCCAAATATTATCAAGGTTTCATATTCATCTTAAATTGGAATTAATTTTGTTTGATAATTAGTAAAACTAGTACTCGTGGGTTCGACTCTTATTTACACACTTTATTACTTTTGCGACACGTACACTTGCATAAGTATTTTTTCACAATAAGCTTTTAGCGCCGTTGCCAGGGACTATTTATTTTTCTATTATTAGATAAATAATTCTAATTTATATTTGAATTCAATTTATTTTATTTTATTTTTTTCAGCTGTATGCGAGAACACGGTGCTGCCGATCTAATTTCGATCGATCCAGAAATTGAACGGGTCTATCATAAGAATCAAAAGGAAACAAGGAAAGTAGCCATGGACCTTAAACAAATTGAAGAAGCTGAGACACAAACGTTACTCGATTATGTGATGTCATCTGTGGTCAGTATCCAGTTGGCAATTCGTAAACCGGTAATTATGGGGAACAACTTTGAAATCAAGCCGGGAACCATTCATATGATTCAACAGTCACAATTTAGCAGCTTGCCATCTAAGGACCCGAAGGATCAAATTGCCAACTTCGTGGATGTAACACCCAGAAAATTCTAATAACATGCGTAGCCCTAGGTTGTATGAGAGATTAACGTTAAGTGATGAAGGGTTCTAAACTAATGCAAAGAAAAGGAAAGGAAGTTGACAATTCAAAAACAAAAGGGGTTGGAAAAGTCAACTATTAAAGGAACCAATAGAAAATTTGTAATTAATGAAATAAAACTTAGAAAATTTTAATGAAAGTGGTGAGTTCTCACGTTGGAAACCATGTGTGAAATGGGAGGGAATGAAGTATGGTGATTGGTTGAAATTTGTTGTTTGAAAAATCAAATTCAAGGAACCAATAAAATTCAAACAAATTGTGTGGATAAAAAGGAAGAAATAAAGGTGATTTTAAGTGGCTTTCACGTTGGCTACTAAGGAAAAAAGGGAGGGTTTTAATTGTAATTTCAAATGGTAATTATTAAAGGAATAAAATGGTGGCATTAAATGGTGGGTTTTTCATTTTTTTCCACCATCTTCATCGGCCCTTTCTCCTCTCCACCATAGCCGAATCCTCTCCTCCACTTTTCTTCAATTTCTCAAGGTGATTTCAAGGTAAAATGAGTGGGTTTTAGTTTTTATGCAATTAGTTGAAGCTTTTGAGTGTTTTTGAGGTGTTTAGGGTGAGTTTAGTGAGGGTTTGAAAACCCTAAATTGGTGAGTCCAAACATTTTGTTTTCCTTGAGGGTGTTCTTCCTCTTTTGATCAATTAATCCTTAAATATGTTAGTTTAGGTTAATTGAGTGGTTAGATTGAAGATTGGAGGAGTGTTACACAAAAATCGATTTAGGAACACTGGGGTGGCTGATTCATTTCGGATTGGCTAAGTTATTTGTTTGGTTGATTTGAGTATTTCAATGGATAGTAGATGTGTAGCGGTTTCCGAATTGGGGTGGCGCGTCGAAATCCTTTGAAAAACGAGGGAGTTATGACCGTTTGAAGTTGGACGGTCAAATTTGGGAGAAAATTTTGGTTTTGTGTTTTGAGAGTGAAATGTGTTTTAAGTATTGTTTAGTTTTAGTTAGAAAATCGCTTAGATTTTATTTGTAACTTATTAAGCTAAGTTTTGTTATTTTAAGTCGTCGAACGAGTGAATTGACCGGTAGAATTGAGCAACTGGAAGCCGAGCATTCAGGTAAGTAGTGCAGTGTTTGTGTTTTGCCTTCGGGCCTACACCATGGAACGGTAGGAAATTGTTTGTTTGTTTGGTTGGTTGTTTTGTTTGGTGTTGTGTTGTGTTGTCGTACCGTGTTGTGTTAAGTTATTGCGTTACGTTGTTATGTTGGTTGCATTGTTTGAACATTGTTTGCAAATTATGGGTGTGAAATGTAAAAAGTTAAGCAGAAGGTTCCGTGAACGCTTCGATGTTAAGCAGAAGGTTCCGCGAACGCTTCGATGTTAAGTGCTAATAGTGAAAGAGTAATGAAAAGAAATTGAAACGAACATAACCGAGGGTTAGAAACCGCATGTGTTAGAGTTGTGTGTGAGTGTTGTTGGGCATAGTGCATGGTTTTTAAATTGCATTTGTTATCCCTACTTGCTAAGCGTAAGCTTACGTGGGTGTGTGTGTTCTGTGGTGTAGGTGACGGAGCATTTACAGGTGAGCTTGAGAGCGAGGAACAGGACTAGGGGCAGTCAGAGATCCACGGAGCTCGCCGGTACAGGCCATTTGTCGGGGCGCTTCGACCTGATTCTTGGGGGTGTGTGGTTGTTGGGATTGGATATTTGGTGGTTAGTTTGTGTATATTTTGTTTTGTAGTTGGAGATGTTTTGGTTAGTTTGTTAGGCTTCATTGGTATATATAGAATTGGGTGATACTAGTGTGGTTTATGGTTGAGATTTTGAGATTTTATGGTTGATTTTGTGAGAGTTGTTTAGTGTAGATAATTGTGGATTTATTCTGGAGTAAATTGGGTTTGAATTGTGGCTTTAATTGTTGTTTGTTTTTCAGGTTTTGGATTAGAAACTTTTAGACGTTATATTGTCGATTTTTGTTAAAAAATCAATAACGTCGGGTTGTTTTGCTATATGATTTCAATGATGATTTTGAGTCGATTTTTTTTTTTTAGATTTTTACGAGTCATGAAGTTTTGGGTGCCGGGATAGAGTGGTAAAAATTTCAGGATTTTTGGAAGAGTTTGGCTCGTGAAAAATTTGAAGAAAGTGATAAGGGCTGAAGGGGCGCGCGTTGGGGCGTGAGGGCGCGCGCAGAGAGAAGCGCTGGGGCATTGATCGCCTCGAGGGTTCGTAAAACCCGAAAACAAAGTCGATAAATTATCAAAAAAAATTTTAAAACGTCGTTTTAAACGTGAGATAGCATAGCAAAGTAGCGCACCGAGCCAGGGCGGGTTCGGGGGCGTTACAGTGGAGGTGTGTGATACCTTCAAGTTTCATAATGTTTCAGATGATGCTGTAAGGCTACGATTATTTCCATTCTCACTAAGAGACCAAGCGAAAAGTTGGTTGAATTATTTGCCGGCTGATTCTATCACAACATGGGTTGCTGTAACACCCGGTTCTATCGAACCAGTTCTCAATTCTTTTAAATTAATGGCACACTTTAAATGACAATAATAAAAGTAAGGTTAATGGATGACTAGGCAAGAGCATATGGGTAATTGAAAATTTAAAAGTGGATAACGTATTTAAGGAGAGAGGTTTGGGTTTAATGCACTGTAGCCGCCACTATTATGTTTATCATTCCTCTTTCGGCCTTCAGCTCTCCAGCAGAACCCTTTTGGCGATTCCCTTGCTCGATTCTCTTTTAACCTAGGTAAGTTTTTCCTCGTTTTCTTGTATTTTAGCAGTTAGGTAACTGAGGGAGTACAATGTGAGAAATTTCGAGGATGCTGTGATTGAGAGTAGGTTCGGATTTTGGTGATAAATGGGAATGCACGGGTAGCAGGGTTTCAAACTGATTTCCTCAAACTTCTGATTGATTCTTGGTAAAGATTAGTGAAGGTTTGATTAATGTACTATTATGACTTTAGGTGAGCAAGCTTCTAAAGTAGCTTACAGCCGAGCGATTTCCAGGAGACCATGTAAGTAAAGTATGCCTGTGCCTTCGGGCCTACATCACAAAACAGTAGAGTTATGTTTGCTTGAATGAGTTTGTATGTCATGCATCATATTTTGAAAGTATGCGAAAATGAATTTACATAATATGACATGGTAAGGAATGAACAGACTGTAACGGACAAGCTATTAAGGGAACTAATCCACCCTTTAACTTATGAAGGGATTTATACTTTGAGAGGAGTGATCCAACTCCCAATTTCACAGGAGGATCTGAACAGTTGTTAAGGGAACTAATCCGCCCCTTAATTGAGAGAGAGGATGTATGACTTTGGGAGAAGTGATCCAACTCCCAATTTCACGCGGGGGAGGGAGGGATCAGATCAGAAACGAATGCATATGCAACTGAGATGAGAAAAATAGAAACTGCATGTTTAGGAATTTATATTTCAACATTCCATTTCATTATTGCTTTACTTACTTAGCATTAGGCTAATAGATGAGTTTAGTGATATAGGTGAAGAAGTGACTGCATGTGTGTTTTCTGAGCATGTTGAGGAATAAGCTGGTTGGGGGAGCACATTCATGCCTCGACTTGGCGAACTGATGGGACGGTTTAACTGGTGTCAGTAGATGAGAAGGTTTAGTGAACCATGATTCAATTTAAATATATTGGGAGTTTTAGTGACAGTAGTAGTTTTGATGTTTTGGATACAATTTGAGACTTTTTCTGATAATAATACTCTGTTAGTTTTAATAGTGGTTTTTTACCAAATCTTGGAGTGGTACATGAATTTAAGTAGTTTTGAACGGTTTTAGTGAAATACTCAAGTTCTTTTGGTAGTCGGAGTTTTCTTTGTTTATAGTGAAATTGTTGCTATGCTGTTTTCGTTTAGTATTTTTAATCTATCAGTAGATGATGTCTATCGGTAGAGGTCAAGAGTTTTGTCCATCGATGGATATAGTCCATCGATGGATGTGAGTATTAGAATTTATCGTTTTGTAATCGGAAGATGTCTTCAGAAGAAGCCATCGGAAGATGTATTCAGTAGAAGCCATCGGTAGATGTCTTCGGTATAAGTCTTTAGTAGCTTTGTCGTTTTGGTAATCGGATGATGTAGGAAGAAATTTGTCGTTTTGCGATCGATAGATGTGAAATGAGGATTTTTGTCGTCTAGCGATCGGAAGACGTAGTTTGTTCTATCGACAGATATGAGCCGAGAATGTTTTGTCGTTTAGTGATCGGTCGATGTGTTCGGTTTTCTTTTCCCTTTCAATCAACTATCTAGAATATTTTAACTATTTAATAAATATTGTTTTTATTATACGATGATTTTTCCGCTGCAAGCTTCAACGTTTTAAGAGTCAAATCTTGATCATTGAATGAAATTTTAAAATTTTCTCAAAAAGCCATAGTTCGGTTCAATATTTCGTGTAGCGAACCGGGTTCAGATAACTTGGGGCGTTATAGCTGAGCTATGTCAAAAGTTTCTATCTAAATTCTTTTCTTTTGAGAAGACTGCAAAGTACCGTAACGAAATAGTTAATTTCATCCAATTCAACGGTGAGACGTTTTATGAATCATGGGCTCGATTCAAGGAACTATTAAGGAAATGCCCACAACATGGTTTGCCACGCTAGATGCAAATACAAACATTCTTCATTGGATTATTAGCTTCCACGAGAACTCTGGTTAATGCAGCCGCCGGTGGTTCATTACTTCAAAAGGCCAAAGAAGAAGCGTTTACTCTATTGCAAGAATTATGATTGAATAACGATCAATGTCCGGTTGAGCGGTAGATTCTGAAAAAGCAGTCAAGTACTCCTAAGATGGACGCATTGAAAGCTTTGACAGTTCAAATTGCATCTCTAGCCAAGCAACTACATAATAACCAAGCTCTGGTAAATTCTATCGGAAGATGCCTTAAGAAAAGTCATCGGATGATGTAGGAGAAATTTGTCGTTTTGCGATCGATAGATGTGAAATGAGGATTTTTGTCGTCTAGCGATCGGAAGACGTAGTTTGTTCTATCGACAGATATGAGCCGAGAATGTTTTGTCGTTTAGTGATCGGTCGATGTGTTCGGTTTTCTTTTCCCTTTCAATCAACTATCTAGAATATTTTAACTATTTAATAAATATTGTTTTTATTATACGATGATTTTTCCGCTGCAAGCTTCAACGTTTTAAGAGTCAAATCTTGATCATTGAATGAAATTTTAAAATTTTCTCAAAAAGCCATAGTTCGGTTCAATATTTCGTGTAGCGAACCGGGTTCAGATAACTTGGGGCGTTATAGCTGAGCTATGTCAAAAGTTTCTATCTAAATTCTTTTCTTTTGAGAAGACTGCAAAGTACCGTAACGAAATAGTTAATTTCATCCAATTCAACGGTGAGACGTTTTATGAATCATGGGCTCGATTCAAGGAACTATTAAGGAAATGCCCACAACATGGTTTGCCACGCTAGATGCAAATACAAACATTCTTCATTGGATTATTAGCTTCCACGAGAACTCTGGTTAATGCAGCCGCCGGTGGTTCATTACTTCAAAAGGCCAAAGAAGAAGCGTTTACTCTATTGCAAGAATTATGATTGAATAACGATCAATGTCCGGTTGAGCGGTAGATTCTGAAAAAGCAGTCAAGTACTCCTAAGATGGACGCATTGAAAGCTTTGACAGTTCAAATTGCATCTCTAGCCAAGCAACTACATAATAACCAAGCTCTGGTAAATTCGATCTACTCTCCAATGGGAGCATGCCAATGATGCCAAGGACCACACACAAGTGATAAATGTCAAGAAAGGAATCAAATGGCAAATAACTCTTCCTAGCACGTTAACTTTGTTGGGAATTACAATAGGCCGAATTTTCAAAATTCAAATAATTACTATACGGGAGCGCACAATAATCACCCAAATTTCTCGTGGAAGAATCCCAATAGTGCCATACAAATGCCATAGTTTTTCCAATGTAACGACCCTAGAGGGATCGTCACATAATCCGTATCTTTCTTAATTATTTATGTAATACCCGGTTCTATCAACCGTTTCTCTATTTCTTTTAAACTAATGGCACAATTTATATGACAATATTAAATGTAGGGTTAGTGGATGACTAGGCAAGGGCATAAGGGTAATTAGAAACTCAAGGGTGGATAACGTATTTAAGGAAACTATTAATGAAGTAGCCGCCACTGTTTATTTCATTTCCTCTCCATTCTCAGCTCCTCAGCTTAGCAGAGCGCGATAGGAGACCCCCTTCGACTTCCTCCAGCGATTTCCTCCGAACTTGGTGAGTTTTGCTTCTATTTCTTGTTACATTGTATCTATCATTGGTAGGAGGGATGATAAATTAGGTTTTGAGAAGGCGGTAAGCGAGTGGTGGTTTCGGTTTAAGTTGAAATCGGGAATGCACAATGACTAGAGTTCCCAAAACAGTTTCCCTTAGATTTCTAGTGGTTTAGAATGAAGATTAGAGGAAATTTAATGTATGCTCTATCTATGGTTTTAGGTTTGAGTAATACCCGAAGTAGCTTGCAACCAAGTTTTTCCAGGAGACCAAGTAAGTAGAGTTTGCATGTGCCTTCGGGCCTACATCACAAAACAGTAGGATTTGTGTGTGCATGAATAAATGTTTCTTTTCAGTTGCCATGCATCATATTTTGAAAGAAAACGAAAATGAATTTACATGAAGTAGCATGGTGAGATGTGAACAGTATACTTTTAAGGGAATTAATCCGCCCCTTAATCGAACATACGGATTCATACCCTGGGAAAATCGATCCACCTCCCATTGTATCAGGGATCAAATCAGCTGTTAAGGGAATTAATCTGCCCCTTAATTGAATATATGGATTCATACCCTGGGAAAACTGATCCACCTCCCATTGTATCAGGGATCATCAGACCAGTGAACGAATGCAACATAACTGAGGAATAAAAGTAGAAACTGCATATTTAAGATTTACATTCCAGTACACATTTCATTTCTTGCTTTACTTGCTTAGCATTAGGCTAATAGATGAGTTTTGTGATGTAGGTGAAGAGATTACTGCAGGTGAATTTCCCGTGTGCACAGATGAGTAGATGTGGTTGGAGGGGTACATTCATGCTCCGGTCTGGTAAACTGATGAGGCGGGTTAACTGGTGTCAGCGGTTGTGAAGGTCTAGTTGATAATGATTAAATCTGAGTACATTGAGTTTTCATGACAGTAGTGGTAGCAACCTTTTGAATTAGTTTTGGAAATTTCCTGACATTAGTGTTCTGTTGGATTTTATAATGTTGTTTTTACTGAATTTGAGCAATACAATGATTTAAACTGCCTCTGAATGGTTTTTGGTAAAATGCTTAAGTCCTTTTGATAGTCGGGACTTTCTTAATTTATAGTAAAGTCTACTGCCATGTTGTTTTGTCCATCGGTAGGAGTCGAGTAAGTTATCTATCGGATGATGTTTTGGTAAAAGCTATCGGTGGATGTGTGTAGAAGTTTATTGTTTTCTATCGGAGGAAGTTGTGTTGTTGTCTATCGGAAGATGCCTTAAGAAAAGTCATCGGATGATGTAGGTTAATTCTATCGGAAGATGCCTTAAGAAAAGTCATCGGATGATGTAGGTTAATTCTATCGGAAGATGCCTTAAGAAAAGTCATCAGATGATGTAGGTTAATTCTATCGGAAGATGCCTTAAGAATAGTCATCGGATGATGTCTCAGTAAAGTCACCGGTACATGAGGTTTGTTCTATCGGAAGGTGTAGATCAAAGTCCATCGGATGATGTCTCGGTAAATTCATCGGCAGATGCGTGTTGACGTCATCGGTAGATGTAGGAGGATTTTTGTCGTATAGTCATCGGAGGATGTAGAGTGTATTTTGTCGTTTGCGATCGGTTGATGTCTTTTGGCTGACGTCATCGGTAGATGTAGGAGGATTTTTGTCGTATAGTCATCGGAGGATGTA
Organism: Begonia masoniana; assembly: GCA_022432975.1. Classification (NCBI taxonomy): domain Eukaryota; kingdom Viridiplantae; phylum Streptophyta; class Magnoliopsida; order Cucurbitales; family Begoniaceae; genus Begonia; species Begonia masoniana. The sequence continues at coordinate 39,699,866 of CM039513.1, forward strand.
GAGTGTATTTTGTCGTTTGCGATCGGTTGATGTTTTTTGGCTGACGTCATCGGTAGAAACCTTCTATCTTCTGTTTCTGCTTCTTCCGTTGACTTTATCAATCGGCAGATGTGTTTGACTTCTGCGACTTCTCTAATATTTCGCTGTTTAAACTAGATTTTAAAATTGCCGATTGTTTCTTAACAATTCAACAGCATTTCGTAGTTTTGTATAACTTCATTGTGGTTCAAATGATTTCCGCTGCAAATTTTTAAATGTTTTGAGTTTTTAGAAAAATGCCAAATTTTGACTGTCGAGTGAAGATTTAAATTAATCAAAAAAAAATTCTTAGTCATGTTCGAGCATTGAGTAGCAAACCGGGTTCAGAAAACTCGGGGCGTTACAATTTAATTCTTGTTACTCACACTTTATTCATTATTGGTAATATATATATTTTTTGAAACATAACTTAGCTCAAGATGTCATGCGCGATTCACTAGGCATCGCTCAGCAAAGAAATACACTACACATCTGCCGGCGGGCAGTGCAATTTATTCAGCTGATGAAGAGAAACTTAAACCCTTAGACTGCATCTACCGATAGAAGAATAAACCACATCTACCGGTCACTAGACGACAAAACAATGTTTATATCATCCGGTAACTTAAATGCACTTCATCTGCCGGTCGCTAGACGACAAAACTATACTTACATCTTCCGATAGCTTAAACACTCTACATCTACCGGTCACTGGACAATGAAATATCACTTACATCATCCGGTAACTAGATGAATATCACTTACATCATCCGGTACTAGACGACAAAATTAAACTTACATCTTCCGATGGCTTAAACACTCTACATCTACCGGTCACTAGGCGATGGAATAACACTTACATCATCCGGTAATTTAAATACACCTCATCTGCCGATCACTAGACGACAAAATTAACTTACATCTTCTGATGACTTAAACACTCTACATCTACCGATCACTGGACGATGAAATAACACTTACATCATCCGGTAACTTAACCTTCACTGATTTCAAACTTCAATGGTATAACATTCATACAAATGAAAATCAGTAACTCATCTAGAATTCATATAGCGGAAGACTTAAGCAAACAGACCATCCAACTATCCTTTAAATTATTTCTAGATTCAGCGGTCAACAGACAACTTCAAAAGAGGACTCAATGTTAGAAAGAAATAGACTTGTCCTACTTAACCTATTATATTCATTATCATAACTAAAACCATAAAAACATTAACCAGGGGTCTCATTTGCCATCCAGCCACAGAAATTGCATCCTGATCACCTTCCAGCAACCAAGCTCAGACATCATCATAGACTTTGGGATCCTCACCTGAAATCTCGTCACCTACATCATAAGGTTTAAACTATAAGCCTAATGCTTAGTAAGGAATGCAATACTAACAAGTATGCATGAATGCTCATTTGAGAAACAAATGCTCATGAATCTTTTCTTATTTGTAATTATACACAAAATCTCCATTCTTATTCATCATTCATGTTCAACAATCATATTCATCATTTGTATTCATCATTTGTATTCATCATTCGTATTCATCAATCATATTCCTCATTCATGTTGTGTGAATTAAGAGAGGATTTGTGCCGGTAAAGGGGGTTGACAATGAGAGTGTACATAATCCCTTGCGGGTCGTAATCATGGTCCTTCTTTTTGGACAGTGACATACGTCAAACCGCCCCCAACCCTCATTTAATTCACGTTGCATAAGATTTACTTTGTTATCTTACTTTATTCATGAGAAACCATTCTCTTAAAATATTTTCGTATGCATAAAATAGTCATGATGCATGTACATAGAAATTCTTAAATCATCAAGTTACAGGACAGAGCACTATCCAACATGAAACCTTACCATTGAACTAATCATCAACTTAAATGCTAGTCAGTAACATAAGGAACTACTAATCATCGTATGAGTTTCTACCTAGTATCCTTTGATGTAGGGTCCTAAAGACCGAGAAACCTATACATTCACTTACCTGGTCTCTTTAGCAATTTGAGCTCTTTTCTCTTCAAATTTCTTCACCTAAAACATTTACATTGCAGTAGTTAAAACAAAATCCTATTAGTTCTAATCACAAGTCATCCTAGGATCTAATAGCTATAGTCACTCCTGAATCCTTAGTATAGTTCTCTGTGCAGTTTGAAATCCAAAACCCAAAACAGACATATTCGATTAGCGATAACTCAGGGTTGGTTGTTTAATGTCCAAAATCGATTCGGAATGACATTACCACTTTCAGATTTTAAAATACCCTTACTAATACTCGGCCATTGAAGAATCCAGAGCTTCAACACATAGTTAAAAACAGAGCTTAACGACTAAAAGATAGCTACATTGCCAAACTCGTACCTCGAGCACAAAGTAGCCGAGAAGCAGCAAAGAAACCGATCGTCGAAGGAGGGATTTCCAGCTGACAGAGAGCGAGAGCTCGGGAGGGAAAATCGCCGAGAGTAAGAGATGACGGCTACAGTGGTTTAAATGAGGTTTGAATCCTTTCCTTTTTCTTTAAATACTGGTCTCAATCCTCCATTATTACAACTTTGCCACTCAACCTAGTTTAAATCCACATGTAATTAATTAAGCTTGGCATAAAACTCTAAACCATAAAGATTGAATATTCATGACCGTTAATACAAATAGGAAGTCACCTGGTTGAAGTTGTCGGGTGTTACATCCAAGAATCTCAACCATTCCCAGAGAGAGTCCAGTCTTGAAGAGATAGTCGCTAAGATGGGCGAGCACACCAATAAGTTCATGGCAGAGACTCGCACCACCCTACAAAATTAATTAGTGCAAATTCGAAGCTTGGAAACTCAAGTGGGTCAAATCGTTAATATACTAAATGGCCGACCTCAAGGTGCTGTCGAGTTCCACAGAAGTAAATCCAAAAGAGCAATACAATGCAATCACCCTTAGGAGTGGCACGGTGATCGATAATTCGGGACAAGCGATTAAGAAGACTGTTGAACATGACAATAAAGATTAATCATCATCTCCGGTTGACAAGTGAAGCGCAGAAGCCGCAAAAAGCTTCATCACAAAGTCTGACAAAGATAATACCACGGATCCTTTTTCCTCAACGTCTAAAGACTGAAAAAATAGACAAACAATTTGGAAAATTTTTGCAAGTGTTCAAGAAGCTACACATTAATATTCCATTCGCTGATGCTTTAGAGCAAATGCCTAAATATGCAAAGTTCTTGAAAGAGATTTTGGCTCATAAGCGTAAGATCGAAGATGGCAGTACGATTGTGATGTGCCCAAGGCCCCGTCACCAATCAAGGTAAGTGCATTTATTAACAAGGACAAATTTATTAATTTATTTGCCTCTCATTTTGTAGGAGTTAAATATGTAAAGACTTGGATTGGAAGCATGAAGATGAAGAGGGAATTTGTCTTCTCTAATTCAACTCATTGTAACCAAATATTATGTGTGTTTTATTTGTTACTTTTTGTGTGTTTTATTTGGCAAACAATGGTCTTATTGTAAGGAATTATTAAAGCATGCATCCTTAGGCATTAGGATTAGATATATGTTGAGTTAGATGGTGGTTGGAAGTTGGTTGAAGCAAAGAAAATGGAGAGAATTCAACTTGGGCAAAAGAATGGAGACAAGCCCAACATTGGCCACACATAATGGCCACTTTTTGCAAGCCCAAGCCCAACCCAACAACCAGCCCACCTTAGATCTATAAATACATAGTTATTGGTGTTTATAATGGTTGTTGATGGTATGAGAATAACCTAATTTCGGCTGAGTGGTTGGAGCTTGAAGACCGGTGAATGGTAAGTGTGACGCCCCGAGTTTTCTAAACTCAGTTCGTTACTCATAAACCCGAACATAACTAGAAAATTTTGGACCAAATTTAAAACTTCGCTCGAAAGTCAAATTTGAACGTTTGCTAAAAACACAAAAACTTACAGCGGAAAATCTTTGAGCAAAGCAAAGTTAAGCAAAACTATAAAACAGCGTTCGAATAATCAGTTAAAATATTAAGAAAATAATTCGACCAGAAGAGATGAAGGCTTAAGCGTGAAATACTTAAAGTTCATAAAAGTCAAACACATCATCCGCTGAACAAAGTCAACGAAAAGGGCAGAAACAAAATCGAAAGTTTCCACCGATGACATCAGCCGGATGAATCGTTCATCCAACTTCTGTCGATCGCAAAACGACAAGTTTTGCTACTTGCATCTACCGATGACATCAACCGGATGATTCATTCATCCAGCCTCTGCCGACCACAAGACGACAAATCTTTTACTCACATCTTCCGAAAGAAAAAACTACGTATACCGATCACAAAACGACAAAACTTCTACTACATCATCCGATAGGTTTAATACACGACATCCACCGATCACTAAACGACAAAACTTCTACTACATCATCCGATGACGTCAGTCGGATGATTCAATCCCCCAACATCCGTCGGTGGACAAAACACTCAACTTCTATCGATAGACAACATCTACCGATAGAGAACAGAGCAACATTTCAACTACTCTTTTGCTATACCACACAACTCTAACTACAGAAAGGAATTTGCTTACTTCACTGAAACCATTCAGAACTAACCCAAAACCTTACATTTACTCAAAAATCCAGTAAGAGCTAACGTTAAAACCAACAGAGTGCTATTATCAGAAAAGTCTCACCAACGTATTAAAAAAAACATTCAAATCACTTCTGTCATTAGAAAACTCAACAAAACTTAAAATGAGTCATGGTTCACTAAACCTTCACTTCTATAAGCACCGGTTAAACCGCCCATCAGTAGCTAGATCGATGCACGTATGCACCCCTCCAACCTGCCTAATTCTCAGCAAGTTCGGAAAACACACCTGCTGTCACTTCTTCACCTACATCACAAAACTCATCTATTAGCCTAATGCTAAATAAGTGAAGCAATCATGAAATGAAATGCTGAAATGTAAATCTTAATCATGCAGTTTCTACTTTCTCAGCTCAGTTGTATTCACATTCATCGTATTCTGATCTCAATATTCCATTGGGAGTGAGATCAACTCTCCTAAAGTCATAAATCCTCTTCATCAATTAAGGGGCGGATTAATTCCCTTAACAACTATCATGATCCCCAGGTTCCCTTGTGAGTGGGATCAACTCTCCCAATGTTATAAATCTACTTCATCAATTAAGGGGCGGATTAATTCCCTTAACAGCTATCATGATCCCTAGGTTCCCTTGGGAGTGGGATCAACTCTCCCAATGTTATAAATCCACTTCATCAATTAAGGGGCGGATTAATTCCCTTAACAGCTATCATAATACGTTCTGTTCATGCCTTACCATACATTCCATGTAAATTCATTTTCGTATTCTTTCAAAACATGATGCATGACCAAACTGAAAACATTCAACATGCAGAAAACCTACTATTTTGTGATGTAGGCCCGAGGGCACAAACACACTTCACTTACCTGGTCTCCTGGAAAAGTGCTTGGTGTTGCAAACTACCTCGGGAGCTTACTCAACCTAAAACCATGGACAGATTATCGATTAGATTTTTACTGAACCCCATTCTACACTATCCAGAAGTCTAAGGAAACAAGTTTAGGAGCTTAGTTCGTTGTACATTTTCGATTACCACAAAGACCCGAACCAGTTCGCTCACAGCATTCTCGAAACTCACACTTATACTCTCCCCTAATCATCGACAGCTACCAATGCAGCAAGGAATCAAAATAGAACTCACCGAGTTTGGGAGAAAATTGAATGGAAGAATCGCCTAGAGAGCTCTGCTGCTTGAGCTGAAGGCCGAGGGGAAAAATAGGGGAAATAGTGGCGGCTACAGTGCATTAATCACAAGGCCTCTTTCCTTAAATAGGTTATCCATTATAAGTTCTCAATTTACCACTATGCCCTTACTTAGTCACTCATTAACCTAATAAATATTTCCCTCAATTTTCTCCACAACATGCTTACTATTAAATAACGGAATAGAAATTGGTTTAATAGAACCGGGTGTTACAGTAAGGCTCGGTTCGGTCAAGAACCGAGGAGAGTTTTCTCCTTTACGCTTTCAAGCCCACGGTTGCTTGAATAGCTATTGTTCCACGCTTCTTCCCTCTATTTTTGAAGTAGGATACATGAAGAAGGTGGCCATTAACCCGTTCCACTTGCTGTCATTCTTCTACGGAAGAGTGTATGCCGGAAGCTTACAAAATATTACTTACCGGACAGCAACTGGTATTCTGCTCGTAACTTTCGATTGACTCAACTTCTGGATCTGAAATTTTTAGGACATAAACTTAACTCATAATCAAATAACCCCTTAAAATTTCGTTTAATTTGGTTAACGTTTGGTTGGTTAAATCGTAGTTGGAAGTTTCTAGATTTTCTGTTCTTCTGTTTTTCGATTTCTTTGCTAACCTGTTTTTGTGGGTAGAAACACGACCCCTTTGGAGGTAGAATCGTGTCATATTGTTTTGACCGAGGAATGTAACGCGATTATTCAACGAAATCTTCCACAAAAATTGAAAGATCCGAGAAGTTTCACCATCCCGTGTGCAATTGGGGAGTCTATTTTTTAACGGACATTGTGTGATTTGGGTGCTAGTATAAATTTAATGTCGTTATCTATATTTCATAAGTTTGGTCTTGGTGAAACAAAGCCCACGAGAGTAGTTCTACAGATGGCTGATCGCTCTATCAAGCATCCGTATGGGGTGATTGAAGATATCCTTGCCAAAGTCAACAAGTTTATTTTCCCCGCTGATTTCGTGATTTTTGATATGGAAGAAGATCGTGACATCCCCATTATTTTAGGCCAACCATTCTTAGCAACTGGAGGAGCATTAATTGACGTTCAAAGATGTGAGCTCAAATTGCGGGTACAAGATGAAGATGTGACATTTAAAGTGTTTAAATTAATGAAGTGGCCAAAAGCTAGCGATGATATATTTCGGGTGGAACTCCCTGAGACCGTAACAGGGGAAACTTCACTACAACAAAGCGACTCTCTTGAGCCTAATGGGAGGAAATACTTTGAAATTTTGGGGGAGTCACCATTACGGGTCCTATTACCAATTAAAAGTCCTCCTGACCATGAGCTTCAGCCTATACATTCGCACCGTTGCTATGCATCATGTGGTAATAAAATTTTAATGGAAAAAAATCATCTCTCGCATTTAGAAAATCAAACCCATGTGCCAAATAGTGATAAATCGATTAAGGAGGATTTTCTAGACGAAAGACTTCTTGCGATTGATAAGTGGGAATACGGTCAAAGAATGAAACCGTACTTTGGAGGTATTATTGAAAGTGATACATTCGTCACGCACCGTACACCTGATTAGTGAGGTTCGTGAGACGTCAAGCTGATGACGTTAAAACAAGCACTTGGTGGGAGGTAGCCCATTAATTTATTTTGATGGTTTTATTATTAGTTATTTGACATTAAGTTGGTATATTTAACGTGTTTTGTTGTTTTAAGTTTCAGGTTATTTATCTAAAAAAAATTATAAAATAAAAAATAAAAATAAAAATAAAAATAAAAAGATAAAAATAAAATAAAAATAAAAGTAAAGATAAGAGAAAGAAAGCTTCAGTTCTTCCTTCGCCCACAGCTTCGACAGCTCCTCCGACAAAATCCAGCTAGCAATCAGCCCGAGACATCATGAGGTACGCTACTTTAACCTTGCCATTCAATTTTTTTTTCATTGAGGACAATGTCCAGTTTAAGTTTGTGTGGGTGATTTTAGCTTGCCTTACATATTTGCTATGTTTTGTTGGTTCTGCGATTTGAATTCTTGGTTGATGTGTCTATGATTGAAATATTGAATAAATTTATGCTTTACCTCCGAGAAAAATTTTAAGTAAAAGATGACTTATAGTAGTTAGCATTGACTTTAGCTTACGAAGTAAACTTAAAACCCTGAGCACGTTTCATTCTTGTTTAACTTGATCTGTTGGAGTTATACTCATGCAGTCTATATATATTGAAGCCCAAATACAATAAGGGAGTGAACGAGCGTAAACACAGTGAGGGAGTGTAACTCAAGAAAAATTGAATGAATGATAGTAAGGTAAAAATCTTTCTTGGTTTTGCCTAACATCCACGAATACGAATTGAAATTTTTCAAAACTAAGAGAATGACTTAGGCCATCATTGAATCATTTGAGCTTTCTTGGCCTACCTTTTTGTGTCATTAAATGACACGCTTAGTCACCCTCTTGAGCCGAATATTTAACGTTCAATTTCATCATAGCTACATATATATTTTCCTACCCTATCTAATTAGCACAGAGGATTTATTGATATATTTAGGGGGAGAGTAGGAGAAAGGTGGTGGTGAGGTTTAATCGAAACTTCTTTGTCATTTGTTTCTTTCTACTGCATTTGTTATTATTTTATTTTCGTTATTTGTTCTATTAGCTTTGTGTCAAGGTATTTTGTTTGAGATTCGAAGAAAAAAAAAGGTGGAAAAGTTTAGCTTTTAATTTCAAGTTTTATTCTATTTTATGTTTGTTTATGTCTGCATTTATTTTATTTTTTAATGATGACAAAGGAGTTAGTTTGGATAATATTGATCGAAATAAGTTTGGGGGATGAGTGTTTAAAAGAAAATTTGAGTGGGATTAATGAGTGAGTGATTGATTAGAAGAAAATATTGAGTGGGGGAAATAAGGAAGGATGAGTTGTGCTCTGAGTATTCGTTTGAATCCATATAATTCCTACCCTTTATCCCGGCTTTTCATTACAAGCTTTTAAAGACCTATCAGTTGGCCCAACAATTAGAGGAAAATGATGATGAAAACAAACACACACACAAGGATTTCTAAGCAAACAATTGTCAATGCACTAATATAAGCTATTTCTTTTGCAAAGTGTAATGTTGGTGACTTTAGTATGAATTTTTCAAGCTGAGACAATTACCATATACCTTGATTGAGATTGCATTATCACAGGTTATTTTATATTGTTAAATGAGATGAGAGTTATATCTTTGTTTTAACTATGTTTAATTTTTTTTGCTTGAGGACAATCTTTCGTTCAAGTTTGAGGGTATGATAAGTGTGCATTTTACACACTCAATCACATTCGTTTATACTTGATTCGATAAATTTTTCTCTAAGAATTTGAAAGAATTTAACGATTTTGGTGTAAGTTTGCAGTTAAGATGAAATATAACAGGTTATATTTATACAAAGAGGAGTTAAAGAGATTTGATGCATCTCCAAAGAACGAGGGAACCGACTAAGAACTGATTGGTCGCCTACTAATTAGCGATCGATCAGCTGATAAAATAAATGAAATGAAATCCAGAAAAGCAGCCAATCGATTGGCCAAAAATCAGACGATTGATTGGCTACTTAAAAAAATGGGCGAGGAGAAGATAGTTCAGGCGCCGATTGATTTGCCAATCCAGGCGATCGATCGACCAAAATATATTTTGGAAGATTGAAGACAGTAAATAAGCTGATCGATCGACCAAAGTCAGGTAATCGATCGGCTGAAACGATGATTCTTGCATTTCAGAAAGAAGGGATAGCCGATCGATCGGCCGTACCTTAGGCTACATGATGAAGATTTAGTTCGACGACCAGAAGAGTAGCCGATCGATCGGCCGTGCGATTAATAAGGTTAATCTAAACGTATGGTTTACTCCAGCCGTTGATCACAACCCTCTTAGTATATCTCAGCCGGTGATCGATATTTACACCTAATTAACATCAGAATTATGTTATAAAAACCTATGCCGCTCTGATTGTTAGAGGGACAGAAACTGGAACGGAGCGAGAGCTTCGGGAACTGGATATCTGTATAGTTTTTCTTTCTCTTTCTCTTCTGAACTATGAACATCTTTATTATTCTCGTTGTTTCTCTATTTTCTAGCGTGAACTAATTTACTTTTCTAGGGCAACAATATGGTCAAAATATGACTGTTTAGTTTTTCTTTTAATTCAAGTTATTAATTTTCTGTTTCGATATTGTGTTGAGTAAATTATTCTGTTCTTAATGCTTGTGATTGTCTAATCAACAATAACATGTTCGTAGGATTATTTTAAGACCGAGAGGAGATAAATAATCATGCAATGGATAATTTACCATGAAAATAATGTTAGGCTAAAGATAGCTAATACGTTTGTGGTATTTTAATTTCTCGTTCTTAATGTATTCAATTAATTCTTAGGGTTAGAGACCGAGATGTAATAATCTATTAATTGAATAAGTTTGTCATTACTCAAAAGAGATTGATAAATATATCCGTGAAATTGCCATCAACACATAAGAATAGATTTGATAACTTGAATTAGAATTACTAAATATGATTAATTCTAGTGAAATCAATAACTCTAGAGTTTCTCATATTAATTTCTACAACTTTATTTAATATTTCTGTTATTTAATTTAGTTACTTTGTTGTTTTATTTTAAATCCAAATATTATCAAGATTTCATATTCATCTTAAATTAGAATTAATTTTTTTTTTATAATTAGTAAAACTAGTTCTCATGGGTTCGACTCTTATTTACACAGTTTATTACTTTTGTTACACGTATACTTGAATAAGCATTTTTTGCCAACAGCTATCCTATGAAAAAAAAAAAAGATATAAAATTTATGACACAATCAAATTTTCACATCTTGCGATGTCATTTTTTATGAAAATCAATTCCTTTTTCATTCTCATAACACTCCAAAAGAACAAAATGTTGTTGTTCCTTTACAAATTCAGTAACCCTTGGAGACATCAATTGTTATCCCTGTTTTTGACAAATCCCAAGTTCCAAATAATATTATCACTTGAGTTGATTTCGACAATGAGGTTGTGCCTTCATATCAAGATTTTCTTACACAATCTGTTACCATAGAATCAGATAACACACAACATCATCTTTCTAAAAGAACTCGCTGCAATCCTTCACATCTTAATGATTTTGTGTATAGCCTTCTTAGAGTAGATAAGTCATCACAACCTACGTCTGATTCAGTTTCTTCAAGTAATCTCTATCTTATTTCTTGTCATTTGTCATATTCTCATTTTGTTCCATCTCATCAAACTTTTCTTACTAATATTTCCATTTTGAGTGAGCCCAAATCTTTTTCCCAAGCAATTAAAGATTCGAAATGGTTAGAGGTTATGAAACATGAGATTTCTTTTTTGGAACTCAATCATACACAGAGTTTAGTTCCTCTACTCTCAGGGAAGAAACCAGTCGGATCACGTTGGGTGTACAAAATAAAGTACCGGTCAGATAGTTCCATTGAGCACTATAAGGCACAGTTGGTAGCTCAAGGTTATACACAGATTGAAGGTTTGGATTATACCAAAACATTTGTCCCCTGTTGCAAAGATTACCACTGTCAGATGTCTATTGGCTATCGCATCTGCTAAAAATTGGGAATTACATCAATTAGATGTGAATAACGCTTTTCTCCATGTGGATTGGATGAAGAAATCTATATCTCCTTCCCTGAGCTATCTTTCACTAGATGACACTCGTGTCTATCAACTCCATAAATCTCTTTATGGGTTGAAGCAGGCTCCACGTCAATGGTTTGAAAAGTTCTCCTTGTCATTGAGAAAATTTGGCTTCTTACTCATGATCATTCATTTTTTACTTTGGTCGAAGATACTTCCTTTCTTGCCCTCCTTCTCTATGTAGATAACATGGTTATTGCTGGGAATAATCTATTGCAAATTCAAAGTTTCAAGAATTATTTCAGCACATGTTTTTCTATAAAGGATCTTGGCATTCTTAAATATTATCTTGACTTAGAGCTTGCTAGATCTCCACAAGGGATGACTCTTTGCCAACGAAAATACACTCTTGATCTCTTGAAAGAAACTGGCATGTCTGGCAGTAAACCAACATTTTTTTTTCTATTTCGCAGCAACATCATTTAACCTCTGATTGTGGTGAACCATTAACAAACCCAAGTCAATATCGTCGCTTAATTGGACGTCTTATTTATCTTACTATTTCTTGACCTGATGTCACATATGCAATTCAACATCTCAGTCAATTCATGTAGAAACCATGTCATCCACACCTTAATGTTGTCTATCATGTACTTTGCTATATGAAGAGTTCCCTTAGTCAAGGTTTATTTTTCCCATCAAAAGTGACTTTCAAATAAAAGTATATTGTGATGCTGATTGGGCAAGCTATCAGATCACATCGATCTATCACACGCTATCATATATTTCTCGGTGCTACTCCTATTTGATTGAAATCCAAGAAACAACCTAAGTATCTCGTTCTTCTGCAGAGTCAGAATATAGGTCTATGGCCTCTAAAACTAGTGAGCTAATATGTTTGTGTGGTCTTCTTGCCGATCTCTCCGTGTCTCATTGTAAACCAATGCTTTTATTTTGTGACAATCAATCGGCCTTGCATATAGCTGCAAATCCCGTCTTTCATGAGCGCAATAAACATATTGCAATCGATTGTCATTTCATTCGTGAACACTTACAATCTGGTATTATTGCTACAAAATATGTCTTAATTCAATTTCAGTTGCCTGATATCTTAATCAAAGCTTTGGGACATAATCGTTTCTATTTTATTCTTCACAATCTGGGCATTCAGAATCTTTATACGGGATCTTGAAGATATTACTGTAATAATTGATATTATTCTATTATCTTATATATCTTAATCTTAAGTATAAATTGTTATAATTTATGTTGTAATTCTATCCTGTAAATCAGCTAGTTGATTTTCTCTTTTTTTCCCTAATTTGTAAACTCTTAGTCGTGTATAAATCTCCTTTGTTTTTCAATAAGAATCATCAAGGATTTTAGATCCTATTTTCTTCACCCTTATCTAGGGGCTGTTGCAAACGAGCAAGGGATAATTTGTAATGTGTAATGTGTTCTGAGTGATCTAGGGGTTGCAATTTGTAATGTGTTGCAATCTTAACTCCACGATATTCTATACAAACGAAAGTACAAGTTTTAGACAGAATGTTTCATCTTTTGTGCTTAAACACTCGAGCATTAGCTTGTCAGTATTCCACTTTAGTTAATCATTCTACACCACCATTCAAAATCAAATCAAGTCTCACTTACTAAACCTTAAAAGGTAAAAATATGATTTTTTTTTTTGAATAGATCATATCTGACGTTGGTGAATATCGTGTTTTGAGTATGGAAAATTTTGACAAAATAGAAGGTTCAACGTCAAACCCGACAATGTTGAGTTGTGGCCCAATCCATATTTTGGGCACCGAATGAGATTTTGACTCAATCGTTATTGAGTTGTTTCAGGTGCTGTTTTGGGCATCGTTATTGAGTTGTTTCAGGTGCTGTTTTGGGCATCGTTATTGAGTTGTTTCAGGTGCTGTTTTGGGCATCGTTATTGAGTTGTTTCAGGTGCTGTTTTGGGCATCGTTATTGAGTTGTTTCAGGTGCTGTTTTGGGCATCGTTATTGAGTTGTTTCAGGTGCTGTTTTGGGCATCGTTATTGAGTTGTTTCAGGTGCTGTTTTGGGCATCGTTATTGAGTTGTTTCAGGTGCTGTTTTGGGCATCGTTATTGAGTTGTTTCAGGTGCTGTTTTGGGCATCGTTATTGAGTTGTTTCAGGTGCTGTTTTGGGCATCGTTATTGAGTTGTTTCAGGTGCTGTTTTGGGCATCGTTATTGAGTTGTTTCAGGTGCTGTTTTGGGCATCGTTATTGAGTTGTTTCAGGTGCTGTTTTGGGCATCGTTATTGAGTTGTTTCAGGTGCTGTTTTGGGCATCGTTATTGAGTTGTTTCAGGTGCTGTTTTGGGCATCGTTATTGAGTTGTTTCAGGTGCTGTTTTGGGCATCGTTATTGAGTTGTTTCAGGTGCTGTTTTGGGCATCGTTATTGAGTTGTTTCAGGTGCTGTTTTGGGCATCGTTATTGAGTTGTTTCAGGTGCTGTTTTGGGCATCGTTATTGAGTTGTTTCAGGTGCTGTTTTGGGCATCGTTATTGAGTTGTTTCAGGTGCTGTTTTGGGCATCGTTATTGAGTTGTTTCAGGTGCTGTTTTGGGCATCGTTATTGAGTTGTTTCAGGTGCTGTTTTGGGCATCGTTATTGAGTTGTTTCAGGTGCTGTTTTGGGCATCGTTATTGAGTTGTTTCAGGTGCTGTTTTGGGCATCGTTATTGAGTTGTTTCAGGTGCTGTTTTGGGCATCGTTATTGAGTTGTTTCAGGTGCTGTTTTGGGCATCGTTATTGAGTTGTTTCAGGTGCTGTTTTGGGCATCGTTATTGAGTTGTTTCAGGTGCTGTTTTGGGCATCGTTATTGAGTTGTTTCAGGTGCTGTTTTGGGCATCGTTATTGAGTTGTTTCAGGTGCTGTTTTGGGCATCGTTATTGAGTTGTTTCAGGTGCTGTTTTGGGCATCGTTATTGAGTTGTTTCAGGTGCTGTTTTGGGCATCGTTATTGAGTTGTTTCAGGTGCTGTTTTGGGCATCGTTATTGAGTTGTTTCAGGTGCTGTTTTGGGCATCGTTATTGAGTTGTTTCAGGTGCTGTTTTGGGCATCGTTATTGAGTTGTTTCAGGTGCTGTTTTGGGCATCGTTATTGAGTTGTTTCAGGTGCTGTTTTGGGCATCGTTATTGAGTTGTTTCAGGTGCTGTTTTGGGCATCGTTATTGAGTTGTTTCAGGTGCTGTTTTGGGCATCGTTATTGAGTTGTTTCAGGTGCTGTTTTGGGCATCGTTATTGAGTTGTTTCAGGTGCTGTTTTGGGCATCGTTATTGAGTTGTTTCAGGTGCTGTTTTGGGCATCGTTATTGAGTTGTTTCAGGTGCTGTTTTGGGCATCGTTATTGAGTTGTTTCAGGTGCTGTTTTGGGCATCGTTATTGAGTTGTTTCAGGTGCTGTTTTGGGCATCGTTATTGAGTTGTTTCAGGTGCTGTTTTGGGCATCGTTATTGAGTTGTTTCAGGTGCTGTTTTGGGCATCGTTATTGAGTTGTTTCAGGTGCTGTTTTGGGCATCGTTATTGAGTTGTTTCAGGTGCTGTTTTGGGCATCGTTATTGAGTTGTTTCAGGTGCTGTTTTGGGCATCGTTATTGAGTTGTTTCAGGTGCTGTTTTGGGCATCGTTATTGAGTTGTTTCAGGTGCTGTTTTGGGCATCGTTATTGAGTTGTTTCAGGTGCTGTTTTGGGCATCGTTATTGAGTTGTTTCAGGTGCTGTTTTGGGCATCGTTATTGAGTTGTTTCAGGTGCTGTTTTGGGCATCGTTATTGAGTTGTTTCAGGTGCTGTTTTGGGCATCGTTATTGAGTTGTTTCAGGTGCTGTTTTGGGCATCGTTATTGAGTTGTTTCAGGTGCTGTTTTGGGCCCGATCTGGACTTTCGACTTAAACGTTCTTCAGTAATACTATGTATAGGTTGCAGATTTAGATTTGAACATAATCCGTTATTGGATTTTGTCAGATTTGTATGAAGAAAAAAAAAAGAATTGAAATTTGTATTCTATTTCATTATATGTTAAATGAAAGTTGTTGAGTGACTTTTATAAGACTGAGATAATACAGAAAAAGACAAGAAATAATAAAACACAAGAAACGTGAGAGAGAGAGAGAGAGAGAAATTAATGCTAACGCATGAGTCGGTATTTAGAGAGAGTAATTAATGTTAACACGTGGGTCGGCATGGTTTATCACTCATGGGTCGGCATGGTTTAACATCTCCCCGCAAACACATAGGTCGTGCAGCAACCAAAGGTTTAGTTAATCAATCAGCAAGTTGATCTGTAGATGGTGCATAGGCAAGACGCAAATAGTTAGTAACAACTTTTTCGCAAACAAAATAGTGATCGATTTCCATGTGCTTGGACCAAGCATGGAGAACCGAATTTGAGATCAGACTAAGAGTACTGATATTATCAGAGTAAATTACTGGAGACAGACGTGGAGAGAGGCGCAGCTCTTTCAGTAAAGACTGGATCCATAGTATTTCAGCAGTTCCATTTGAAAGGTGTGACGACCCCCAAGCTACCAGAAAACATATACCTACTTCTTTTGAACTTAAACACAAAATGTGGACGTTTTGAGCGTAAATTTTTTTTTTTTTTTACTAACCTCTAATCCAATAAATTTTTACCATAACTTTCACTCCAATATACACACATGACCATAATTCACTCATTCAAACCATAAAAACCATTCAAATTAAACTTAACAAAACAACACCAAATGAGTGTTATGCAACCATCATACAAGAAATTCGTAACACCTATCATGTTATTTACATCCACATCAAGTTCTTAAGTAAAATAACAACTCCAAACGTGCTACACCTACCATAATATACATGCCAAACCAATCCTAGACTCTTCTATGTTATACATACCAAAACATGCCCAAAAGTCAAATCGGCCGACAACACAAACTCGCATCACTGAAGCTCCACGACAACCGTCAGTCTGTTCTGTCTGTGGCTCATAATCCTCACCCATAACGTCTTCGCCTACACCACAAAGCTTACCTATGAGTCTATTACTCATTAAGTGATGTAAATGAATAAATGTATGCTATGCATGAACTTTTCGTAAAAATAATGTTGTCTGTATACTTTATTTTACTTTAAGTGGCTCTGAACTATTTGTGTAACACCCGGTTCTATAGGACCAAGTCTTATTTCTTTCTAAATTAATGACACACTTTAATGACAATAGTAAAAGTGGGGTTAATGGATGACTAGGTAAGGGCATAAGAGTAATTGGAAATTTAAAATGGATGGAGTATTTAAGGAATAGGTTTTTGGATTTAATGCATTGTAGCCGCCACTGTTTTCCAATCATTTTCGACTCTCAGCTCCTCAGCTCAGCAGAGTGCTCTAGGAGGCCCTACCTTCGATTTCTCCAGCGATTTCTCCAGTGATTTCTCCGACTTAGGTGAGTTCCTTCATTTTTCCTTATGACTTGACGGTTAGATAACAGAGGGAATACAATGTATGTGTTTTGAGAGTGTTGTGAATGAGTGTAGTTTCGGGTTAAGTACAGAATTGGGAATGCACGAAGATCTAAGCTTCCAAACTAATTTCCTTAGACTCCTGGATAGTTTAGAATGAAGTTTAACTAATACACTGTCTACGGTTTTAGGTTTGAGCAGAACCCGAAGTGGTTAGCAACCAAACATTTCCCCAGGAATCCAGGTAAGTGAAGTATTGTGTGTGCCTTCAAGCCTACATCACAAAACAGTAGGTTTATGCATGCTTGAGTATTTTCTGCGTGTTATGCATCATGTTTTTGAAAGAATACGAAAATGAATTTATATGTAGTGACACAGAAAGGCAAGTACAGATTGAAATGTAATAGCTATTAAGGGAATTCATCCGCCCCTTAATCGAGTAGAGGATGTATAACATTGGAAGAATTGATCCCACTCCCAAGGGAACTGAGGGATCAGAATAGCTATTAAGGGAATTCATCCGCCCCTTAATCGAGTAGATGATGTATAACATTGAGAGAATTGATCTCACTCCCAAGGGAACCGAGGGATCAGATCAGTAAACGAACGAATGTACAACTGAGATGAGAAAGTAGAAACTGCATGTTTAGGTTTTATGTTTCAGCATATCATTTCATTATTGCTTTACTTGCTTAGCATTAGGCTAATAGATGAGTTTTGTGATGTAGGTGTTGAGGTAACTACTGGAGAGTTCTCTGAATTTACTGAGGAATAGGCGAAGTTGTTGAAGCACATTCATGCCACGCTTTGGTATCCTGATGAGGCGGTTTAACTGATGTCTGTTGGTGTGAAGGTTTAGTTGACAATGTTTCAATTTAAGTGTGTTGAGATTTCATGACAGTAGTGGTTTCAATATTTTGAATACGACTTTGAGATCTTTCTGATAATAGAATTTTGTTGAGTTTTAATGTTGGTTCTTACTGGATCTTGAGTAATGCAATGTTTTGAATTGTTTCTGAATAGTTACAGTGAAGTAAGTAAATTCCTTTTCGCAGTCGGAGTTGTGTTTGTATAGCAAGGAGTAGTTGAAATGTCGCTCTGTCCTCTATTGATAGACGATGTCTATTGGCAGATGCTGAGTTGCTGTTCTGTTGTCTATCGAAAGATGTCTTCAGTGGAAGCCATCGGAAGATATAAATAGAAAATTTGTCGTTTTGTGACCGGTGGATGTCGGGTGTTAAATTCATCGGATGATGTAGAATGTAATTTGTCGTTTAGTGACCGGTGGATGTCGAGTGTTAAATCCATCGGATGATGTAGTAGAAGTTTTGTCGTTTAGTCACCGGTGGATGTCGTGTGTTAAATCCATCGAAAGACGTAGGATTTAAATTGTCGTTTTGTAACCGGATGATGTCGAGTATTTTATACCAGAAGGCATGAGTAAAAGACTTGTCGTCTAGTGATCGGCTGAGGCGGGATGAACGAATCATCCGGCTGACGTCACCGGTAGATGCAGTAGCAAAACTTGTCGTTTTGCGATCGGCTGAAGCTAGAAGAATGACTCCTCCGGCTGACGTCATCGGTGGAGACCTTCAGTTTTATTTATGCCCTCTTGTTGACTTTGTACAGCGGCAAACGAGTTTGACTTTTGCAACTTTCAAAGTATTTCGCGATTTAAACTTTTATTTCTTTTGGTCGAATGTTTCCCAACATCTCAACTGATTATTTAAACATTGTTCTATAGTTTTGTTTAACTCTATTTTGCTCAAAAGATTTCCGCTGCAAGTCTCTAAATGTTTTGAGGTTTTAGAAAATGTCAAATTTAGACTTTCGAGTGAAATTTTAAATTTGGTCCAAAAGTTTCTTGGTCAAGATCAAGTTTAAGAGTAACAAACTGGGTTCAGAAAAACTCGGGGCGTTACAATTAGGGTCATGACTCTAGAGTAAGGAGGTAAAACTTTAGGAGCCTGCTATTTGGACGACCAACTCACTCTAGAGGAAGTGGAATTACTTTCTTTAAAGTCCACATCCGAGACAGCCAAACTCAGTTTCTTTATCCACAATAGTTATTTACGTACTTTACTTTGGTATTTTCTTTATCTTTCATTAAATACAAAAACATATGCATAAGAAATTCATTTTCTATTCTCTCAAAAAACACATGATGCATGAACATGACGTGAACATACAAAAGTGCAATTATAACATAATAAATCAACAAAAGAATAACGCTATTTAAATCTATGCTACCCAATCCTAAACACCACACAATTCAACAACATTACGAACACAGAGTACTCTATGGCATAGGCTGGAAGGCCACACGCATGCAACACTAACTTACTTGGAGTCCTTAGTAAACTTAACGACTTTGATCTCTTAAAACTCGAAATTTGAAACCTAATCATAATAACATCACATATTAACATTTTTCCATAAAACATAACAAATCACATAATTCTCAAAATCCAATTCAAGTCCATTCAAACCCCAATTCAATTACTTATTCTTTATCCATTCAAGCAGATAAAAATATGTCCTTATTCAGCTCAACAATCCATAATTGTTCAAACAACTTATGCATGTTTTCTTTAATCCGAAGCGGACCAATTTTCATCAAACTTCAAAAATTCACAACAAATCGTATATACCTCCAAATTCGATGACTCAAAAGCCTATGTAAACTTTAGGGTGTCTAGTTTCACATGGTAAAATTCATTTAACAAATAAAAATCATTAGCTCATTTGGTTTTTGACAAAACCAAAACCTGTCTGAACTTTCTTCACAGTTCTTAATCCAATCTTTGAAAAATCATAACTAATTGAATTTTTAACATTCTTCAATGATTCAACATGCCATAGAATCTTTAAGATGTCTATTTTCACATGGTGAAATATATTCATCAAAAACCGAACTCAATAATTGGCAGAAAATTAAAAACCGAAACTACCCTAAAATCTCTTCACAGATTTTCAACCAATTTTGAAAATTCATCACAAATTCAATACTTCTTCAAATTTAATGATTCAACATGCTATACAATTCTAAATATGTCTAGTTTAACATTCTGAAATCCATTTATCAAAAGCAACTTGACATATTAGTCGAAAATAGTAAAACCCGAAGCTGCTATAAAATTCCAAATTTTTACTAACTTTGTCTATTTCCATGCATTTCTTCCATTTCCATCAACAATCAACCCATTCATTCCATTATATTCTCAAAGAACTCATGAAAAAGAGAAAATAAAACCATGTTCCTGCATCATCACTTAGGGTTTAACAATCTTTAGTTTAACTCAACAAAACCATACTTTTAGTGCATAATACTTCACAAATTTGCACAAATTTCACAAATAACCAAAACCTACCTTATAATCTTGCAAAATAGGTGAGGAAATATGAGGGATGAAGGGTCTGTAGAAGGGGAAAGAATTCGTGGGTTTAGGGCTTTTGAAATGAAGTTTTTATCATTTTATCAAGTGTTCAAATTTATTTGTTTATTTATTATAGAAGCTTCTAGCACTTTGGTGAAAGTTCATAATTCTTCCTCTTATCTTCAGTCATTCCTACCCTGAATTAAATCCTCCCTTCATCTTCTTAAATTGAATTCAACAAAATAACACCATTTGTCCATTCTTGCTTTGACTTTTTCAACATTCATCCCATTAGTTTTTTTTTTATTCACTTTGACTTTTCAAACCATGTTTTTCATTGGTTCCTCCAATTTTCTTTTTGACTTTTCAACGAAAATCTCTTATTGGTTCATTCATTTTCCTTTGACAATTTGCTATTGGTCCATGAATTTAACTTCTCAAATTGGTCATTTCTTCTTTTATTCCCTTATTCAACGCCAATTCTAGCCTTTAGCTTTGATAAATTGCCACAATTTCTCTAACTCTTTACTTCATTAGATGCATTTTCCACTCAATACTTGAAATTGTCCCTTATTTCTTTTTAACTTAACAACTTACAATTCATCATCAATTAACTATATGCACAATTAATTGCATGCTAAAAATTCGGGTGTTACACAAGGGTAAGATATTCTGACTTTGTACTCGATCGGGAGACAGCCCGTTGTTTTGATGACAACCAGAATATCAAATTGTGGCCAAGAAATACACAATAACCGCTTGTGCTGCGATGATCATCAGGGCACGATGCCCAGCCAGTATTTGTGTACCAAAAAAGATCATGGATGGAGTTGTGTTGAATGAAAAGTCCCAAGTGAACATTACCCCTTAAATATCGTAGAACTCGCTTAACAGCTTGCATATGAAGATCTGTTGGTGCATGTGAATTGACATAATTTATTTACAGCAAAGGAGATGTCCGACCTAGTGATTGTGCAGTACTGAAGAGCTCCAAGAATACTTCGATATTCAGTTAAATCTGACAACGATGTACCTGCATGAATGGAGAGTGGTGGTAGAGCAAGTGGAGTGGATTGAGGTTTAGAGTCCAGCATTCCCCTTTTTGTTACTAAATCCTGAATGTATTTAGTCTGACTCAAATGCAAACCACTTGTGTGCTGATGAACTTCAATACCCAGAAAAAAATGTAACACACCAAGATCCTTGATAGCAAACAGTTGATACAGATGCTCATTCAACTCTGATATTAGGTTTGAAGACGAGCCTGTTATGATAATATCATCCACATATACTAAAACCACAATAATGTCAGAGGCAATATGGCAGATAAACATAGATGTCCCCCTGTTAAGAAGAGTCATACTTAGCTTAAGAAACCATGCTCGAGGAGACTGTTTCAGTCCATATAAAAAGCGATGAAGTTTGCATACATAGTCTGGGCAGGTGGTATCAGCGAAACCTTAAAGTTGTTGCATATAAATGTCTTCCAATAGATCACCATGAAGAAAGGTATTTTGAACATCCAACTATTTGATAGTCCACTACCGAGAGACTGCGATGCTAAGAACAAGTCTTATAGTTGTCGATTTGATAACAGGGCTGAATGTCTCATGAAAATCAAGACCCGGTGTTTGTTGAAATCCTTTTGCGACGAGGCGTGCTTTGAATCGATCAATCGATCCATCTGGGTAGAGTTTTATTTGATATACCCATTTTGATCCAATAATACGAGAGTTCTTAGGTTTCGAAACTAGAGACCATGTACCTTGAGATTGAAGTGCATTAAACTCTGTTTGCATTGTTGTACGCCACTCAACATGATTGGAAGCTTCCTTGTAAGAGGAGGATTCGCAGAGTGTGTAATTTGCAATGCTAAGAAACACCTATGGTTTGAAAATGCCAGACTTGGAGCGCGTAACCATTGGATGGTCATTCACAGTTAATGATTAAACATATCTCTTTATGTGGTCATGCAAGGGAGAAGAGTTTGTAGTGCAAACGGAAGAAGAGATGGAGATAGGAGTAGAAGAGGAGACACGTTGTAAGAAGGTTCAATAGTGGAAGAGGGGTAGGTATGAGAGTTGAGTGATACTGGTAGAGAAGTAATGATAGGCACGTCTGCATTAAGAACAGTGGACGAAGGGGTTTTAAAAAAATGAAAGACATGTTCATTAAAAATGACATGTCGGCAAATATAAATACGACCACTACTATACCCGAGGAAAATACAAGGCTGTGACCTAAATTCGAGTTTATGAGGATTATAGGGACATAAAAAAAGAAAACATTGATATCCAAAAATGCGGAGATGATTGTAAGAAGGAATTTTGTTGACACTTGGAAAGGAGATTTGTTTATCAGAACTTTAGACGTGAGACGATTAATTAAATATATGGAAAAAGAGACGGAGATAGGAGTAGAAGAGGAGACACGTTGATTGACAAAGGAGTTGGAAGGTTCAATAGTGGAAGAGGGGTAGGTATGAGAGTTGGGTGATAGTGGTAGAGAAGTAATGATAGGCACGTCTGCATTAAGAACAGTGGACGAAGGGGTTTTAAAAAAATGAAAGACATGTTCATTAAAAATGACATGTCGGCATATATAAATACAACCACTAGTGGAATTAGGGCAGAGATACCCTTTATGATGACTACTATACTCGAGGAAATTATAAGGCTGTGACCTAAATTCGAGCTTATGGGTATTATATGAACATAAAAAAGGAAAACATTGATATCCAAAAATGCAGAGATGATTGTAAGAAGGAATTTTGTTGTAAAACACTTGGAAAGGAGATTTGTTTATCAGAACTTTAGACGGGAGACGATTAATTAAATATATGGCCGTGCTAAAAGCAAAAGGCTAGTATTTCACATTCATGGAGGCGTGGGCAAGGAGAGTTAATTCTGTTTCAACTATATGTCGATTTTGTCGTTCAACCCGTCCATTTGCTGCGGTGTGTATGGACATAAAATTTCATGAATAATTCCATGGGACGTGAAAAAATTTGATAAAACTCTAAATTCACTGCCCCAATCTAATCTTACCCATTTAATAGTGCTATTAAACTGAGATTGAATCATTTGTTTGAATGTGATGAACTTGTTGAAAGTTTCATCCTTAGAATGAAGAGGGTAAAACCAAGTGAATCTGGAAAAATCATCCATGAATATTAGGAAATATTTAGCACCTGTAATTGACGCAAGAAGAGAAGGTCCCTATATCAGTAAGAATTAATTCAAAACTAGCATTCACATGAGAAATAGAAAGGGGAAATGATAATATGTGAGATTTAGCTAATTGATAGGAAGAGCAGAAGTTCATACAACGAGATGAAACAAAAATATTAGAACTAGATAAGGCAGATTAAACTATGGTGGAAGCAGGATGTCCCAATCTAAAATGCCAAAGATTGGAGGGATTGCTGGACAAGTGTATGAAGCTGAGTAGACAAATATTGACATGAAGACGGGAGGCAAACTCGATAGAGATCGTTGTCAAGGGTTCCCCGGAGAAGAATTCTGTGGGAGACATGACCTTTGACAACAAAAAAGGAAAGGTGAAATTCAATGAATGTTTTGTTATCAAAACATAATCGCGAAACACTTAGAAGATTTTTCTGAAGATAAGGGGAATGATACACAATACGCAAATGGAGAGGAGAAGAATAAGTATGAAGTATTGCATGACCAATATGAAAGATGGAAGCAACCTTACCATTACCTACTGTGATCTTAGCGTGACTTGAGTACGGGGTGGCTGAGTCCAACATATTCAAATCATGAGTGAGTGATGAGAGGCGCCATAATCCATATACCAGGAGGGATCTAGTGGCGTTGTGGTTGTGGCAGATTGAGCTTCAATAGAGGGAAGAGTTGCAGAAAAATTTTGAGAGGGGAAAGGTGGAGACGGACGATAGGGAGAGTGGGAAGAAGAGGTGAAGATGAGAATGAAGGTCGAGGGCCGCGTGGTTAATTTGGTGTGAAGATAGAGTGAGGTCCAAGCGGTGTAGGAAATCTAGGTTTAGATTTGTTACCTGAGATATTGGTGAAATTTGCTTGAAGGGAGCTCAGGGAAGCTCCAACATTCTGGCGTTCTAGGCGAGTTTCATAGCTTAGCAGTAGACTATTTAGTTCTTCAACCGATGGACGATCAGTGCGAATAGATATGGAGGTGACAAAGGGGTTGTATTCTGCTCTTAAACCATTTAAGAAATACAGTAGTTGGTCTTTGTGGCTTACAGGTTCGCCCACTGCAGCCAAAGTGTTGCAGAGACTTCAAAATTTTTGAACATAAGTCATAGCGCTAAGTCCCTCTTTGCGAAATGCTTGTAAGCTTGTGCGAAGCTCTGAGATCCGAGCAAGCAATGATGTGGAGTAGAGTTGTTCGAGAGCTTCCTAGATCTCAAAAGTTGTTGAATATCCTACCAACTGCCCTAACATTTCTCATGAACAGAGGCATAAATCCAGCTCATTATCAAGCGATTGTACCTTTGCCAGGAGAGAAAATCTGGGTTAATTTGTAGATGAGATTCATTTTCTTTTGATGGACAGGGACAAAAACTAGTAAGTATATCCTCAAGCCCGTTTGCTATAACCACGTTTAGAAGTTGATTTTTCCAAATGAGAAAGTTAGAGTCATCAAATTTGATGGTTAATGGTTGGTTCACTAACGGAAGGTGAGGAAGGGGAGATAGAGGGAAGGAGGATGACGATGGTTCATCTGTTATACTCTATGAGGAGGAGGCCATATTTTCAATGAGGTACAGAGGAGAAGCGGAGCTGTTTATGACTTTGATACCATGTCAGATTTGTATGAAGAAAAAAGAAGAGGAATTGAAATTTGTATTCTATTTCATTACATATTAAATAAAGGTTGTTGAGTGGCTTTTATAAGCCTGAGGTAATACAGAAAAAGACAAGAAATGGGAAAATATAAAAATACAAGAAATGAGAAAATACAAGAAATGTGAGAGAGAGAGAGAGAGCAATTAATGCTAATGCATAGGTCGTTATTTAGAGAGAGCAATTAATGCTAACGCATGGGTCGGTATGGTTTATCTCGCATGGGTCGGCATGGCTCAAACGTTCTTGAGTCATTTGTAGACTTAAAATTTGAATTTTTGGTTATTTAATGTTGAACAAAATACTATGTATAGGTCCCATATTTAGATTTGAACATAATCCGTTATTGGATTTTCTGTGCTACTTGGGCTTTGGATTTTGGTACGCCCAAATTGAGGTAAGAATTTAATTTTATGTACAACATTATATAGTTTTTTGAAATTTAAATTACATAATATTTTCACTGTATATTTTGAATTAAGCATAATTATTTAATTTAAATTCAATCATGTTGTTGTTACTTTGTGAAAATTGGTAATAGGATAACAAATGTCGTGTCCTTGGGGTGTGCTCTAATGTCTTCCTAAGGGGCGTGCTCCGATGCGATTGCTGGCGGAGGGCCGAAGAAAAAAGACCTGCAGATGGTGTGAGAGAGAACTCCCAAATTGGTGTCAGCGTGAAATAGAGAGGTCATAGTTGATGGAAGCAACCTTGAGACGAATGTCCTTCTGCTCAGCCAATGAGTTCATAAAAGATGGCCAATTAGGTTTACTTATACGACATCGTTTCAGTAAGATTCCAATAGGGGTGGGCAAGACCGGACCGCGGACCGAGAACCGAACCGGACCGTAGGTGTTGGTCCTGTTTTGGGTGGTCCTTGACTGTTCTTGGTCCGGGACTGGTCATCAAAGCAAAAATTCCATGGGCAATGGTCCGGTCCACGGTCCATAGTTCGAAATTCTCGAAAAACCGGAGCGGACCAAGAACCCAATAGTTTTTATGTTATGATAGTTGGATATATTTTAGATGTTGAATTTAGTTTATCTTATGAGATTTTATTTTAAGTATCGATTATTAGATTTAATTTGTTAGATTTAATTTGTTAGTTTAATATACGTTACTTTCATTTTTTATTTTTTCGATTAAGAATACAAGTAAAAATATGTATGCTGAGTTTATTGGAAAAATTTATATGCAATTTCAGAATTTTTTGTTTTTTTTATTTTTTTTAAAAAAATATTCAGCATTACAATGGGAGAAACGGGGACCGGACCGAATTTTTTGGTCTGGTCCGGTCTGGTCCCGATCCTTGCACGGTCCGGTACTGGGATTCAGGATAAAATTCCCGAATCCCATGGTCCGGTCCAATTCCGGCTCAAGACCGGACCAGACTGGACCATGCCCACCCCTAGATTCCAAGCAAACATAATTCAAATCGAATGAGATTATATCATATCTACTTGAAAAAACGTTGCAAGCTAACTAAATGAACGTGTTTTTTTTTTAATTTAAATATTTATAATATAATATGATTGTTTTTCCGACAACATTATTTGGTTTAATTTTGTTTAATTGCGTTATTGATAGATGACCATGAAATGATAATTGTAGTTTCTAAAAGGCCCTTGCAGCCTATTTATGAACTAATCCTCCTTCATTAATTTTGAGTAAAGTTTGTAATAAATTGAAAAGTATTATTAATCCAGAAAATAATTGACCTTAGCCATTCTGAAAATTAACAAGTTTGTTAACCTTTTCCATAATTTAATCATTTTATTTTAAAAGATTTAAACTTTATATAAATTATTTCCTCCATAGGAGTGATGTTAACCGATTGGAAACTTGTTTGAGTCTTCTCTTACATCTCAATGATTGATGGTAGGCTCTTGCGTTTAATTATTTAAAAATTTGACTAATTTTATATTAGTAAATTTTTTTAATATATTTTACAAATTATTCGATTCAAATTTTTCTTAGCTCATTCAAGTTTGTCACAAATTGTTAATTTTTTTATAAAAGAAAATTTTTCTTTTTCTTCTCTGTATAAAAAAAACTTAGCAAAAGGACGGAGCGAACGGCAAGGAGATGAGTGATTTTGCTTCCGATCCTATTTCTTAAAGTTCCAATTTTCAACTTTTGTTAGGATTCTTCGTGAGTACGTAGTTTTCTAATTTTTATTTTTGTTCATTTTGTTGCTTGTATTTCCGTTAATGTCGTATTTGGAGTTTGATATTGAAAACTCTTAAATCGATGGTTTTTTTTTTTAGTTATTTTAGTTGATATAGTTTATATAGGATTTTAGACCGATTTGAGGAAAAAGTTAGCAATAGGAATGGATTCACGAAATCCGTCGTCGAAACGTCTTTTCTAGTTGACCAGTATTCGAAGATCAGTCGACTGTAGTTGCTAGTCCACTTGACCGCGGCAAGTCCTGGTCTTTCATGGATCTGTCTGGTCGACCATTGTGAGGTTCAAATCGACCGTACAATAGGTTTTTGTGCAAAATCTTTTTTCCTCGGCAAAGTTTCGCAGCCTTTATTCGTTTTTTTTTTTTTTTACAATTTGGTTTCACCGTCCTGAAATAGAATCCATTCATTGTCCCTCGTAATTTAAGGGTGGATTGTGTAACACAATAATAATTGATTGAACGAGTGTTTGCGTTTTTTCTCTTCCTTTATTTTTGAGTGATTTATTGCTTTCTTTAGTGAGGTCTCTTATTTTATTTTCGGTCTATATAACTATATTAGGTATAAGATATCTTTATTCTTACATAACATTTATTAAGTTTTATTTATTGCACTGTCTTAACATTTTATGATTGCTTTGTGAATTGGACTAATCTCCCATGGGTTATGATTTAAATTTTTGTTAAATATTCCGCTATAGACCATGAGTCGTGTGCGGACAGCTAACTATGTCGTGTTACTGGGTACGAATTCCTAAATATGATCACAGTTGTTGTGTTATTTTGCGATCATCGAATATCACTTCTCCCCATATGTTTGAGTATTTTGTGCTCGGAGCTCTTAAGTGGTTCTTTTTTTTCTTAAGATTTTATGCTTTTACATCAATAATTTATTTTGTTCCTTATCACAAAATAGTGGGTTGTTTTAGACATTTGTTATATTGATGGTCTTCGTTAGAAATAAGTAACAAGTAAACGAAAGATGTAGACATTAATCAATTTAAATATACAAATAGTATAATCTAAATAAATATGGCAAATCTAAGTGGATTCAATCTTCATAAATGGATGCTTCACTTTCAAAGCGACACTGAAGTTGCTCGGCAATGCCACAACACCGACTCCTTGGCGCTGCAACTGACTCTTTGTTGGGCGTCGCGGGTTCTCCTTTACTGCTGCAATGACATTCTACTTTTGGGCCTTCAGCTACCTTTCATGGCCATGTTGTGGGCTATATCTAAGGCCATACTTTGGGTCGTTGTCATTGTCCCTGATAGTAAATCTTTAAATTTAACGAGGGCGTTCTCGATCCACGTCAATTGGTCTCATACAATATAATTATTTATCTTGTGCGTCTATGGGCATTTGTTGTGCGAATGTCTGTGAATAACTTTATTTTCATCAAGATTATGACAATAGTATTATTTTCGCAGCAAACCATAGATTAAGGCTTCAACTGAGAGAGCTAGTCTTTGTTGAAGATCGAGTTATTTGACTCAACGTTTCTGTCTTGGTCCATCTCACCGCGCCAATCAACGACAAGAACACAGTGATGATGGCTAATAGGTAATTGACAAATCACAATTTATTTCAATGAGAATAAGAAATTAAAAGAACAACCCTCTTTTATAGAGGCTAGATTTTAAGATATAATCTTGATGAACAATAACATTTGTATCTCAAAATTTGTGAGATGTGTTAATAATACACACAAATTAAGTAAAGACCATTTGTCTTCTCAACCACAGTGAACCACTATTCAATATAATTAAATTGACACAAAGTGAAATACTACATTAACTCGGTCTCAATAAATTGTTAAAAACCAATCCGATTGAAAACTGTATGATTTGATATTACTAGGCAGACAACGTACTACTTTGCCGTCACGTAAATTGTACACGCCGGATTCTCGACAAACATAGGAAAAATAGCCGTCCTCTTTCTCGTCAAAAGACGAATTCCCTACAAAGTAAATGCAATTTCCTTGAATCCCACTAAAACTTTCGAATCCATTGCTCGAGACTCAAATTTTGCTAAAAATATTACTTGATTGCCTATATCCTGTAGACGCGAAGCCCGAATCTCCTTATCTCCATGGATGTCAAGTTTGAAGATATCAACTTTTTTTGTAGTCTCGTACCAAGATAGATCACCTTCAGTTTCACAAACAGCCCATCGAGGATTAAATTTTTGTTAAATATTCCGCTATAGACCATGAGTCGTGTGCGGACAGCTACTATGTCGTGTTACTGGGTACGAATTCCTAAATATGATCACAGTTGTTGTGTTATTTTGCGATCATCGAATATCACTTCTCCCCATATGTTTGAGTATTTTGTGCTCGGAGCTCTTAAGTGGTTCTTTTTTTTTTTTTTTTTTTTTTTTTTTTTTTTTTTTTTTTTTTTTTTTTTTTTTTTTTTTTTTTTTTTTTTTTTTACAATTTGGTTTCACCTTCCTGAAATAGAATCCATTCATTGTCCCTCGTAATTAAGGGTGGATTGTGTAACACAATAATAATTGATTGAACGAGTGTTTGCGTTTTTTCTCTTCCTTTATTTTTGAGTGATTTATTGCTTTCTTTAGTGAGGTCTCTTATTTTATTTTCGGTCTATATAACTATATTAGGTATAAGATATCTTTATTCTTACATAACATTTATTAAGTTTTATTTATTGCACTGTCTTATGACTGTAGATTCTTTGATTAGGTTTGATGAGATGACAATATTGGTTATGTAATCAGGACTCATGTCTTCCCGAGAGACCCAATGCTGGTAACATGGAGTTTTGGGTAATGGAGGAAGCTTGAGGAGTTGACGACTGACTGGGTTGAATAGAAATAAAGAGCTTCCTCTAACTTGGCGCTGCAACTGACTCTTTGTTGGGCGTCGCGGGTTCTCCTTTACTGCTGCAATGACATTCTACTTTTGGGCCTTCAGCTACCTTTCATGGCCATGTTGTGGGCTATATCTAAGGCCATACTTTGGGTCGTTGTCATTGTCCCTGATAGTAAATCTTTAAATTTAACGAGGGCGTTCTCGATCCACGTCAATTGGTCTCATACAGTATAATTATTTATCTTGTGCGTCTATGGGCATTTGTTGTGCGAATGTCTGTGAATAACTTTATTTTCATCAAGATTATGACAATAGTATTATTTTCGCAGCAAACCATAGATTAAGGCTTCAACTGAGAGAGCTAGTCTTTGTTGAAGATCGAGTTATTTGACTCAACGTTTCTGTCTTGGTCCATCTCACCGCGCCAATCAACGACAAGAACACAGTGATGATGGCTAATAGGTAATTGACAAATCACAATTTATTTCAATGAGAATAAGAAATTAAAAGAGCTTCCTCTAAGATTGCTCCCTTTGCATCGTCTTCAATCTTGAAAAAAACCAACCAGCCATTCGTAGATCCCATAAACTCCCCATGTCGGAGCGGTTCAGGCAACTTGAGACTCTCGACGGTGCCTTGAGATAGATTCAGACACCTCAGCTGTCGAGATTTAGGGCGGTGAGGAAGAACAAACCAGGGTAGTTCCTTTATGTCAGAGAGATGCTCTTTTTTCATTGACGCCCAAGATTTGCAGACTGCACCTAAGCTTAGGCGGTCGGAGAGACCGGCTTTCGTGGCGATCAGATGCATGAGATTGGCCGGAATATCATCCCAAGGGACATGCTTGGAGGCTGGAGGAGGTTTGATGAAGGAAGGCCTGCGCATGAGAGAGAGAAAGTCTCCCAAGTTGAAACAAGAGTGAAACAGTCTCGCCATTGTTGATTGAAGAAAGAATTTGCAGGTCGTGAGAGAGAGAAAGCCTCCCAAATTGAAGCACGAGTGAAACAGTCTCTCCATTGTTGATGGAAGAAAGAATTTGCAGGTTGTGAGAGAGAGAAAGCCTCCCAATTTGAAGCAAGAGTGAAGCAGTCTCGCCATTGTTGATGGAAGAAAGAATTTGCAGGTTCTGAGAGAGAGAAAGTCTCCCAAATTGAAGCACGAGTGAAACAGTCTCGCCATTGTTGATTGAAGAAAGAATTTGCAGGTCGTGAGAGAGAGAAAGTCTCCCAAATTGAAGCACGAGTGAAACAGTCTCTCCATTGTTGATGGAAGAAAGAATTTGCAGGTTGTGAGAGAGAGAAAGCCTCCCAATTTGAAGCAAGAGTGAAGCAGTCTCGCCATTGTTGATGGAAGAAAGAATTTGCAGGTTCTGAGAGAGAGAAAGTCTCCCAATTTGAAGCGAGAGTGAAACAGTCTCGCCATTGTTGATTGAAGAAAGAATTGCAGGTCGTGAGAGAGAGAAAGTCTCCCAAATTGAAGCACGAGTGAAACAGTCTCTCCATTGTTGATGGAAGAAAGAATTTGCAGGTTGTGAGAGAGAGAAAGCCTCCCAATTTGAAGCAAGAGTGAAGCAGTCTCGCCATTGTTGATGGAAGAAAGAATTTGCAGGTTCTGAGAGAGAAAAAGTCTCCCAAATTGAAGCACGAGTGAAACAGTCTCTCCATTGTTGATGGAAGATATATATATATATATATATATATATATATATATATATATATATATATATATATATATATATATATATATATATATATATATATATATATATATATATATATATATATATATATATATATATATATATATATATATATATATATATATATATATATATATATATATATATATATATATATATATATATATATATATATATATATATATATATATATATATATATATATATATATATATATATATATATATATATATATATATATATATATATATATATATATATATATATATATATATATATATATATATATATATATATATATATATATATATATATATATATATATATATATATATATATATATATATATATATATATATATATATATATATATATATATATATATATATATATATATATATATATATATATATATATATATATATATATATATATATATATATATATATATATATATATATATATATATATATATATATATATATATATATATATATATATATATATATATATATATATATATATATATATATATATATATATATATATATATATATATATATATATATATATATATATATATATATATATATATATATATATATATATATATATATATATATATATATATATATATATATATATATATATATATATATATATATATATATATATATATATATATATATATATATATATATATATATATATATATATATATATATATATATATATATATATATATATATATATATATATATATATATATATATATATATATATATATATATATATATATATATATATATATATATATATATATATATATATATATATATATATATATATATATATATATATATATATATATATATATATATATATATATATATATATATATATATATATATATATATATATATATATATATATATATATATATATATATATATATATATATATATATATATATATATATATATATATATATATATATATATATATATATATATATATATATATATATATATATATATATATATATATATATATATATATATATATATATATATATATATATATATATATATATATATATATATATATATATATATATATATATATATATATATATATATATATATATATATATATATATATATATATATATATATATATATATATATATATATATATATATATATATATATATATATATATATATATATATATATATATATATATATATATATATATATATATATATATATATATATATATATATATATATATATATATATATATATATATATATATATATATATATATATATATATATATATATATATATATATATATATATATATATATATATATATATATATATATATATATATATATATATATATATATATATATATATATATATATATATATATATATATATATATATATATATATATATATATATATATATATATATATATATATATATATATATATATATATATATATATATATATATATATATATATATATATATATATATATATATATATATATATATATATATATATATATATATATATATATATATATATATATATATATATATATATATATATATATATATATATATATATATATATATATATATATATATATATATATATATATATATATATATATATATATATATATATATATATATATATATATATATATATATATATATATATATATATATATATATATATATATATATATATATATATATATATATATATATATATATATATATATATATATATATATATATATATATATATATATATATATATATATATATATATATATATATATATATATATATATATATATATATATATATATATATATATATATATATATATGTATATAAATTTTCCATAAAAATAAATATAATCATCGACAGCTAAGATAATAAATTATGGGAATGATTGAATGATTTTAATTAGATATACTCGCTATAATCTAAATTTTTAAATTTCTAAATTTTTTTAATTACCATAACCTAATTTTTTGATTAACTTCATTCTCCTTCTATAATTCCTAGGATGGAAATTCTAGAAAATAGTTCATTGAATTGCTATTTATTTTCTAAAAGATATTTTTTTTTTCTCTTCAAATTTATTATTACTATTTTATAAAAAAAAATTATTAATATATTATTTGAATCCTGTTGTCAGGGGAATATTGTCAATAAAATATATATATATATGAGCTTCCTTTTAGTAAAAACTTTAAGGTAAAATCTGAAAAATGGACTCAACTATCGGATGAGTTCAAAAAATGGATTGAACTTTTTTTTTCGCCCGAAAAACGGGTTAAACTATTGAAAACGTCCAAAAAATGGCTTCCCGGTAAACCGTTTATCCTTCAATATGCCCCCGCATTCCGTTTTCT
The DNA here is from genome assembly GCA_022432975.1 of Begonia masoniana. Classification (NCBI taxonomy): domain Eukaryota; kingdom Viridiplantae; phylum Streptophyta; class Magnoliopsida; order Cucurbitales; family Begoniaceae; genus Begonia; species Begonia masoniana. The sequence goes on from CM039513.1 coordinate 39,734,157, forward strand.
GAAGGACAATGGTTTGCCACGTCTGAGATGCGGTAAACTATTTTTTGCTTTGCGCTGGAGAACCTCCCGCGGAAACCTTTCTGATGGAGCACGGTTTGCCGCGTCCAAGACACGGCAAACTGCGGAAATTAATTTATTAAGGTTCCTCTTCAATTTAAAAATTAATTTAAAACAAATACTAAATGATATTCAATTTACTTGAAATTTTTACCACATGCTCAGCGCATCATGGGAAGATAATCTGGAAATGTTCGTGATTTTAGAATACTTGTACGAAATATTATAATTTTAGATATTTATTTTTTTAAAAAAATTATAATAACTCATACAAGTGTTATAAAATCACGAAAATTTTAAGATTATCTTCATATGATGTGGTGAACATGTGGTTAAAATTTCAAGTAAATTGAATATCATTTAATATTTTTTTAAATTAATTTATAAATGTTCCTCTTCGCGTTTAAATTTCTGAAGGGAGAACGATTTGCCGTTCTCAGAACGCGGCAAACCGTTCTCCCTTGAGAAATTTGAACGTGAGGGCATATCGATTTGCCGGAAGGCCATTTTTTGGACATTTTTGATAGTTTAAGTCGTTTTTCGGCAGAATAAAAAGTTCAATTCATTTTTTGAACTCATCGGATACTTGAGTCCATTTTTTGGATTTTACCCTTTAATATATTTATTAGCGTGGAACTCAAAATAAGTTGCCGAGCTTTTTTTCAAACTATAATTTTGGTGATCATATAGTTAGATTATAGTGAAATGATCTATTATTATTTGTTAGAGTTTCTTAATTATTATTAAATCATGGGAGAAGCTCTCATATTAATTGATGAGCAAAGTAATAAACTATGCTTAGCAAATTAAACACCTTTTAAAAGTAAAGTGGCCAATTCTATTCTTTATTCTTTTATTGGTCGGACCCCATCTCTCTCTCTCTCTCTCTCTAAGAATCAATAATACATCAATGGGCAAAGCGAAAGTAGGTGTCTTTCATCTTCAACCTGCAAGTGACAGTATCTCAAAGAGCAGTCATGGCGGTTGGTAACTTTATTTAGTTCTCTTTCTTTCATATTCTTGAAATCTCGTGGATTTTCTTCTCTTACACCCATAGCTGACCCTCTATTTGATCACATGTTGGTAGATTTAAGCCAATTTCTGATCTTCTTCTACCTCGGAAAATCACTTTTTTTCCTGCAATATATGGTTTTATCTATGAAATAGAATGATTGATTTTTCCCCTTCGTCGGGATGCTGATGTTTGTTCTTTGTAGGTCAAGACTCAACATCCATGCTTTAGTTGTCTGTTCTGCCAGATTATGTTCGTTGAAAGAATTAAATTAGTGATTTTGGATATGTTTGATGATTAACTTGTTTAGGTCTTAATTGGGTTTTAGTTTCAATTGTTGAAGTGAGATAATTTGATGAAATGATTTGTATTGTTTGAGTTTTTGTACCGTAATGTTTCTCGTGGGGAGTGCGAAATTTAACTACAAAGCAATTTTCTCAGCAATCTTGTAGTTGTTCTTGTTTGTTAACCAGGGAAAGTAAATCTTCATGGCTGTCTGCAATTTTTTTGGTCGTTGTCTTTCTCTTATGTAAACCCTTGAAACAAATAAAAAATGCAGGCGTTTCTGAGGTTTTGGAGAGTGTCATTTTTAAGTTTTTGATTGTTTAGGAAAAGGGTACCAGTCCGTTGCCAAAGTTCGGCGCGTGGGATGTGAATGACCCATCATCAGCGGAGGGATTCACCGCGATCTTCAACAAGGCCAGGGACGAGAAAAAGACCGGCGGGGTGACTGATTCACCGGCAAAAGATGATTCAGCACAAAAGCACGGAACAGTTCTTGGAAAGCCTCAGGTTGTTATTTCTCTTCTTCCTTCCTAATTTCGTAAGTTCGTCTATAATTAGATTTTTCTTCAGTTCATGAAGTAATTAATGCAATCGAACGATCATCAAATTGTTCAAAACATTCTGCTTCAAATTATTGAAACAATGATGACATCAAGAAGTTATTTTACACAGTTTGTTCTCTCCGGGTGCAGAATTGTTTTTAAAGTTTTGTTCATTATTTTCATTTTCACTTTGTAAATCTCCAAATTCTCGGTGGCCATGTCGATGAATTATGGCTGCCCTTCGACCATTTATATCATAAACGTACTGATAAATGTGCGAATGGTTATCTCTATCAGTGGTAAAATCATTGACAATTGCTCGGGTCGCTATACTTATCAAATTTGTGGGAGTTTAAGGATGTTGGACCATCTGCTTTTACTGAATTTTATGCATCCGTTTGTACATATACATGTTTTGATTTGTGTTTGATATGCAGAAGCAATGGTTTTGCTGCATTAAATCTGCTACTACAGATTCTTGAAGTTCTTCACTCGATGTAGAATCTCTGCACGTTCTTGTTTTATTCGAGAATGGAGCTGTATCCGAAAGTCGCGATGGATCTTCCCTTACTGTATTTGTAATATCTTAAAAAACATAATTGTCTTCATTCCAATGGGATATAAAAATATTGAACTGCTGTTGTATTATGCACTATGTTGCCGTTGTGATCGTTCGTTTCATCTCCATTTTGGGCGATATTCGTTTTCGATATTATTTTGAGTGCTGGACTTGGTGTGTAACTTACTTCCTATGATAAATAAAGACATTCTTGTTATAGATACTAGTGTTTTACTCTATCTGCCAAGTTTACCATCTTCCCAAGAATAATTTTGATGAATTATGTGCTTTTTTATGATTGTTTTATTGGCAATCTTACGTTTGCACTCTAAATCAAATACTTACGAGTCATTCTCTTATTGATAGATTATATGAATCAATGAGAAAATAACACGTAACTGTGACGGTAGAATGTGAGATCAATGAATTCAATGCTAAGACATTGATTATCTACACAAGAAGAATGATGAGAGTCTAGAATTGATAAGCTCCGATTTTTCGATTGAACAAGAGGCGGAGAAGGAAGATTTGGAGGAGACTTGAACCGATAAGCCCTGCCGATTCGAACACTGCCTTGTACGTCGCTCTTCTGCTCATTTCCTCATTCACTGAACTCGCGTCACAACAAAGAATTCACCCAAATCAAAAGATGACAAAGCTAAAAGAGGGTCGAGATTTGAAGCATGTACCTATTTCTGTATGATCAGTTTGAGCATCTAACCAGTGTTGAAGAAACTCAATGTGATTAAGAGCTTGCTCCAATTTAGCAATCTCCTCCTTCAAAGGAAGAACATTTACTGTACCATATCCAGAAAATCAAATCTTCATCCTCCATACTCGATTAAAATCATATAAATTTAATAGCTTTATCTTTACTCACCGTCTTCCACCGCCTGAACAGGCGGATCGCGGGACAAATAATGATCATCGTACGCGTCGAAGTAGACAGTTTCCTTGTAAGGAGACTTGTTCCAAAAACAGAACTTATAAAGCCCTTTTGTGCCGGCCACAAACTCGAATTTTCCATCGGTCTGATCTCGATAATACAGAATATGTTCGCCGGAAGGTCCCTTTACCTGAAACGAACATTTTGAGTTTCTTCAAAACATTATCTATTTCCGATTGCACCTCCTGAAATTTTTCAATCGATGAAGCTACAGAAACAAAACCCAGAAGAAGAATGATCGAGAAAAGGCGAGGGTCAAAATGTACCAGAAGATCGACAGAAGGTGCGACGGAATGGCGGGGAGAGTCAGCCTTAATAACAACGAAAAGAACATGAACAGTGTCTTTGGCGAACTCAACTCTGTGAGCCAGACACTCATCTTTGTGAATCTCAAATCTGATTCCTTCTGATCCTCCGAATCTCAAGAACAGCAACAACACAGCAATGGTCACTGCGGCTATATTTCTCGCACCAGACTCTTCCATCTGCTTGACTATTCAACGCACCAAAGTGAAGGAAGAACAAGCATGCACACTCGGCAACCTAGAATCTATCATGTCCTTATTTTTTGATGATTTTAAATTAACTTATATTTATTTAGATAGATTTGGTATTTAAATTTTAAAAATTAGTTTTTGTTTGAATTTTAAATAATTCTGTTTGTTGTTTTGGAAATTCAAAAATTAGTTTTGATTTTCTTATTAAAAAAATTTCATAAAATTTCAATTTTTTAAATTGTCCTCGTGTTCATTTTCGTCGTAGTGTCATAGTTTTATATTAGACGTATTAGCTATGTAACTTTCGCCGTGCGACAAGTTTTTGTAGACATAAATACAAAACTTTTATCAGGATTTCCAAAATTATAAATTTATATTAAATATCATCTTATAATATTTTTCATTAAATGATTAATTGTTTAATACAGTCAATAATAAATTTATTATTTTTTAAATAATTGAATTATTGATTATTTGATCAACCAGCAAGTCACGTGGACAAATATCGTTATAATTATGTTTGTTATATTTCATTAAATAAAATAGATGAATTATTGATTGTTTAATTAATTAATATATTTATAAAGTTATTTTTGAAAGCGGTTGCTGATAGCTTGTGCCAAATTTAAGTTGATGGCATGAGACAAGTTTTAAGTCATTGTGGCAATTTCGTTTTTGACTGCTCTAATAGTTTTGTTTTAAATATGTCAACTCATTTTCAACTTAAATGAGAGATTGAATTTCATAATGCTTTATTTAAATGTTAAGATGACCATTATGAAATTATTTCACCTTAAATTGAGTTCCAACCACATGCCACATGTGCTTATTCGAGGTAAGAAAAACTGACAGAAAAGCTCGAATGTTTAAAAGGTTGAGGTGATCGTCATAAAAGCTCCCTGATTTTGTACCAGTGTGAAATCAGCTTCAAAGGTATGATTTTTTTATCGTTTATGTTTAGATCTAAATAAAATATTTTTAACAGATATGATTATTAATATATTATAACTACTATCCAGTTATGTGTCAATTTTTAGATTACTTTGCACGGCAAAATTATTGGTATTCATAACACCGATAAATGTGTAATCTATATATTATGAAAAATAATTTATCATGAATATAAACAGATTGCTATTATAATATATAATAATAATACGTGTTAAAAATATTTTATTTTAGATCTAATATAAAGGATTAAAGAATTATACATTTGTAACTAAATTCACACACGTACGAAGAATTGAGATATTTGATAATAATCTTCTCAACTTTTGAAATTTTCGTCAATCATTCTCACCACGAATAAGCAGGTGTGAGCATGATAAACAAAACAAAATCACACTCAATATGATAGATCGTATTCTCAACACATGAGATGATTTGTTTGGATTTAGAGAACAATTCTCTAAAACCAAACACGGAAGACTCACATATTTTCTCTCAAAAATTGATTTATCAATTTCTGAGTTTTCAACCCCTTTTTATAATGATAATGAGGTTATAACCTCTAATTTTTAAGATGAAATTAAATTCTTAATAATAATTTTTTTTAAAAAAAAATACGAAATTCGGTCTCCCATTTAAATTAAAGTTTGATTTCATAACGTTCATATAACATTTTAAGAAAAACAGTTACGAAATTTAATTTCTCATTTAAGTTGAAATTTTTTTTCGTAATGTTCATTGACATATTCAAAATAAAACGGCTACGGAAATCAAAACAAACTTGCAACCATGATTTGACATAATCTGTTTTAAAAAAATAACTCTATAAATTTGTCAATTAATTGAATAATAATCTACAACGTACAACGTAGTCATTGGCACCTCATAACTCGTGAAAATCTTTTCCTCTAGCTTCTTTCTGCGCTCAAGTTTCTTCCTCTCATTTGATATCAAATATCATTTTATTGTGATTGTTGTGTATTGTCTACGTATCGAGATCCTCATTGTTTCTTTTTTCCTTACAGCTTATGCATGCTTTAATTCAGATAATTTGTCTTCTCTTGTTAATTTTTATATATTGTTTACTATCACACAAAAAATTATCAACTAATTATCACTTTATATTATGTGAAGGTAGCGTGGTTTATTTAAATAAAATTACTTTTTCAAATAATTTTTAAAAAGGGTAAAGTGCAATTTGGCCCTTATAACTAGGTGAAATAGACAATTAACACCGTAAACTTAGATAATGGACAAGAATAACCTTAATGTATTGATAATGGGCAATATGGCCCCTACCGTTATATTTTCAGTTAAAAAATCACGTTTTTGTCACGTGATCAATTTTTCTTCCCGAGATGCCTCTGCATGGAATCAGAACCGGACTGGACCAGTTCGATTAATTCCACTAGGATTTTTTTTTTAAACCCTATTATTAGTCTGTCTTTCTCCTCTTCGAAAGACAGGATTTCCCTCTCATTTCCGAGTGCCAAAACGTAAACCCCCGACTCTCTGTCTCCTCTCTTCTCATTCGCCGCACTCTCTCTCGCTCTCTCTCCCGAGACCCCTCCTCGCTCGCGCTCGACTCTCTTTCTCCAGTCGCCGGACTAACGAAAATTAAAATTTCTCACTTTTACTGACGACGGTAAGGTAAAAATTTCTCACGCTTACTGTAATTGCCGAAGTTCTTTATTTTTTTGGAGTATGAAATCTGAACCAATAGTTGTTATTGAATAGTTAAGGTTTCTGAACTTCGTTGCTGAAATTCGATTTCGTACTTTTATGTTTTAATGTTTGCCGCTAAAGTTTTCGTTGATCTTGCCAATGATTTTGGTGGTGAATTTTCTGCTCTTATTCTGAACGAATTTTCTGGATTTTTTATTTGGAGAAGGCTATTTGTTTAAAAGTATAAATGTGTATTAAGTTGTTTAGAATTTAAATACTAAAACTGGCTTAATCGAATTAAATTCATGTAACTTTGCATGGAAGAAGATAGACACATTTTCAATTGACTTTCACTATGGAGGGAAGTTCATCAAGAAGAAGAATTTATAGTACGTGGGTGGAGATGATGCACTAGTGACAAATATTGATGTGGATAAAATGTCCTTTTTTGAGGTTGTCGACATGGTGGTAAATGTCGGAGCTGGAGTATGGAAGATTATGTATTACGTGGATCCTCCATTAGGAATGAAAAACGGATTGCGAATAGTGAAGTCCGATAATGACGAACTTCAAATGGTTGGGGCGATGGATTACAAACGTCACATTCATATGTAAGTAGACCATGAATGCATCTTCCAGGAAGAGGCTATAAATGATGAGTCCTCTGATGCATCAAAGTTTGATGGTGGTCCTCAAGTTGGTGAAGCAGGGGATCCAACTCATGTAGATGATGCAACTATCGGTGAACTGGGGGATCCAACTCATGTAGATGTTGCAGCTGTGGGTGAAGCAGGGGATCCAATTCATATTCCGATTCCATCAGTTTCAGCCTCTTTACCTGAAGACATTCTTTCTACTGCTGAATATGATGATACGATGCATGAAGCGAACACTGCGGAATCAGTCCGGAATCAGTCAACAACTCTGTAGAAATATGTTTGAAAGACAAATTCAGCTCATTGGCTGAAATTAGGAAAAAACTCTCTGATTATGCTTTGGTTAACAGATTTGACATCCGATTTACCAAACATGAGAAAGCAAGAATAAAAGCGGTTTGTCAGAAAAGTTGTCCTTGGAGACTCTACGCATCAAATGTGACAAATGAAGAGTCTTTCCAAGTGAAGAGGTTGAATGATGTTCATGACTGTGCTCGCACAATGGAGAGTCGACATGCAACAGCTAAGTGGGTGGCAAAACGTTATTTGCATCGATTTAGAAGCCAACCTCGGTGGGAAATATCATCTATCATTGACACAGTTAGGTAAGACTTTAATGTCACCATCAGCCCTAGCCTAGCAATCAGGGCAAGGAGGAGGGCTGTAAATGTGGATTCAACTGTGCAATATAAACAGCTGGGGTCTTATGCGGAAGAAGTTCTGAGATCCAATCATGGTAGCACCTTCGTTATTAATGTTGACATGGTTGATGGTCAAACAGAGCTCATATTCAAGCGACTTTACATGTGTTTAGATGCATGTAAGAGAGGTCTTTTAGCCGGATGTCGACCGGTAATAAGTTTGGACGGGTGTCACTTGAAGGGGGCATGTCCTGGTCAACTTCTAACCGCTATCGGTGTAGATGCAAATGATGAAATATATCCTGTTGCAGTGGTTGTTGTCGATGTTGAGTCGAAGAAGTCTTAGAAATGGTTTCTCAGGTTGTTGTTGACGAATATTGGATCTGATCGTGGTGAAGCTGGACATTCATCTCCGATCAACAAAAAGTAAGTATATGTGATCATTGTCAAAATGCATATGCTTTCACCTACTAACATATGACATATATTTGATTCAGGGTTTGGAAGTAGTACTTCGAAAACATGTACTAGATGCAGAGGTTCGATTTTGCGTACGTCATATGTACGCAAACTTCAAGAAGAAGTTTCGCAGAAAACTCTACAAAAACATTATGTGGAATGTTTCAACTGCGACAACACGTGAAATGTTTGTGAAAGAAATGAAGAGGCTATGGGGTTTCGATGAAGCAGCATATAGATATCTTGCGGAGTATGATGCGAATCACTGGTGCAGACATGCTTTCAGTCACAGATCGAAGTGTGAGCTGACGTTGAACAATCTGAGCGAGTCATTCAACGCCTTCATCTTACCAGCACGTGATAAGCCGATTGTGACCATGATAGAAATGATAAGAACGACAATAATGGCAAGAATTTGTAAGAGGTATGAACAAATAGAGCAACAAAACGGACTACTATGCCCTCAAATACGAAAGTAATTGGTCAAACTACGAGATGGAGCTAAAAATTGGTGTGCAACCGGAGGTGGAGGTGAAAGATTTCAAGTTAGTGATGCCCATCAACAATTCGTCGTTGACTTAGCCAACGCTACTTGCAGTTGTAACCGGTGGCAGCTCGCAGGCATACCATGTGTTCATGTTGTACCATGCATATCATTCATGAGAAGAGACATTGAATCGTACGTTGATTGTTGCTACCATCGGCATACATATTTGACGGTATATTTCCAGTTCGTGCATTCAATGAATGGCATAGACATGTGGCCACCTTCAGCTATGGGTGAAATTCAACCACCGATTGTGAAGAGACCACCTGGGAGGTCGAAAAAGAAGAAAACGAGGGATGTTGATGAACCTCAAGGTCAGAGTAAATTGGGCAAGATGCGTAAGGTTATCAAGTGTAGTAAATGTCGGGATCTGAACTATAATGCTAGAACGTGCAAATGAGTAATTATTGATTCTTGTATTGAAGCCAGTGCATCAATATCACGAGGAAGATCAACTTTGTTCGGGTTTTCTGCAGCTTGCATCGGAACCCAAGTTAGTAATGTGTTTTTTCTTTTCCAATTTGTTACATCATACTTAATTATTATTAACAATTAATTGTTTACATCATGCATGAGTCTTCAGTGCAACCAGGCATTCACAGAGACTAATCTTGTAATGCTAATATGAACTTGATTGCCTTTGAGAATATTTACTTATGATTTTTATTATGGACAAATGTATGGATATGGATATGGTGTTGATATGATGTACAAAGATTTTTTGGAAATGAATGGAGATTTATGTTGATATAAGTCTTTTTGGGTTGATTTGAAAAGTAGGAAGTTTGGATTTATGTCAAAATTTTCTTCTTTGTCTTCAAGTGTCGACACTTTAATTGATCGGTCGACACTTGATTTGATTTGATTCTTCTCTGTCTCCATTTCTTCACAAGTTCGGTCGACACTTGCATTTTGTGGTCGACACTTGATTTGCTTATGTTTGCGCTTGGATTCTTCTTTGTATTCAAGTGTCGATACTCGATTATTCTCTGTCGCTATTTCTTCACAAGATCTGTCGACACTTGAAATTAGCGGTCGACACTTGATTTGATTCGATTCTTCTCTGTCTCCATTTCTTCACAAGTTCAATCGACACTTGCACTTTGTGGTTAACACTTGATTTGCTTATGTTTACGCTTGGATTCTTCTTTGTATTCACGTGTCGATACTCGATTATTCTCTGTCGCTATTTCTTCACAAGATCGGTCGACTCTTGAAATTAGCGGTCGACACTTGATTTGATTCTTCTCTGTCTTCATTTCTTCACACGTTCGGTCGACACTTGCATTTTGTGGTCAACACTTGATTTGCTTATGTTTGCGCTTGGATTCTTTTTTGTATTCAAGTGTTGATACTCGATTATTCTCTGTCGCTATTTCTTCACAAGATCGGTCGACACTTGAAATTAGCGGTCGACACCTGATTTGCTTCGATTCTTCTCTGTCTCCATTTCTTCACAAGTTCGGTCGACACTTGCATTTTGGGGTCGATACTTGAAGCACTCCGAACTGATTTTTCTTCCTTTTAACTATTACACAGTTGATAAATTTCATATATTTGCTCAAATTTTCTAAAAACAATAAATATTTCATAGTCAACTATCATAACATACTAAAACGTACCATAAGCTATTCAACACAAATAAGATAACATTTTCAATATATTGAGCTTCAACCTGCAAAGACAACTCTAAGCTCGAAAAGAAGATCGTTAGCTTTCTTGAAACACGGATCCAACAGATCCGATAAAATAAATGTAAACAAAATATTAAACGTGCTCGGATTGAAATGAAAACGAAATATCTAATGTTTTCGAGAATCGGCCAATAATCGCTATTTGGAGCGTTTTGGCAAGAGTTTTCTTCTAAGGAAGAGAACTCGATTCAAGGAATCGGTTAGGCCACTTCTTGCCGTTTTCCGATCTCGAAAGAAAGGAGAAGAAGATGACAAATCCGTTCTTACAAGCTACCAAGCTTGAAGATCGGTTTTCGAGGGCGCAACCCCTCAGTTGTTGTCAACCGAGCTTACCTTGGTAGCTCTTCGCTCCAAGCTTCTTCTATCAAGAGAAGACAAATCCGCGGATGCTCATAAAAAAATCAACCAAAATTTACAATCACCAATGCCATGAATATATAGTCCTAATGGTGGGCTAGGGTTTTGAGTGGGTTGGGCTTGGGCCTTTATTTGGGAAAACCATGTCTTCAACGTCAATTGAGCCAAACCATAAGCTAAGCCACCAACTAAGCCTAACATTCATCTAATCCTAAAATGCCTAATCATGCATGCATATAATAAGATTAACAAAAAGGCCAACGTTTGCCAATAAGTCTTTAATAAAAAAGTACAAACATCACAGCTCGGAAAGACAAATTCCCATATGAGCATTAGGCCGCCTCTCTAGTCCTTCCACATGAGGAGGTGCTTCGGTTGGTCAACGTCTCCAAGTTTAGTCTCCCACTTCAAGTCGGCCACGACGTCCTCCAAGTCTTCACACGATCCATAACCTGCAAAAGAGACAAGTGTGTTAGTTAAGTTATAGATTCGGGCCTGAGATCGCGTAATGGGCCTATGAGGCACAACACAATATCAACTGAAAAATTATATAACAATATCCTACTATTACCAACATCAAACTCATATACAACAAAATTAAGATACTAGCAAACTAAGTGAATCACACAGACAAAAATATCATTCTGATGGAGAGTAACAGAGATCGTCGAAAGGCTCGACTGGAGGATCTACTGGAGGAATGGCTGGAGAAGAGGCTGGAGCACCTCTGAACCCGTCCCAATAATCTTGAACATAATCAAGATGCATGTGAACCTCAATGATATCTTGACGGAGATCCTCTGTCTTCGCTTCCAACTGATCAAAGCGATCGAAAACCACGTTTTGAAAGGAGTCAAAAGCGGTGCCGATGTTAGCAACATTTGCCGCCAAAAAGTTGAACTGTTCCTCAAAGTTAGAGAAGTTGCCTCTAGATGCAGTGGAGGGGGGTTCCACAGTGTGTTCAGGCTCGTGACCACCTTCATCACCTTAATCACCTTCATTAACTTCCATGTGGGATGGTCCAGCTTCAAGTGCTCCAACTTGGTTTCCCTTAAAAATCCACTTACCTTCAGCATTGAGCCCAAACCCCATCCGATCTAGAGCGGATGTGGTGTATGTGTCGGTTTTCTTCAGAGGTAATGAGATTTCGGTCCTTGGAATTTGGACTTCATTCTCCTTAAAAATCTTCAATAAAAGAAGATTAAATGGTAGGAACTTTGCTGCGTTGCTGAAGACTTGCAACATCTGTTTCACAATCAAATATCACACATTAAATTATTCTTGTCGAAATATTTTATATAAAACATAGAGATCCATACCACTTATGTGATATCTATGTCCATCTCTTGGTAAGAGATTGTATGTGATCATATGGTGGAGGAGCCTAGCACGCACGTTTAAGTCATTTGCCTTCAGTTTCGTTGAAAGGTATCGGCGAGGATCCTTAACAATCATCCTTAAAAAGGCAGTACCTTCACTGGTGCTCACAAATTCTGAATCCTTAGCTGCCTTATAATACCTTTCAGTTTCATTGTTAAATTCACAGTTTAAAATTGTGTTTATAGAACGTGAGGAAATTTCTATGTGTTTGCCATACACGTAGCTAACAATTTTAAATGGCCTTTGACAATGTTCAAAATTGACATAGAACATTCTTACTAGTGTCTCATAATACGGGCCATCACAGTCAAACAGATCAAATAACCCTAAATTCTTCAAAGACTGAACCAAATTTAAGCTACTTAAATCATCGAATTCCACTTTTCTACTCAGAATCAAGGGCTTGAATTGAAAGTCGTCTTCATACATTTTCAAAGAGAGAGCATTCTTGAAGAAAGGAGATGACCAAGTTGTTGGTTCCTCAATTTCATTACCTGGAGTAGGATTTTTTGACATTCTCTTGCGATCAACTAGCTTGCTGCGGGATGTAGATGTTATGTGGGAAGAGAAGAGATGTTGATTCGAAGGAAAAAAAAAACAGGTGAAGATTTGAAGAGGAGCAGAAAATCGCCGAGGAAAAGAAGAGAAAGAGAGTCGAGCGCGAACGAGGCGGGGGTCTCAGGAGAGAGAGCGCAGAGAACGAGAAGATAGGAGACACATAGTCGGGGGTCTGCGTTTTGGCACTCGGAAATGAGAGGAAAATCGTGTATTTTGAAGAGGAGAAAGACAGACTAATAATAAGGTTTAAAAAAAAAACCCTAGTGGAATTAATCGAACCGGTCCGATCCGGTTCTGATTCCATCAAGGGACATCTCGGGAAGAAAAATTGATCACGTGACAAAAACGTGATTTTTTAACTGAAAATATGACAGTATGTGTCATATTGCCTATTATCAATACATTAAGGTTATTCTTGCCCATTATCCAAATTTACGGTATAAATTGTCCATTTCACTTAGTTGTAGGGGCTAAATTGCACTTTATCTTTTTAAAAAATACTAACAGTCTCATTTAAAATACAGTCTCGTGATTTCGCAAATACTACGTCCAAGGTTAGAGAACAACGAAATAGAGAACTTTAAAAAGTATTTTACTATTTTACCCTTTATAAATCGGACATGCTCATAATTCGCTCGACTTGTTCACTTCCCAGCCATCTTATCGTATGTTAGCAGCTAGCTCGACAATGTTAGCTAATGCTAACCTCGTTTCTGTCAATCTCTCCCCCATCTCCTATCTTCCTGTCCGACGATTGAAGCTCACAAACTCTCTCCCAACCCAAACTTATCGTTCTTTTAGATCTTCGTATTCTAAAACTCTCCTAAAAGTTTCAGCTTTTTGTGAATTTCGTGGTGTTTCAAACTTTGCGCTGAGTAAGGAGGATCGGTTTCGGATATTTCGATGTGCGTTGAGAAGTCAGAATTCTGGTGACTCGGTTCTGGAAAAGGGAATTTCGTCGGGAAGTGAACTTGGCGGCGGCGGAAATGGTGGACAGGGGAGGGACTGGACGACCTCTATTTTGCTGTTTGTTTTGTGGGGTGCACTTATTTACTATGTTTTCGTTCTCTCCCCGAACCAAACTCCGGTATATTTCCTCTGTTTGCTAGGGTTTAGGTTTAGATTTAGATTTAAGCAGAAATTTTTTGTGAGATTATGTTTTCATAGAGGGATCATTTTTTGTTCGCCATTGGAATTTACTTTCCTACTATTTTCAGTCGAGGGACATGTATTTCCTGAAGAAACTCCTGAATTTGAAAGGAGACGATGGTTTCAGGATGAATCAAGTGCTTGTTTCTCTCTGGAACATTATGGGTTTGTGGCCCCTGGTTTACAGCATGCTTCTGCTTCCCACGGGTAGAAGGTATTTCCGTCCGATCATTTCTGTTTTTCTGAGAAAACAACAATTATTCTTATAAATGTCATGCTTTATGAAATACAGCTTCAACATCCTTCATCTTATGATCTCTACTTGTTCAATAAATGCATTTGTTAATGGATTGATTCATTTCGAAAGTCTAAGATTTCTCTTCTCGTATTATGATCCATAAATCGTGTTTATGCGGATCGATCTTTTTCCAGCATGCAAATAATCGAGGGATGGAAATAAACTTACCTGTTGAATTCATTCATCTGCAGCTCAAAAAGCAAAGTCCCTGTTTGGCCATTTTTAGTACTCTCATTCTTTGTTGGTGTATATGTTCTTCTTCCATATTTTGTTCTGTGGAACCCTCCTCAACCTCCCGTCGAAGAAACCGAGCTCCGAAGATGGCCTCTTAGTTTTCTCGAATCAAAAGTAACAGCCGGGGTGAGAGGCCTTTCAACTACATAGTACTGTTCTTATGCTTTCTTATATTGTTGTCGTGTTATGATTTCGTTCCGAATGCATGCTAATATCTTTAGAGTCAGGCATTACTTGCTGCAGGTTTAGGCCTGATCATTTATGCTGGTTTAGCCGGAGCGGTTGACTGGAAGGAATTTTTCCAGTACTTCAGAGAAAGCAAATTAGTAAGTCAAGGACAACGCTTTAGATAAAACTAAACTCAATTTTCTCACATCCTTCTTCTGCAGGTCCATGTCACGTGCATCGATTTCACCCTGCTATCGGCATTTGCTCCGTTTTGGGTGTATAACGATATGACCTCTCGAAAATGGTGAGCTTCCTGATTGCCGAAAGCGCTTTCGTATCTTACTCGTGGTTTATTTTAGCATTTATGTTGGCCCAAACTTATGATTTTAGGTTTGACAATGGTTACTGGCTTCTTCCTCTATCTCTGGTTCCATTATTAGGACCTGCTCTGTATCTTCTTCTTAGGCCATCTCTATCTCCTATTCCGGTTTCAACACCCAAGCAAGAATGATTGAAAATTTTGTATTAACTCAGCCAGATGCAATTCGACCGATGCAGATGCGAAATAGTTCCCTTTGCTGAACATTGTTTATGATTCTACTTGGTCTTCTGTTTATCTATTTTGAAATACAAATCACTGACTTGCATTGGTATGCTGCTAGTTAATATCGTTTTTAAACCGCATCAATCCGTCTCAAAAACTGATTTCAGAAGATAGATGAATCTCCTTTAAGTTTATCAAAGCAAAGCACTCTTGTTTGTAAAATTATCAGTAACCCAGATTTCGATCGAAGAACAGACACCATTATCGGATCAAAGCTGCAATTCGAGATTTTTGAAATTTACGACGCGAAGAATTAGCCAAATCGATGTGCAAAGAGAGGTGAGATGAAACAGAAGATTATGGTTGAGTTGAATGAAAGTAGAAACAGATATTAACCATTTTTGGGAGAGTAACCATCTAACAGAAGTAGACCTCTGTTTGAAAAGGCATAGCCCTTCAATCTGCCACCCAATTTGTTTTGTCCAAAACCGTGCTTCTAAACAAACGCCAACTGGGAAAGAGATTGCCGTTGTAGACTGAAAATTGTCAAACGGATTGAAAATTGACAAAAACAGAGAAGGTTCAAGATAGATACCAAGAACAGAGATTTTAGCAGTTTCTCTGATCTCCAATGGGGTTGACAACGTAGCTTTTTTTCGACTTTTAATTTTGTGCAGGTTTGAACTCTGCTCAATACACCGGAAAATCCCTCCGTAAAGATGAAGACTGACGAAAGACCATTTATAAATCAAACTCTAGAATCTTCAAATCATGGACAGCAACCACCAGGTTTCAAAGTCTCCATCTTTTCCTCTATCCAAGTTTTTCTCTCACATCTCTTTCTCTGTCTAAACTTTCTCTCTTCTCAGACGTTAAACTTTATCTCTTCTCCCCATTGGAAGACTCTCCCATCGAACAAGTAAGGAATACAGTTCCGACGACCCAACTCTACCTGTCATAACTTTCCGAACATGGGTTATCGGTCCAATCATAAATGTCTTCACATCTGCAATGCTTCAAATTTTTTCTTACCGGAGATTTCCTTTGGCTATTACCAAGTCCATTTCTCAGATCTTCATTCTTCTCCTCGGAAAGTTAATGGCGGCAAAGCTTCCAAACAAAGTTGTCAAATTACCTGGAACAAATCTTCGTTTATCGTTGAATTCGGGACCCTTCAACATTAAAGAACATGTCTTGGTCTCCATACTGGCCAATACCGGCTATGACTCCTCACAGTCTATTCCTATCATAAACGTTGTCAAAGCCTTCTTCCACAAGGATATAAGTTTTCTAGGCACATTTTTGCTAGTGCAGACCAATCAAGTAAGCAAATCTACCTCAATAAATTTTCAACATCAACATCATGAATTATATACCTTGATCGATCGGAAGTACATATAGCATTGCTTGTTTTTCAATTCTGTAGATGCTAGGCTATGGATTTGCCGGAATTTTTATGAACTTCCTCGTGAATTCTCCACACATTTGGTTTCCGTTCACAGTAATGGACGTAGCTTTTTACAGGTCTCCTCCATTATTTTTTTTCCATTTTCTCCACCTCTATTTGCCTTTTCTCAAGAGAATCAAACATCAGGCGAGAATCCCAATTGAAATGCTGAAAATTTTTCAGGGCACTCCATGACACAGAAAAAAGACCAAAAGGAGGAGTGAGCAAACTACAATTCCTCCTCATTTCCTGCGTTTCAATCTTTGCCTTCTCCATCGTTTCTTCCTTTTGTGTTTCATCCTTGGTAGCCTTCTCAATCGTCTGTTTGATCTGGAAAAAATCAGTCCTTGCCCAGATCCTTGGCTCAGGCGCAAACGGACTCGGACTAGGTTCCTTTAGCCTTGACTGGACAAGCATAGTTAGCTACATAGGCTCCCCTTTAGTTTATCCTAGATTTGTATTGGTGAACAAACTAGTGGGATTTATAGCAATAATGTACATTCTCACCCCTCTTGTATATTTCAATAACTGGCATAGCTCCAAAAAACTCCCAATTTTTGGTATGAACTTGTTCGATTCCAATGGTGATATGTACAAAACTCCCAAAGTATTTGGAGAAAATTTGGTGCTTGATCCAGAGGCATACACTAAATATTCAAGTATATACATGCCTGCTTTCACTGTCATCACCACAGGACTAGGATTTGCAGGTTTTACAGCCATGCTCACCCATTTTGCGCTCTTTTATGGAAGGTGATTGATTCTATATCAAATTGATTCCTAATTTGGATTGATGGAGTAGATACAATTCATCGTCATTCTCCACTGCAGGGAAGCTTGGCTCAGTTTAAAGCAGGCCATAGATCAGGAGAGAGGAGACATTCACAACGAGCTGATGAAGAAGTATGAAACTATACCTCAAAGGTGGTTCAGCACGATTGTAGCCATGGCACTTAGTGTTGCTGTTTTGAATAGCTACGTCAATGGCAGAGAGTTTCAGCTTCAAGTATGGGGGGTTGTTGGCGCCAGCCTCATCACCGTCCTGTTGCTTCTTCCTGTAGGCGTCATTTACGCTACTACTGGCATGGTAAAAGCTCATCAAGTTGGGTAAAATAGATATGCTTTCTCAGCTAGAATGCAAATTATCTCACCAGATAATCACTTTTTCCGGCGATGCAGTCGCTCGGAATAGGTCTCATTGGAGATTTGATAATCGGCTACACTTCGCCTGGAAAACCTATAAGTTTATTAGCCTTCAAAGCTTACAGTCAGAGCACAAAAATTCACGCTTTAGGATTCCTAGCGGAGTTCAAATTAGGTCATTACATGAAGATTCCTCCCAGATCCATGTTTCTCGTTCAGGTAAAGAACCCTAAACTTCAAAATGCACATGTCATTCCAGAAAATAACGAAATTCACCTCTGGTATGGAGACAGGTTATCGGAGGGCTGCTAGCGTCGACAACGCGCATAATCACTGCCTGGTGGGCGCTTTCATCGATCAAAGACATATGCGTTCAAGACGTTAAGAACATCTGGAGCTGCCCCGCCGATGCGAGGGGGTTTAAGAGAGCGTTAATCTGGGGTGTAGTTGGACCGAGCCGAGTTTACGCACCTCACGGGCAATACGCTTGGCTTTACATCTTCTTCCTCATCGGAATAATCGGACCTGTGATCGTTTGGATTCTAAGTCGCGCATATCCGAGCAAAAAATGGCTAAAATTGATTCACTTTCCCATAATTTTCACCGGCGCCGGAGGAATGCCGCCAATGGGCGCCGGCCAAACGTGGTCGTTCCTGGCCGTCGGATTGATCTTCAATGTCTGGGTGTACGGGAAATACAGGAGTTGGTGGGGTAGGCATATATACGACCTGTCGAATGGATTGGACCTGGGAATTGCTCTATTTAGCGTAGTGTCGGTTTACAGCTTGACGCTTAATCAAATTTACGAGGTGAGTTGGGAGGGTTCTGGCGATCAATGCCCGTTGGCCACGTGTCCAACCGCCTCCGGTCTTGTTAAACTAGGAATAGGATGTCCTACTTCCCATTAGTACTAAGTTGTTCACAACAAAACAAACCTCTCTTATTGTTACCATCAATTAGTGTTTCTCCATCCCTTTTAAAAAACTATTAGACAAAAACCGAGTCGATTCGATCTTCGAATTTAAAAAACGATAATGTTTCAAAAATGCGTAAATGAATCAAACCAGGTTAGCTTGTCGGAAGTCACGTGGTTACCACGTGCTTCATCTTAAGCATGTGCCTTGTTCTATAAAACGATTCAATTTGCAAAATGATTTAATATTACATTTATAAAAGTTTCATTTTTGTCGATAAACTTATAAATGATAAAAAACAATTTAGAACATGATCTCAGAGGTTATTTACGGTAAATCTCCTTGAATTTCTTAGAATAATTATAAATAAAAACTCTAAACTATAAGATCAGTGATCAAATAATCTTTAAATTATCATTAACAAAATAAATTTTAAATTATTATTCGCTAACGATCCACTCATTTGCGGTCGCCCACAGTTCGAATGTAGTCACCCACACTTGAAATGACTACAAAACACGCTAGAGAACAAGCGACCTCAGCTTCATGCGGTCACCCGCAATTTAAATGCAGTCGCCCGTACTTAAAATGAGTGAAAAATGCACTGAGGAACAAGTAACTTCGACTTCACATGGTCGGCCGAGCGGTTTCCCACACTTGAAATAGGTGAAAAATACATGGAGGAACGGTCAATCTCAGAATTACGCAATCGACAACGTCTGAGTTTAACGACAAAATGGTTGACTTGTTAACATATGATAGTCAATTAGAATATTTTTGTTGATAGGTAAAATTATGGCTACTCGATTAATTTTATTATAAAATTAATCAATTATTGAATTTATTAATAAAAATCAATGAGACGATAAAAATAAAATTAAAAATTCTAAGAATTTTAATGAAAAAAAATTGGGTAATTATCGATTTAAACCCTGTACTATATATTTTTTTCAATTTGCCCCATGTCCTAAAAAAACCGGCAAACTGAACCCTGTATTTTGATTCTTTTATCATTTTTGAAATTCTATCAACAATTTTATTAAACCTGTAATACCCGGCTTTACGGGATATTAATATTATATTATATGATGGTATTTTTGTAAATATGTCAAATCAAGTCCGTTTTGCAAAGAAAAAGCGTCATTAGAATCCTAACGGTTAATAGGAATTTTAAGAAATTTACGAGATTTTTCGGAGTAATAACGCTATATTTTGAGTAATTACATTTCTCGTAATGCAAAAGACGTTTTAGTAAAAATAGTAAACGAGGTACGAATTGCGAACGGACAAATTTAATAAATCCCAAATAATAAGTTGGACTTATTGGTGAAATAAGGAAATTTGGAGAAACCGAATCGCTAGCCAATTAATGAAGCAAAGGACGAAACGATTATAAAAACTAAAGAAGGGCAAAACGGTAATTTGCCAAACCAAATTTATAAAAATATCACAAATTCCTTTTTCTCTTCACTTTCTTCTTCCCTGTTTTCACGAAAACGCCAGAGGCGATTTCTTTGTTCACCAGCCGACGACATTCGGCAATCCGACCTCCGTTTCTCCTCCGTTTGACTCCGGTTCTTCGTGCTTTCTCCTCCTCTCGCAACCCTAGGTATAAATCTATGATTCTAGAGCGTTAGTTTTCAATTTTTGGGCCGATTTAACATTAGGGTTTCGTTAGGGTTTAGGTTAAAAATTCGATTTCGGGTTTAAAAATCAATAGGTTACCGTAGTTTATGAACGTATAGAACGTATTGGACGTTATTGGACGAAACTAGATTAATTTGTGGAAAATGTTAAAGTTCGAGAAATTTCAAGATTTAGGAAAAACTCGTAAATTGGATTTGAGTTGCCGAGCGGGTATTGGCTCGATAATATAGCTCAATGAATTTGATTAAAACTTTAGGAAATCTCCTTAGTTAAGGTTTTGTCAATTTTGGACGTTTAGAAGCTTAAACTCGTTTTAATGTCGATGTTGTGTTTTGCCTCAGACAAACGACTCTCGTGGACAGAGCTTGGGGTTCAGCGCGCTCAAGGTAAGTTCTCGTGACTTACTCTGGCCGATTGGCCTACACCGTACTTCGATGTCGCGTCGAGGATCTTAGAGTATTGTGTGTTTAAATTGCTTTGGTTGGGTAGCTAGGTTTAAACGTTTTGTAGGTTATTTCCTTTACAGTTTTGATGGTACGCATGCTTGATTGTTTACATTTATATTGAACTGCTCATGCATCACGTATTTTAACTTGGCATGAAAATGAATTTCCGCACGATGTTTTCAGAAAACCAATGTGGCCCAGAAATTGGGGACTATCGATCTATTGTGTGGGCCGATTAAGGGTCTGGCCGATACCACATCTCATGTAATGTAATTAATGAACGTAATCTGTTATCTGGTCACGCGAGGTGGGGCTCAGGCACGGCTGTACGTGTTGTAAGCGTGTACCCCCTCCTCTAACCACACGGGGTAGTCCGACCGCTGGATGGGCCCCCTTCGGTTAGAGGGATGAGATCTCAGTGATATACTGTCTGCGACGCTCTGTATGTTATGCATGATTTCTGAACTCCATATGCACTGCACGCATCTGCATTTACGTAGAATTTACTGAGCCTTTAGCTCATAGTGTGTCTGTATGGTGTAGGTGACGTTTTAGGTGACATCGAGCCAGGTGAGGACGACGTTTCTCCTCCTGATATGTGAGGCAGTTGGCTGAAGATGGATTTGCGGTGGTGTGTTGCGCAATCGATGTTTAACCGACCCGTAGGGATGTATGTATGCATTTTGAGGGTATTGGGTATATATGTATAAAATTAGAACATTTTAGGATGATTGGATCTGATAGTAGATAGGTTTATGTTGATGTTTTAAACGTTTTGAAAACTGTTTTATAATCGTTTGGAAAGTCTATTTTGGAACTGCTAGGGATTTAAAACAGGAGGATTTTGTCGATTTTTAAACGTATCCATGCAGTTCGTTTTTACGAAAGTTTGATGTAGGTTTAGATCGTTAATTAGGGTGCATATGATGTGTATAAGATGATAAATGTAAAGGATGAAAATGTTTGAAAAGGTGAAGTTTGCTCTATGGAATTTCGGATTCCAGAGAGATAGGCCAGAACATGCTGCTGCAGCGATCGATCGCTGGCAGCGATTGAGCGCTGCATTGTGCAGCGATCGATCGCCCTCAAGTCTTCAGAGACAAATGTCCCTTCTGCCCTCCCTCTTTTAAATCGATTGTTTTATAGTTTTTATTAAATGTTTTAAGTTTTATTTAAATTAGTTTTAAATTTAATTTAAATGGTTTAAAGAAATAGGTTTTCGCGATTTCAATTTCGATTTGATTTCCGCTTAGAGTTTATTTAAAGTATAAGGATAAAATATATATATATATATATATATATATATATATATATACGGAAAATCGGGTACAGTATTAGGGATGTTACATTTATGGTATCAGAGCCCCCGGGTTTTAAAATCGGTTCTGTAGACTGCTCGACTGCACAGCCATTACGCGGACATCCTTCCTCAACTGTAAGTATGTTTACTGCTTTGTCTGATTTAGATTTCTTAAAAATGTTTGCTTTGATTTTTTTAGGAGTTATAAATTATGGTTCGAGGAAAAGATCCTCGGGATGACGCGCTTGATCGACTTACGGAGTTGCTGGACCGCCAGTCTCAACATATGGACCGGCAAGCACAACAAATCGAGAGTTTAGTAAATCGGGAAAATCAGAGGGCCCAGGATTTGATAGTTCCCAATAATCAGGGTATGCAGAAGTTTCAGAGTCTATGGCCTCCAATGTTCGATGGCCGATCATCGGATCCAAATATTGCGGAGGAATGGATTCGAGTAATGGAGGATATGCTGAGTTATGCAGAGGTAGGGAACGAGAGTAAGGTGGCTTATGTTACCTTCCACCTGGCATTGGACGCCCGTTTCTGGTGGTATTCGATCAAGACGACGACGGACGTATCAGTTATGACGTGGGAGCGGTTTAAGACCGTGTTCTTCGATAAGTATTTCAGCCGCACTGTGAGAGTGGCGAAGAGGAAAGAGTTTACGTAGCTGAAGTAGACAGGTTCAGTTGCGGAGTATATCCGGAAGTTTGAGGCCTTATCGCGATTTGCACCGCGCCTTGTCAGCGACAACGAGGAGAAGGTGCACCAGTTTATGGAGGGACTTAATCCGGAGATTCGGATGCACGTTGTAGTCTCAGGTATTATTGATGTGCCCTATTCTGACGTCACAGCTAGAGCTCTGGATATTGAGGCTACCAGAGCCACTTGTGTTAGATCGAGGGAGCCAGCTAAGGGCTTCTTCCGTGAGATCCGACCTCAGTCACAGAACCGAGGTTGGCAGCCTAGAGCACAGCCCCAGCAGCAGCAGAAGGGTTTGAAGAGACCTCTTGAAGGAGGCAATGATCGGGGTAAGGGAAAGCAAGTGCAGGGGGCTTCTCAGATACCGTGGTGTCCCATATGCCAGAGGGAGCACAGTGGTGAGTGTCGTGTTGGCACTAATAGATGTTTCAGATGTGGAGAGCTTGGCCATTACGTCAAAGATTGCCCGAAGCCCGGCCGAGATCTGTCAGGCGGTGATCAGAGGAGAGTCATGCCTAGGATTTTCGCCTTCATAGAGCCTGGTGATGTCGATAACGAGGATCAACCTGCCGTGATAGCAGGTACTATATTGATTATGGGCGTAGCTGTGTTTTCTTTGTTAAACACGGGGGCTACGCACTATTTTGTTTCCACTGCTTGTGTGTCTAGATTGAAGCTTGCGCCTGAGTTAGCAGAGTGCGAATATAGTGTGATGCTACCTTCGGGAGAGCGTATGCAGTCAGGTCGTGTGGTCCAGGGCAATATTATCTCGATTGGGGACAGAACCCTCTATGCTCGCCTTATTGTTATGGGCATAGAGCATTATGATCTTATCTTGGGGATGGACTGGCTGTCATAGCACTTCGCCACCATCGATTGTCGATCCGGGATTGTCACCTTTCGACCCCCGGGTAAAGCCGAGTTTTCTTATCAGGCGATGAACAGATTGAGTAGCTCGCCTATTTCTTATTCCATGATGGTCAACGAGCAGTTTAAAGGTGCGTGCTCTATTTATTTGGCCTCAGTATTTGATATTCAGTTGCTCAGCGAAGTAAAGCCGAGCGACATTCCTATAGTCAGAGAGTTCTCTGGTATATTCCTCGATGATCTTCCCGGACTACTGCCAGACCGGGAGATTGAGTTTACTATTGATGTCTATTCGAATACCGCGCCAATGTTTAAAAACCCGTATCGGTTGGCACCAGCTGAGTTGAGAGAGCTGAGGACTCAGCTTGATGAGTTGTTAGAGAAGGGTTTCATTCGACCCAGTATTTTGCCCTAGGGTGCGCCCGTTCTATTTGTCAAGAAGAAAGACGGGACCCTCAGGATGTGCATCGATTACAGAGAATTGAATAAGCTTACAGTGAAGAATAAGTATCCACTGCCCCAGATTGATGATTTATTTGATCAGCTGCAAGGTGCCCGAGTATTCTCGAGGATTGATCTACGCTCGGGTTACAATCAGTTGAAGGTCTGGATGGATGATATACCAAAAACGGCATTCCGAACGAGGTATGAGCATTACGAGTTCCTTGTCATGTCTTTTGGACTTACTAATGCCCCTATAGCGATTATGGATTTGATGAACCGTGTCTTCAAGGAGTATCTGGACAAGTTCGTGGTGGTTTTCATCGACGACATTCTGATATACTCTAAGACGAAGGAAGAACACGAGGAGCACTTGAGGATAGTCCTGAGAACCCTATGTCAGCACCAGTTGTATCCGAAGTTCTCCAAATGCGAATTTTGATTGGATCAGGTCAGCTTTCTTGGCCATGTCGTATCGCAGGATGGAGTTTCTGTTGATCCAAGCAAAGTTCAGGTGGTCAGGGATTGGCCACAGCCAAAGAACGTACGTGAGGTGCGTGGATTTCTTGGATTAGCTGGTTATTATCGGAAGTTGATAGAGGGATTTTCAAAGATCGCACTTCCTCTTTCACGATTGACTCGAAAGAACGAGAGATTTATATGGTCGCCTGCTTGTGATAGCAGTTTTATGGTGTTAAAGCAGAGATTGACCACCGCTCCAGTATTGGCGCTACCTGTTGAGGATGACAAGTTCAGTATTTATTGTGATGCGTCAGGAGTTGGACTTGGTTGTGTATTGATGCAGGAGGAGAGAGTTATTGCATATGCTTCTCGGCAGCTGAAGCCGTACGAGCAGAATTACCCTACGCACGACCTTGAGTTAGCAGCTGTGGTCTTCGCACTGAAGATATGGAGATATTATTTATATGGGCAGCAGTGCGAGATATTTTTCGACCACAAGAGCTTGAAGTATTTATTTACGCAGAAGGAGCTGAATATGCGACAGAGACGGTGGCTTGAGTTCGTCAAAGATTATGATTTTGATATCAAGTACCATCCAGGAAAGGACGAACAAGGTTGCTGATGCTTTGAGTAGAGTGCCTTCTACGAGTAGCCTTCACTAGCAGCGATGTCAGTCACGCTGCGGTCTGAGATTGAGAGGTTCGATGTGGAGATAGTGGCAGAGTTGTCCAGTATGCTCACCAACATTTCTCTCAGGCCGACCATTCTGGATAGGATACGTGAAGCTCAGCATAATGATACGGAGTGTGAGGAGCTTCGATCGAGTATGACGTTGGGTGACTCGTCGGATTTTCACTTATCGGATGATGGTATTCTGAAGTTCAGGCATAGGTGGTACGTGCCTAACGACGAGGATCTGAAGAAGGACATATTGGCCGAGGCACATTCTTCGGCATATTCTGTACACCCGGGAAGTACTAAGATGTACCGGGATTTAAAGCAACATTTCTGGTGGCCGAACATGAAGAGAGAGGTCGCCAAGTACGTCGAGACCTGTCTAGTCTGTCAACAGGTAAAGGCAGAGCACCAGAGACCGGCAGGAACGTTATTGCCACTGCCGATTCCGGAGTGGAAGTGGGAGCAGATCTCTATGGATTTCATTGTGGGGCTCCCGAGGACGACGAATGGCCATGACGGCATATGGGTTATCGTGGACCGATTGACAAAGTCGGCCCACTTCTTATCTGTAAGGATGGCATCTTCTATGGATCAGCTCGCCGAGCTTTACGTGCAGGAGATTGTTAGACTGCATGGAGTACCAGTTTCTATTGTCTCAGATCATGATCCGAGATTTACTTCTAAGTTCTGGAAGAGCCTGCATAAGGCTATGGGAACTCAGCTTAATTTCAGCACAGCATTTCATCCTCAAACTGATGGACAGACAGAGAGGACTAATCAGATTCTCGAGGATATGCTCAGAGCCATGACGGCATATGGGTTATCGTGGACCGATTGACAAAGTCGACCCACTTCTTATCTGTGAGGATGGCATCTTCTATGGATCAGCTCGCCGAGCTTTACGTGCAGGAGATTGTTAGACTGCATGGAGTGCCAGTTTCTATTGTCTCAGATCATGATCCGAGATTTACTTCGAAGTTCTGGAAGAGCCTGCATAAGGCTATGGGAACTCAGCTTAATTTCAGCACGGCATTTCATCCTCAGACTGATGGACAGACAGAGAGGACTAATCAGATTCTCCAGGATATGCTCAGAGCCTGTGTGCTGGAGTTTCAGGGCTCGTGGAGCCGATATTTGCCTTTGATTGAGTTCTCGTACAACAACAGCTTCCAGGCTACGATTGGCATGGCTCCGTACGAGGCGCTGTATGGTCGCAAGTGTAGGTCTCCGTTGTATTGGGATGAGGTTGGAGAGGCCAGCGTCGTTGGTCCTGAGATTCTACAGCAAACGGCAGAGAAGATTGCCATTATCCGACAGCGTATTGAGGTAGCTCAGAGCCGACAGAAGAGCTATGCTGACACTAGACGGAGAGGCTAGAGTTCGAAGAAGGTGACGAGGTTTATCTTAAAGTTTCTCCGTTCAAAGGCGTTATGAGATTTGGAAGGAGGGGCAAGTTAAACCCTCGTTATGTGGGGCCCTTTCCTATTCTGAAGAAGATCGGGAAGTTGGCGTACAGACTACAGCTTTCGGCTTCTATGGAGGGTATCCACGACGTATTTCATGTATCTATGCTTCGGAGGCGTTTGCGCGATCCGTCGCATATCGTGGAGGCAACAGAGATCGAGGTACAACCTACCTTGACTTATGAGGAGAGGCCAGTACGTATTTTGGAGTCTTCCATCAAGGTATTGCGCAACAAGGAGATTCCGCTAGTCAAAGTCCTATGGCGGAACCACGAGGTGGAAGAGGCTACGTGGGAGCGACAGCAGGATATGATGACTAAATATCCTGAATTGTTTGTATGATTTAATTTTGTGGACAAAATTCTAAATAAGGTGGGTGGAATGTAATACCCGGCTTTACGGGATATTAATATTATATTATATGATGACATTTTTGTAAATATGTCAAATCAAGTCCGTTTTGCAAAGAGAAAGAGTCATTAGAATCCTAACGGTTAATAGGAATTTTAGAAAATTTACGGAATTTTTCGGAGTAATAACGCTATATTTCGAGTAATTACATTTCTCGTAATGCAAAGAACGTTTTAGTAAAAATAGTAAACGAAGTCCGAATTGCGAACGGACAAATTTAATAAATCCCAAATAATAAGTTGGACTTATCGGTGAAATAAGAAAATTTGGAGAAACCGAATCGCTAGCCAATTAATGAAGCAAATGACGAAACGATTATAAAAACTAAAGAAGGACAAAACGGTAATTTGCCAAACTAAATTTATAAAAATATCACAAATTCCTTTTTTTCTTCACTTTCTTCTTCCCTGTTTTCACGAAAACGCCAGAGGCGATTTCTTTGTTCACCAGCCGACGACATTCGGCCATCCGACCTCCGTTTCTCCTCCGTTCGACTCCGGTTCTTCGTGCTTTCTCCTCCTCTCGCAACCCTAGGTATAAATCTATGATTCTAGAGCGTTAGTTTTCAATTTTTGGGCCGATTTAACGTTAGGGTTTCGTTAGGGTTTAGGTTAAAAATTCGATTTCGGGTTTAAAAATCAATAGGTTACCGTAGTTTATGAACGTATAGAACGTATTGGACGTTATTGGACGAAACTAGATTAATTTGTGGAAAATGTTAAAGTTCGAGAAATTTCAAGATTTAGGAAAAACTCGTAAATTGGATTTGAGTTGCCGAGCGGGTATTGGCTCGATAATATAGCTCAATGAATTTGATTAAAGCTTTATGAAATCTCCTTAGTTAAGGTTTTGTCAATTTTGGACGTTTAGAAGCTTAAACTCGTTTTAATGTCGATGTTGTGTTTTGCCTCAGACAAACGACTCTCGTGGACAGAGCTTGGGGTTCAGCGCGCTCAAGGTAAGTTCTCGGACTTACTCTGGCCGATTGGCCTACACCGTACTTCGATGTCGCGTCGAGGATCTTAGAGTATTGTGTGTTTAAATTTCTTTGGTTGGGTAGCTAGGTTTAAACGTTTTGTAGGTTATTTCCTTTACAGTCTTGATGGTACGCATGCTTGATTGTTTACATTTATATTAAACTGTTCATGCATTACGTATTTTAACTTGGCATGAAAATGAATTTCCACACGATGTTTTCAGAAAACCAATGTGGCCCAGAAATTGGGGGCTATCGATCTATTGTGCGGGCCGATTAAGGGTCTGGCCGATACCACATCTCATGTAATGTAATTAATGAACGTAATCTGTTATCTGGTCACGCGAGGTGGGGCTCAGGCACGGCTGTACGTGTTGTAAGCGTGTACCCCCTCCTCTAACCGCACGGGGTAGTCCGACCGCTGGATGGGCCCCCTTCGGTTAGGGGGATGAGATCTTGGTGATATACTGTCTGCGACGATTTGTATGTTATGCATGATTTCTGAACTCCATATGCACTGCACGCATCTGCATTTACGTAGAATTTACTGAGCTTTTAGCTCATAGTGTGTCTGTATGGTGTAGGTGACATTTTAGGTGACATCGAGCTAGGTGAGGACGACGTTCCTCCTCCTGATGTGTGAGGCAGTTGGCGGAAGATGGATTACGGTAGTGTGTTGCGCAGTCGATGCTTAATCGACCCGTGGGGATGTATGTATGCATTTTGAGGGTATTGGGTATATATGTATAAAGTTAGAATATTTTAGGATGATTGGATCTGATAGTGGATAGGTTTATGTTGATATTTTAAACGTTTTGAAAACTGTTTTATAATCGTTTGGAAAGTCTATTTTGGAACTGCTAGGGATTTAAAACAGGAGGATTTTGTCGATTTTTAAACGTATCCATGCAGTTCGTTTTTACGAAAATTTGATGTAGGTTTAAATCGTTAATTAGGGTGCATATGATGTGTATAAGATGATAAATGTAAAGGATGAAAATGTATGAAAATGTGAAGTTTGCTCTCTGGAATTTCTGATTCCAGAGAGATAGGCCAGAACATGCTGCTGCAGCGATCGATCGCTGCAGCGATTGAGCGCTGCATTGTGCAGCGATCGAGCGCTGCATTGTGCAGCGATCGATCGCTGGTGCAGCGATCGATCGCCCTCAAGTCTTCAGAGACAAATGTCTCTTCTGCCCTCCCTCTTTTAAATCGATTGTTTTATAGTTTTTATTAAATGTTTTAAGTTTTATTTAAATTAGTTTTAAGTTTAATTTAAATGGTTTAAAGAAATATGTTTTCGCGATTTCAATTTCGATTTGATTTCCGCTTAGAGTTTATTTAAAGTATAAGGATAAAATATATATATATATATATGTACGGGAAATCGGGTACAGTATTAGGGATGTTACAAAACCCTCATTTAAAAAATTACCAAATGATCTTAGATTCAGTTGAAATTGTTACCACATGTTCACTACTTAATGAAAAGATAATCTGTAAAGTTTCGTGATTTTTTAACACATATACGATTTGTAACACCCGGCATTTTGCCATGTAGTAGTTTTTCCGGATCATTTAATCGGGATTAATATTATATTAATACAAAGAAGTGTTTTGGTGGAACTGTTGAAATAATTGTGGAGAACTAAACTAATGTGTAACTAAACAAAACATTAAGTCTAAAATGCATGGAAGGGCAATTTGGAGAGAAATTAAGGTTGGTGGGAGTGAGCCAATGGTTGAATGACATCTGGCGACTTGATGAAGAAGCTAAGTCTTCCTCCTACGTGAAACCCTCACTTCTCATCTGTTTCTTCCCACTGCTCTTTGTTTTCTCTTCCTGGCGATTTTGACAAAGCACCAACACTCTGTTTCCTCGTTTTTCTTCTGTTTCCTTCAACCAAGGTAATCATCTACGGAAGTTATTGATTTTGGACAAGTTTAATGCGAGTTTTCACTAGGGTTATTAATTCCGTGAAAACTCACTGTTTTGGATGAAAATACGTTAGTGTGTTTTCCTAAAGAGTTGAAATGAGCTTGCTGCATATTCTACAAGTTATTTGTTAGCATTTGCAGCTTGTTTAATTTCTCAACATTTCAGCAACAGATCCGAGCATTCCAGGGACATTCGAGCATTCTACACTGCAGCAAACAGGTAAGTTCATAACCGTAGGTTGGCCCTACATCATGGAGGTACTAGGTTTCCTGTTCTGTCGGGTTGTTTTGGGTAGAAAGGTTATAGTCTATGTTCTGAAATGTCTGGCTTCGATTTACCTTCTGTGGTCTTATTTCTGCTGTCTGCCTGTTTAAGTTCAAGCACCGTCCATGCATACACGTTTTCTCTGAAAGACATGCAAATGTTTTCTGTACACTGTTTGAAACTAAACAAGATAAAATTCGACTGAAATGTACCAGGTTAAGTGCGAGACGGGGACTGGCCCCAGAACTGTTTACTGTTTACTGTTTGCTGTACTGTATCCCTGAATGTGCCTGATAGTGCACCCTCCCCCTCCCCCACTGTTTGCCAGTTCCCTTATAAGCTCCACTTAATTCTACTGCCACTGTAACTTAATGCTCTGTACTGTTACCGTATTTCTGAAAAAAACTGCATGCATAGCATTTTGCATCACTGCATTCTGATTATGTCCTTACTGAGTTTTAGACTCATAGGTGAACTCTCTGATGTAGGTACTGAACCTGAAACCGAGGACCTTGTTCCTCAAAATGACGATCTGATGTAATTGGTGGATCGAGCTCACAGGGTGGTTGCTGCAGCTAGACATAATTCTGTTCTGAGGTTCAAGCTTTTAAAATATAGTTTATATTGTAAAGTTTTTATGAAATTCTGGTCTTTGTGTTAAAAGCCCTGTAGAAAACTTCTGTTTTGGGAGTTTCTGTAAATCTATGTTAAGTTTTGTACTGTTTTTTAAATTTTGAAACAATGCATAGATTCTGTTTCAATGTTTAAAACCGCTGTATTTGACAGTTAAGTTTGTATTCTAGAGTATTCTGGAATTTGTTTGGGATATTCTCTGATAATCTGTGCATGGATTGTCTCTGGTTTTGGAATAATCCATGCAGTTGTTTTCTTGATCTTCTGTTAGGTTTTCTAACTTCTGTCATGTTCCCATGCATGTTTTAAAACTGTAATTAGAATCGGGTTTGAAGGTCTGAAACCTTTATGCCTTCTGTTGTGCTCGAGAACCATGTTTTGAATTGGTTTGAGAATCTGAGACTTTCATGTTTTCTGTTCTTTAAGCTCTCTGTCTATATGTTTTCTGTTGAAATTTGTCAAATTCTGCCCTTTTAAACTGCATCTTCCGATCACGTTTAATGCATCCACCGATAGTCACTGTTCACATTTTGTCTTATCTCATCCACCGGTGAACAGTTGATTTCATCAGTCTTAGTTACTTCTGCCTGTTTCATCTGTCTCTCAGTTTAACTTCATCTTCCGACGACGTCATCTCCTCTTCCGATGACATCACCATAGCTTTTCTTCTGCCGATTACGTTTACTGCCTTTATCTACCGATGACGTCATCACATCTTCCGATGACATCATCACATAATCCGATTTCGTTTAATGCCTGCATCTACCGTCTGACGTCATCTCCTCTTTCGATGACGTCATCCACTGTTTTCATCTCCTGCCGATTACGTTTAATGCCTACATCTTCCGGTGACGTCATCTATCTTCCGATGACGTCATCACCTTATGCCGATTTCGTTTACTATCTGTATCTGCTGATGACGTCTTCACATCTTCTGGTTGACGTCATCCATCTTCCGGCTGACGTCATCACCTCATCCGATCTCAGCTGCTGTCTGTTCCTTCCGGCTGACGTCATCTCCGCTTCTGCCTTTGCATTTATATCTTCTGGCTGACGTCATTCAAGTCTTCCGCCCAGTTTTAAACTAAGTTTTCCGCCAGATTTCTGCCTATGCCTTCCGACTTCATTCCCTATTTTTCTGCTGTTATTTATACTCTGTTACTCACTGTAGTTTCTCCCCTCTGTAAAGCTATGCTCTTTTAGGGTTTGCATTGACAGTGCATGTTTTCTGTCATTCGGTTCTGTTTCCCGTTAAAGTTTTAAAAGTTTAGTTGGCTTTCATAAGTTGTTCCAGTAACGCTGTCTGTTCTGTTTATGTTCAAAAAAAAAAAAAATTAGTCACCGTTTTTCGTCCACTGTCCCGGAGTGATGGCTCCGATCCCGGACCCGATCGGGTTCGGTCTCGGGTTGTCACACGATTTATTGTGATTTTATTTTAGTAGTTTATAAAAATATTATAATAAATCATACAAATTTTAGAAAATCACGAATATTTTTCTATTATCTACTCATGATAGGTTGAACATGTAAATTTTTTTTCAAATAAATCAAATATTGTCTGGCATTTTTTAAAAAATTAATTTATAAAGTAAAAAAGAAACATTGATTAATTTAAATAAATACTAAAATATATTGGATTTATTTGAAACTTTTTTCACATATTCATCACATTATGGGTAGATAATAAACAAATTTTTGTAATTGTTTAAAACTTGTATGATTTATTATAATATTTTTATAGAATACTAAAATAAAATTACAATAAATCGTACATGTGTTAAAAAATCATGAAACTTTCTTGATTATCTTTTCATTAAGTAGTGAATATGTGGTACAAATTTCAACTGAATCTAAAATCGTTTGATATGTTTTTAAATGAGAGTTTAATGAAATTGTTGATAGAAGGTCAAAAATGATAACAGAATCAGTTTGCCGTTTTTTAGTACATGGACGAATTGAAAAAAATGTATAATACATGGTTCAAATCGATGATTATCCAAAAAAATTTAAATTAGGAGGGGACAAAATAGTAATTTACATTTTAATTATTTTCCCTGGTTTTACTCATGCGGAAAATGGTATGGTCAGGTCAGAGAACAACTAATAAAGTTCATAACCAAAGGTCTTTCTACAGAGCAAATAAAACAGAGAAGAAGAACGCAGTATCCTCCCTCTCTGCTTCTTCGTTACTTCAGATAGATCAATCGGCAGCTTCCGTTCAGTACGGGGCTGTAACAATTTGTTTATCTTCAAAGTTTTTAAGAGCCCTTTGTTTCTGAAGCGTCGTCATTTACTACTGTCTCCATCTTTTGTTTTTGTGGAGAGATAGGATGGTTATATATACATAGATTAAGTGTTTGTTTTTGGGTTTTCGTTTGTGGGTTTCTGGGTTGTGAAAATGAATGGTGATGGGATTAAGATATCAATCCCTACCACCGTGAGGAAGACCATTGATGATATTAAGGAGATCACTGGTAAGCACAGCGAAGAGGAGGTTTATGCTATGCTCAAAGAATGTTCTATGGATCCCAATGAGACGGTTCAGAAGCTTCTGCTTCAGGGTTGGTTGGCCTTTCCTTGTGCCGCTTTAGTCTATTTTCTTGCTCTGATCTTGATTTTAGTCTGATGATTGGCTTTGATTTGTATTTTGGAGTCTTAGACCTGTGTGGATGTGATAATTTGCTCCGTTCCCCTGAAAATCTGTCTTGCTTTATTTCTATTTTTTGCTCAGCATCTGGAGACTGGTAGGATGTGGATTAGCTGTAATGTGTTCTTTTTACTCGTTTGTACTTCTTTTTTGGAAAAAGTACCATTTAGACCCCAACGTATAAGGTCAGTGACCATTTGGTACCTAACGTTTGTTTTGTACCTAATCAGACCTTATCGTATAAAACGTTTGCAATTTAAACCCTCCCGTCAATTTTTCAGTTAAATTTAACAGAAGTCTTTCAAAATGCCCGAATTACCCTTTTCTTCTCTCTCTCTCTCTCAGAACAGAAAGATGGAAATCCTCCGTCGGCAAGAGTTGCGGCTTCCAAGCTCAAAATCCCTCACGTATCGGCGTCACTCATCGGCGACGGTGAGGATCTCGTTATTTCACCGTTTTCTGGAGAGGTGAACGCTGAATCAATAGCTAAACTCGTGAATGACCCCTCTGATGTGGCGCTCTTTCTCCACACTTCCGGCACAACCAGCCGGCCAAAAGGGGTGCCATTGACTCAGCTCAACCATGGCGTGCAGCAGCAGGTCGGCGCGAGTGGAGAGGTGTGTGTGCGAGGACCAAACGTGACAAGAGGTTACAAAAATAATCCCGAGGCTAATCGGATGGCGTTCAAATTCGGATGGTTCCACACCGGCGATATTGGATACTTCGATTCCGACGGCTATTTGCATCTCGTCGGCCGGATTAAGGAGCTCATCAACCGTGGAGGAAGCTGTTTGAACGCTTCTCACAAACCCATATTTCGCTGATAAAGGATGGCTGTTCTAAAACTCCGCTCTCTGTAATTTGTTGTTCAGGGGATGTTTGAGAGAGGCTGTTCTAAAACTCCGCTCTCTGTAATTTGTTGTTGAGAGAGAGAGAGAGAGAGAGAGAGAGAGAGAGAGAGAGAGAGAGAGAGAGAGAGAGAGAGAGTAATTTGGGTATTTTGAAAGACTTCTGTCAAATTTAACTGAAAAATTGACGGGAGGGTTTAAATTGCAAACGTTTTATACGATAGGGTCTGATTAGGTACAAAACAAACGTTAGGTACTAAATGGCCACTGACCCCATACGTTGGGGTCTAAATGGTACTTTTCCCTTCTTTTTTTATTCAGTAATGTTGACGTTAAGGTAGGTTCTTGTATCATCTTTACACTTCCATAAGTTAATCATGTAATTTTAATTTCGTAGAATATATACATACAATACACACACACACACACACATATTGCTGTGAAATATCTAGTATTTGAGTCTCAAACTCTTCTCTAAAATGGTGTGTTTATTATGAGCTTGACTTTATGATCTGTAGAAGATAGATTTTGGGGTTCTCGTGCTTCAAACTTTTCTGATTTCCTTTGTTTCACTAGTTTGCATTCATGGAGTGTCACATTGGATAATTCAGAAAGTTATAATCCATGAATCTTGTTTTGTTTGACTCTGGCTAAATGTCTTCTCATGCGGCATTGCTTTACTTTCCGTTCTGAGGTAACATACCTGTCAGTTTTTCTACAGATCCATTTCATGAGGTCAAGAGGAAACGTGACAGGAAAAAAGAGGTGAGTGTTCTCTCAAGTGAAAATATGCACTTCAGCATTTTGGTTCATGTAACTGATGCATTGGAATATTACTCTATTTTTACCTTATTGCTTTTGTATTTGTATACTTTGGGATTTAGAAAATAAGGAGACAAGGTGCGCCTTATAACAGCTAAAAGCAGCATCTTGTTTCTTAGAGATGATGTAATTTCTCTTCTAATGGATATTATGTATTTCCTTTTTTAAATTTTTATTCAGAATCAGCTTACCTAAACTTCTCTTGTCATTTTATTCCTACAGAATGCAAACAGTAGAGAGTCTATCCAGTTGCGTTGGAAAAATGGGATGCAGGGACGGGCATTACAGGGTAGTCGGGTGCACTTCCCACCTTGAGCTGTTTTATACAGTATGTCTTTTCATTGTTCCCCCTTTTGAGAGTTTTTTTTCGTTGAGAAAAAGGCTTGAATGTTCATATAGTGTTCTAGATGTGACTATCTCCACTACTTTTGGTTTGATTGATGTGTGTTTTTACTGAGTGTTACATCACCATACTATTCCTTTTACATCACATCAATGGCTAAGTAGTTCATCTGCACTTTCTCATGTATTTTCTAGATGCTGTTGGCGGCTGCAATTCTTGGTCTGGAAAAGACAGTGGAATAAATCGCAATGTTGAGAAGTGTAGTCGTCTATCGATGTCAACATCTAATGGGGCAAAGGAGATAGAAGAAAGTCCTGTGATGAGGTGTCTGCATCAATCCTACTAATTTATTATTTTGAAGTCTCTTATTTATCTATATTTGCACTTTACTCTTTCGATAAGTGGTTGGAATAGTTTGTAATATCTGCTATTTATATTATTTTCAGCAAAGAACCTGTCATTAACAATGTTTCAACCAACATGGCCTCTGAATCTGGTATTAAAAGATCTTCAGCTTCAAGTGACATTATTAATTTGGGGAGGACAACTACAAGTGCATTGCTTCCTGCAATTACAAATACAAATCCCACTAGTGCATGTTGTACTCATCATTATGTTAACAACTCGGTATCAACAACTTCACCATCTTCATCAGAAGAATGTTTCTTGTCTGCTGATCCTGTTTTGAACTCTTCCATTGATAGATTGCTCCATTCCACAGAAGCAAATAGTAAACATGAAATGCAGAGTCAACAACCTGTTGATGAATCCATTTCTGTGAACCCTATGGAGAAGGAATTTGGTTAGGGCACTTATTTTATTTTTTATTTTTTATGTTTGTTTGCTGAATTATAATTTCTCTATTCTTAATTTCAAGGAGTGAGCAACTATATATTTTTCTGAGAAACATAAGCTTTCAGGTTTAGCAGCTCATTGGTTGATTTCAAGATACCAAGCGAATGCCAGCTCATTGAATTTTCACTCATATATATTTTTTTATGGCTTGAGAGTATTAAATGAAGATGCTTAGAGATGGATCTCATTTAAATTATATTTTTTTCTTTACAGAAAGATATAATTAGGATCTCTTGAAAAGAGAAGTATACAAACTGAGACCTATCTTTCCCCAGTCTCTTTTGTAAAAAGGAAAGAGAGGAGAATCTTTTCTGTTGTTATTTTGTACTTGTGTATTCATCTTTTCATGGTGCTTAAAGTTGTTCTCGCATAATTTGTAAGCTTTGGTGGAAAAGTAAAGTTTGGTGGTGTTTTGAATCATGGTCACGATGATCTCATCGTGTGGCAAGGCTGTGTTTATTTTGCTTCTCCCTCCTCATTCCTGTGACGAAGGTCATTAATAGGAGTTAGAATTCTTGGTTCTAAAAGTAATAGTTCAGATGAGGTTTCATATCTATAGGATCGTAATTGTCTAAGAGGGGGGTTAATTAGACTTTTTAAACTTAATTGTTAATCTAATCGTTTTATCCCTTGTGTTAAACTTATAAGTTAACAGTGAGCAATCAAGCAATAAAAGTAAAGAGAGAGAGAAAAACAACACCGAGAGTTTTTACGTGGTTCGGCCAAAACCTGCCTACGTTCACGCTTCAAGATTTTCCCCTTGAAGATCCTTAACTTCTCCTCAACGAGAATACCAGATCGAGCTTCACGGGCGTCGATCTATAGCCTTACAATCTGGATTGTTCTTCACGGGCGACAATCCACTGCCATTACACTTTTACAGTATGAATAAAAGTTTACAGCACAGACTACAGTCTCTCACACTGATGAATCTCAAGTTCAGGAAATATAGAGAGATGTAGAATAAAATACAGAGTAATTTGAAGTATTCTGCTCGTTAGGGCTCAGAGAGAAATTCAGCAAAAGTTCTTTTCCCGAGCTTCTTTCTTCTATTTATACTATGTTTGAAATCGGCTTCAGATCTGGAATGCTTCTCATCTGAAAATAGAAATATAGCCATTGGAGAAACATCCGTACTTAGATGGCTAGCCGTTGCGTTCTGAAGTCGCTTTCGTTCGTC
This sequence comes from Begonia masoniana, assembly GCA_022432975.1. Taxonomy (NCBI): domain Eukaryota; kingdom Viridiplantae; phylum Streptophyta; class Magnoliopsida; order Cucurbitales; family Begoniaceae; genus Begonia; species Begonia masoniana. The sequence continues at coordinate 39,771,781 of CM039513.1, forward strand.
GGCCATTAATGGTCTGGTGTTAAGGCTCTGGACAACATATACTGTTGCTTCGCGTTCTTTTTAAATTTCTGGCGGAAGATACTGTTCACCGGTTGATGTGCCTTTGAAAAACCAACGGTGGATGTTGAACTTTGTCGTTTAGCTAGCGGTGGATGTTGTCTTTGAAAACTAGCGGTGGATGTAGACTTTGTCGTTTAGCTAGCGATGGAAGTCTTAGGAAGGCTCTGCTATTGGCAGATGTATACTTTGTCGTGTAGCTATCGGTGGATGTAAATTTTGGAAGACTTTGTCACTGTTCAGCGGTGGATGTCTTTTTTTCTACATTGGTGGATGTGCAATATTTTATCATTTTCAGCCCTGTTTTGCTATCACACCCTAAACACTTAACTAGATTTATTAGACAACTAAAATACCCTTTTTAAAAGGGCATTTCCACTGAAAATTTAGAGACATATAAATGGAGGTCAATATTTAATTTATTAATCTCATATATTTAACTCACTCAAAATACATTTCATAAAACACATCATCAAAAACTATTTAAGTCAACAGTTTTTGATGATGTGTTTTATGAAATGTATTTTGAGTGAGTTAAATATATGAGATTAATAAATTGCTTAATAAATTAAATATTGACCTCCATTTATGTCTCTAAATTTTTAGTGGAAATGCCCTTTTAAAAAGAGTATATTAGTTGTCTAATAAATCTGGTTAAGTGTTCAGGGTGTGATGGTAAAACAGGGCTGAAAATGATAAAATATTGCATATCCACCGATGTAGAAGAAAAGACATCCACCGCCAGCTAAACGACAAAATCCACATCCACCACTGGTTGTTCAAAGGCTACATCCACCACTGAACAGTGACAAAGTCTTCCAAAGTTTACATCCACCGATAGCTACATGACAAAGTATATATCTGCTGATGGCAGAGCCTTCCTAAGACTTCCATCGCTAGCTAAACAACAAAGTCTACATCCACCGCTAGCAAAACGACAAAGGTCACATCCACCGCTAGCTAAACGACAAAGTTCAACATCCACCGCTGGTTTTTCAAAGGCACATCAACCTGTGAACAGTATCTTTCGCCAGAAATTTAAAAAGACCGCGAAGCAACAGTGTTTGTCGTCCAGAGCCTTAACTCCAGACCATTAATAGCCGACGAACGAAAGCGACTTCAGAACGCAATGGTTAGCCATCTAAGTACGGATGTTTCTCCAATGACCATATTTCTATTTTCAGATGAGAAGCATTCCAGATCTGAAGCCGATTTCAAACATAGTATAAATAGAAGAAAGAAGCTCGGGAAAAGAACTTTTGCTGAATTTCTCTCTGAGCCCTAACGAGTAGAATACTTCAAATTACTCTGTATTTTATTCTACATCTCTCTATATTTCTTGAACTTGAGATTCATCAGTGTGAGAGACTGTAGTCTGAGCTGTAAACTTTTATCCATAGTGTAAAAGTGTAAAGGCAGTGGATTGTCGCACGTGAAAAACAATCCAGATTGTAAGGCTGTAGATCGACGTCCGTGAAGCTCGATCTGGTATTCTCGTTGAGGAGAAGTTAAAGATCTTCAAGGGAGAAACCTTGAAGCGTGGACGTAGGCAGGTTTTGGCCGAACCACGTAAAAACTCTCGATGTTGTTTTTTTCTCTCTCTTTACTTTTATTGCTTGATTGCTCACTGTTAACTTATAAGTTTAACACAAGGGAGAAAACGATTAGATTAACAATTAAGTTTAAAAAGTCTAATTCACCCCCTCTTAGACAATTACGATCCTACAATTGGTATCAGAGCAATGTTAAATATTGTTTAAGGTGTGATTTAGAAAATATAGTTATATTTTTACAATGACATTCAACACAATCACAACACAAGTAGAGGGTCAATCTACTACTAGACCTCCATTCTTTGATGGGAATGATTATGTTTATTGGAAGTCTAGGATGAGAATTTATGTTCAGGCTATTGATTATGATGTTTGGAATATTATAGAGAATGGTCCTTTTAGAGCCATGAAAACTGATAATGACATTAGTGTTCCTAAGTCCCCTCATGAATTTACAGAGTCTGATAAAAGAAATTTGAGCTTAAATGCCAAGGCCATTAACACCCTATACTGTGCACTGAACAAAGACGAGTTTAATAGAGTCTAAGGGTGCGATAATGCTCAAGAAATATGGAACTTACTTGAGATAACTCATGAAAGAACTAATCAAGTAAAAGAGAGTAAATTAAGTATGTTAGTACATGAGTATGAACTATTTACCATGGTAAAGGATGAAACAATTAGTTCTATGTTTACTCGCTTTACTAACATTACTAATAGTCTAAAAGTGTTTGGTAGAGTTTATCCAAATGAAGAGCTTGTCAGGAAAATTCTGAGATGCCTGCCAAGGGCCTGGCAACCAAAAGTGACAGCAATACAAGAGGCTAGGGATCTCAAGATTCTCAAGCTCGAAGTGCTCATTGGGTCTCTCATGACACACGAAATAACCATGAGAGCTAATGACAAGGAAGATCTCAAAGAGAAAGAGATCAGCAAAAAGAAAGACATTGCTCTCAAAGCTTCCTCAAGCAAGCAGGAAGAATCAGAGTAGGAAGATGATGATGAGAATATAGCACTCATCACTAGGAGATTCAGTAAATTCCTCAAACGGAAGAGGATGCAAGGAAAAAGATTTCCAGGGGGTGAGAAATCCCAAAGAGAAGGAAATCACATGTTTTGAGTGTGGTAAGCCTGGTCACATGAAGGCAGATTGTCCTCAAGCTAAGAAAGGTCCCAAGAAGTTCAAAAAGAGAGCTATGAAGGCGACTTGGGACGACAGTGAGAGTGACATCTCTTCAGAAGATGAGGAGGTTGCCAACTTGTGCTTCATGGCCAAGGAGGATGAGGTTAGTTATTCTTCTAGTGACAGTGATGATGATGAAGGTAATTTAGTTGATGCCTTCAATGATTTAGTCAACAATACAGCATGCTTAAGTCCAAATACAACTTATTGAAAAAGGAGAATTCTGATTTAATTGAAAAGCATGGTAAAGAAATAAGTTTGCATGAAAAGGAGATAGCTGATCTTAAAAGTAAAAATGAAGATTTGAATTATATCGTGTTTAAGTTCACAAATAGTACCAAGAACTTAAACATGATGATAGGAAATCAGAGAGCTACTTTTGATAAAGCAGGCTTAGGTTATGATAAGTTCAATAAAAAGAAAGCATTTAAGAACTTCTTTGTTAAACCAACTACCTGCCATGCTTGTAATGAGATAGGACACAAGTCATATGAATGTCCTTTAAAGTTTAGTAAGAAACCAGGTAGTAAATTACAGTGGGTTCCTAAAGAAACCAAAACTAACACTAGGACCCAAAAGATTTGGGTACCAAATAAGACAACTTGATTTTCTGTTTTGCAGGTTGATTGCTCTCCGAGGAAAAACCAATGGTACCTCGACAGTGGATGCTCGAGGCATATGACGGGAGACTCAACCAAATTTGCTGTTGTCAACAAGAAGAAAGGAAATGTCACCTTGGTGGAAACCAGAAAGGAAAAATTGTTGACATCGACAATATAGGTAATCCTTCTAATCTCATCATTGAAAATGTTCTGTTAGTAGAGGGATTGTGTAACACCCGAAAATTTCGATAACGCGTATAGGCCTAAGATAAAAGGTTAAGATAGTTAATGTTAAGTGTTAGTGTAAATTAAAATTAGGTGTTATGGTTGAATTCAAAGTGTTGAAAAGTCAAACTTTATGAACCAATAGGATGTTAGTTAATTAGGTGAAATAAAATTGGTTAAATTGAATGGAAAATGAGGGAGTAAAGGAGGCAGCCACGGTGGAGTGTTTGAAACAAAAGGAAAAGTGGTGGTTTTTTATAAATTTAGAAATTTTGGCGGAGGAAAAGAAGAAGAGGAGAAAAAAGTTGAAAATTCAAAACCAAAAGTGTGTTTGAAAAGTCAAAAGGACTTAACAACCAATAAGAAAACAAACTTGGAATTTAAAAGAATAAAAAGTGGTGACTTTGATGAATTCTCTCACGTTGGATTAAATGAGCAAAAGGGAGGGTTTAAATTAAAATTTTAAAGAAAATTATGGAGGAAAGGTAAAAGGAAAGAAAAAAACTTTTGGTCAAATTGAAATTTTGCTTTCTTCTCCAAACACTCTCCACGGTTTGCCCTCATCCACCATAGCCAATTCTCCCTCTCTCTTTTCATCAAATTTTCAAGGTGATTTCAAGGTAAATTTATTGGGGTTTTAGTTTAATACATTTTAGGGTTAGCTTTTAGGTGTTTAGTGGGAGTTTTGATGAGTTTTTGAAAAATGCCGAGAAACCCAGGACGACCCGGACGACCCGGACAACCCGGATGACCCCGAAACGAACCAGAATCACCGGAGGACCCGAATAAACAACTCAGGGATTTATTGAACGTGCAATCACAATTGTTGGGCATTTTTATGAATCAGGGGCTACCGGGGAATTTGACAGCGAGGTCCATCTCTGGAGCGGGCTCAAGCGGAGAGAGATTTAGAAGATTAAAGCCTCCGGCATTCGAAGAACGTTTGACCGACCCAACCGCAGCTGAAAGTTGGATATGTACTGTGGAAAACATGTTTGGTGTCGCGGAGGTGGAGGAACAGAATAAGGTGAAATGTGTTACGTTCCACCTGTCAAATAGTGCTCAGAGCTGGTGGGGGACAGTAAAGGCTACAACTGATATTCAGAACATGACTTGGGAAGAATTCAAGGAATTATTTTATGACAAATATTACAACCGAACAGTCCAAGCTGGAAAGAGATTAGAGTTCATGGCCTTGAAGCAAAACAGATCCGTGGGAGAGTATATTCAACAGTTTGAATCACTGTCTCGATTTGCCAGCTATCTCGTCAGTAAAGAGGAAGATAAAATATTTCAGTTTGTGCAGGGTTTGAAGCCAGAGATTGAGATGCTGGTGAAGACCTTTGGAATTGATGGAGTACCATTTAATCGAGTGGTGGCCAAAGTTTTGGAAGTAGAGGCAACTGCTGGTAAAATTCTTAAACCTGCTGAAGCACCGAAAAGAATGTTTAAGGATATTACAGCCCAGTTTAGCCGAGGCAGATCGTCTTCTCAGTTCCAGGGTACTAAATGACCAGGAGGCAATTTGAAAGATCAAAGGGGTGGAAAGAAACCGCAACCACAACAGAAAAAATTGTTTCCGCAGTGTCCGAAGTGTTTGAAGTCTCACCCAGGAGAATGTGGACAGTACGACGGCAAATGTTGTTGGGGCGTGTGCCTACTTGATTCACATGAAAGTGAAAGATAAATGCAACCCGAATGAAAAGAAAACAACAGAGTGTGTAGAAACTGCATGTTAGGATTGAGTCGAGCATGTGTTGATGTGCTGTGCATTATTTCCCTACTTGCTAAGCGTTAGACTTACTTTTGTGTTCTATGGTGTAGGTGACGAGTGTTATCCAGGTGAGGTAGAGAGGACTAGGCCGCAGTCGGAGGAGTACAGAGTCTGCTGGTGCAGGCTATTGTCGGGGCGTCTTGGCCACTGTCTTCCTCGGGTATTTTGTGGGAGCTTGATGTAGTGAGTTTTGTAAGTATTTTTGGAAATGTTTTGTTTTGAGAAAAGTTAGAAAAAGTGGAGGGTTTTGGGTACGTTTTATTGTAAATATTTTCCTAGCTATTTTGGACGTTTGCGAGTCGATTGTGTTGTTGGATAATGGTTGCACATATTTGGAAATTGAAATTATATGTTTTTGGTTTTGCTTTCAGGTTTGGGTTTTTAAAGTTTTAGGCGTTATGCCGTTCGTTTTGATTTTAAAGTAAATAACGTCGGGTTTACGTTCGCTATTTTTCCATTTTCCGTTTTAAGTCGGTTTTCGAAAATTATTTTAAACGTCATTTTAAATGCGAGATTGGTTTGTAAAGTAGCGCACCGAGCCGGGGCGGGTTCTGGGCGTTACAGATTGAAACAAAGGCTATAGAAAGGAAAATGTCTATATTATTAATCTGGATAATTTTGAGCATGTTGATGAAAAATGTTTTGCTGTAAATTCTTCAAATGATAGTTGGATTTGGCATAGGAGATTAGGACACGTAGGTATGGATACCTTAGCTAAGATTACTAAGGATAATTTAGTTAGATGGATCCTCAAGATATCATTTGAGAAGGATAAGGTCTGTGAAGCCTGCCAAATGGGTAAGCAGATCAAAAGTTCCTTTGCATCGAAGAATGCAATCTCCTCTTCTAAGCGTCTTCAACTTCTTCACATGGACCTCTTCGGTCCTTCTAATGTAGCCAGCTTAGGAGGTAAATTCTATGCTTTTGTCATTGTAGATGACTTCTCTAGGTTCATATGAGTATTCTTTCTTAAGTCCAAAGATGAAACTTTTGATACATTTTCTAGCTGGCGGTGGATGTCTTTTCTTTTACATTGGTGTATATGCAATATTTTATCATTTTCAGCCCTGTTTTGCTATCACACCCTGAACAATTAACCAGATTTATTAGACAACTAAAATACCCTTTTTAAAAGGGCATTTCCACTGAAAATTTAGAGATATATAAATGGAGGTCAATATTTAATTTATTAAGCAATTTATTAATCTCATATATTTAACTCACTCCAAATACATTTCATAAAACACACCATCAAAAACATCGTTAGACTTAAACACTATTTAAGTCAACAATCTCCCCATTTTTGATGATGACAAACTATGAGTATAAATTGATTAATTATCTCTCCCACATAATCCTAGCTCCCCCACAGCATATGCATACAATCCAATTTAATTTTTTCACATAGTGCTGTCACACTTTTTCCCACTTTGACATCATCAAAAAAAAAAAAAAGAAACAGGAGTCAACTACGTAACATTAGTATATTGATGCAGTAGAAGATTAGAGTACCAAAAGCTAGTTTATTGAACTCTTTTCCTAAAGCTAGAGAATGTATCAAAAGTTTCATCTTTGAACTTAAAAAAGAATACTCATGTGAACCTAGAGAAGTCATCTATAATGACAAAGGCATATAATTTACCTCTTAAGCTGGCTACATTAGAAGGACCGAAGAGGTTCATGTGAAGAAGTTGAAGAGGCTTAGAAGAGGAGATTGCATTATTCGATGCAAATGAACTTTTGATCTGCTTACCCATTTGGCAGGCTTCACAGACCTTATCCTTCTCAAAGGATATCTTGGGGATCCATCTAACTAAATTATCCTTAGTAATCTTAGCTAAGGTATCGATACCTACATGTCCTAATTTCCTATGCCAAATCCAACTATCATTTGAAGAATTTACAGCAAAACATTTTTCATCAACATGCTCAAAATTATCCAGATCAATAATATAGACATTTTTCTTTCTGTAGCCTTTAAACAGAACATTGTTATTTGATCACACATGCATTTGATTTAAATGTAACTTTATAGCCTTTGTCACATAATTGACTGATGCTTAGTAAATTATGCTTCAATTTGTAACGCCCCAAACCCGCCCCGGCTCAGTGCGCTACTTTGCAAACCAATTCCGCGTTTAAAATAATTTTCGAAAATCGACTGAAAATGGAAAAATAGCGAACGTAAACCTGACGTTATTTACTTTAAAATCAAAACGAACGGCATAACGCCTAAAACTTTAAAAACCCAAACCTGAAAGCAAAACCAAAAACATATAATTTCAATTTCCAAATATGTGCAACCATTATCCAACAACACAATCGACTCGCAAACGTCCAAAATAGCTAATAAAATATTTACAATAAAACGTACCCAAAACCCTCCACTTTTTCTAACTTTTCTCAAAACAAAACATTTCCAAAAATACTTACAAAACTCACTACATCAAGCTCCCACAAAATACCTGAGGAAGACAGTGGCCAAGACGCCCCGACAATAGCCTGCACCGGCAGACTCTGTACTCCTCCGACTGCGGCCTAGTCCTCTCTACCTCACCTGGATAATACTCGTCACCTACACCATAGAACACAAAAGTAAGCCTAACGCTTAGGAAGTAGGGAAATAATGCACAGCACATCAACACATGCTCGATTCAATCCTAACATGCAATTTCTACACACTCTGTTGTTTTCTTTTCATTCGGGTTGCATTTATCTTTCACTTTTATGTGAATCAAGTAGGCACACGCCTCAACAACATTTGCCGTCGTACTGTCCACATTCTCCCAGGTGAGACTTCTAACACTTCGGACACTGCGGAAACAATTTCTTCTGTTGTGGTTGCGGTTTCTTTCCACCCCTTTGATCTTTCAAATTGCCTCCTGGTCGTTTAGTACCTTGGAACTGAGAAGACGATCCGCCTCGGCTAAACTGGGCTGTAATATCCTTAAACATTCTTTTCGGTGCTTCAGCAGATTTAAGAATTTTACCAGCAGTTGCCTCTACTTCCAAAGCTTTGGCCACCACTCGGTTAAATGGTACTCCATCAATTCCAAAGGTCTTCACCAGCATCTCAATCTCTAGCTTCAAACCCTGCACAAACTGAAATATTTTGTCTTCCTCTTTACTGACGAGATGACTGGCAAATCGAGACAGTGATTCAAACTGTTGAATATACTCTCCCACGGATCCGTTTTGCTTCAAGGCCATGAACTCTAATCTCTTTGCAGCTTGGACTGTTCGGTTGTAATATTTGTCATAAAATAATTCCTTGAATTCTTCCCAAGTCATGCTCTGAATATCAGTTGTAGCCTTTACTGTCCCCCACCAGCTCTGAGCATTATTTGACAGGTGGAACGTAGCACATTTCACCTTATTCTGTTCCTCCACCTCCGCGACACCAAACATGTTTTCCACAGTACATATCCAACTTTTCAGCTGCGGTTAGGTCGGTCAACCCCAATAAATTTACCTTGAAATCACCTTGAAAATTTGATGAAAAGAGAGAGGGAGAATCGGCTATGGTGGATGAGGGCAAACCGTGGAGAGTGTTTGGAGAAGAAAGCAAAATTTCAATTTAACCTAAAGTTTTTTTCTTTTCTTTTAATTTTCCTCCACAATTTTCTTTAAAATTTTAATTTAAACCCTCACTTTTGCTCATTTAATCCAACGTGAGAGAATTCATCAAAGTCACCATTTTTCATTCTTTTAAATTCCAAGTTTGTTTTCTTATTGGTTGTTAAGTCCTTTTGACTTTTCAAACACACTTTTGGTTTTGAATTTTCAACTATTTTCTCCTCTTCTTCTTTTCTTCCACAAAAATTTCTAAATTTATAAAAGACCACCACTTTTCCTTTTGTTTCAAACACTCCACCGTGGCTGCCTCCTTTACTCCCTCATTTTCCATTCAATTTAACCAATTTTATTTCACCTAATTAACTAACATCCTATTGGTTCATAAAGTTTGACTTTTCAACACTTTGAATTCAACCATAACACCTAACTTTAATTTACATTAACACTTAACATTAACTATCTTAACATTTTATCTTAGGCCTATACGCGTTATCAAAATTTTCGAGTGTTACACAATCCCTCTACTAACAGAACATTTTCAATGATGGGATTAGAAGGATTATCTATATTGTCGATGTCAACAATTTTTCCTTTATGGTTTCCGCCAAAGGTGACATTTCTTTTCTTCTTGTTGACAACAGCAAATTTGGTTGAGTCTCCCGTCATATGCCTCGAGCATCCACTGTCGAGGTACCATTGGTTTTTCATAGGAGAGCAATCAACCTGCAAAACAGAAGATCAAGTTGTCTTATTTGGTACCCAAATCTTTTGGGTCCTAGTGTTAGTTTTGGTTCCTTGAGGAACCCACTGTAATTTACTACCTGGTTTTTTATTAAACTTTAAAGGACATTCATATGACTTGTGTCCTATCTCATTACAAGCATGGCAGGTAGTTGGTTTAACAAAGAAGTTCTTAAATGCTTTCTTTTTATTGAACTTATCATAACCTAAGTCTGCTTTATTAAAAGTAGCTCTCTGATTTCCTATCATCATGTTTAAGTTCTTGGTACCATTTGTGAACTTAAGCACGATATAATTCAAATCTTCATTTTTACTTTTAAGATCAGCTATCTCCTTTTCATGCAAACTTATTTCTTTACCATGCTTTTCAATTAAATCAGAATTCTCCTTTTTCAATAAGTTGTATTTGGACTTAAGCATGCTGTATTGTTTGACTAAATCATTGAAGGCATCAACTAAATTATCTTCATCATCATTACTATCACTAGAAGAATGACTAACTTCATCCTCATATTTCTGTCATGTCTAACAATAGCTTGCATTGATGTAAATCGTTAGTTTATGAAAAGCTGGCATGATTTATACTGCTGTTTGAACACAAGTACTCGTTATTTGTCCTCGTATAATAAAATCATCTGCTTCTTTTTGAGACTGTTCATTTGCTCAATGCAAGTGGTGGCTAAAAGCCTAAAAGTTTTGTCTCACTACTCTCAGCAGAAACACGAGATAGCCATTATAACATAGACGATATTATGATCGTAGGAAAAGATGCAACGAAGATTAGTCAGCTGAAAAATGAACTCTCTAAGTCTTTTGAAATGAAGGACTTGGAACCAGCTCAACAGATTTTGGGAATGCAGATTGTTCGAGACAAAAACAACCGACGGACGGTTATGGTTATCTCACGAGAAGTACATTGAACGAGTGCTTGAGAGGTTCAACATGAACAACGCCAATCCAGTCAGCATTCCACTTGCCAATCATTTCAAGTTGAGCAAGAGTGTGTTGGGTATCACAGGATGTATTTGAGAGAAAAAAATCTAATTCAATTTTCAAATGAACAATAAAAAAAACTCTCAAACCTCTCTCAATGCTAAGCACTCATCCTCTACTTGGGATTTTTTTTTTCTTTTGGGAATATTGAAACCGTATGCTGAAGCCTCTATTTATAAAGAGGCTTCAGCACACCTTTCTTGAAAAATAAGGAAAAAAAAAACTGCCGCAGCAATTGGAGACGTTGAATTCTTCTAGATTGAGGCTGTGGCTGGAAAAACTAAAATTGAATTCTTCAATTCTCCCCCTCCAGCCATATCTGAAACAAGCATCCCAGCTATGTCTATGCATAGCTCTAACTTTTCTTGAGTTACCATCTTTGTCAACATATCTGTTGGATTCTCCTTCGCATGAAATCTTAACTAGTCTCAACAATTGTCGATCCATAACTTTGCGTATCCAATGATATCGAATATCAATATGCTTCGTACGAGAATGGTACATGGAGTTCTTGCTCAAATTGAGAGCACTTTGACTGTCACAATGTACCTTGTAGTCTTTCTGCTTGATTCCAAGTTCTTGGAGATATTGCTTTAGCCACAACATTTCTTTCCCAGCTTCAGCGACAACAATATATTCTGCTTCTGTTGTGGATAAAGCAACGCACTTCTGCAGACGTGATTGCCATTAGACAGCTCCCCCTGCGAAAGTATAGATAAATCATGAAGTAGATTTTCTACTATCAATATTTCCGGCCATATCTGCATCTGTATAGCCCTTCAAGATTGGATCAGCTCTCCCGTAACAGAGACATATTTTAGTAGTACCCTTTAGGTACCTGAGAATCCACTTTATCGCTTCCCAATGCTCCTTCTCGGGGTTGGAGAGAAAACGACTTACCATTCCTACTGCATGAGCAATATCTCGTCTTGTACACACCATTGCATACACCAGACTTCCAACTGCTAAAGAATACGATACTGATGACATTTTTCCGATCTCTTCCTTGGATGAAGGGCATGCACTCTTGCTCAACTTGAAATGATTGGCAAGTGGAATTCTGACTGGTTTGGCGTTGTTCATGTTGAACCTTTTGAGCACTCATTCAATGTACTTCTCCTGAAATAACCATAACCGTCTATTGTTTCTGTCTCGAACAATCTGCATTCCCAAAATCTGTTGAGCTGGTTCCAAGTCCTTCATTTCAAAAGACTTAGAGAGTTCATTCTTCAGCTGACTGATCTTCGTTGCATCTTTTCCTACGATCATAATATCGTCTACATAAAGTAGAAGTGCAACGAAACTCCTGTCTGAAAATCTCTGAATGTAAACACACTCATTTGCAGCAATTTTCTTGTAGCCTTGACTCACCATGCACGAGTTAAACTTTTTGTACCACTGTCTTGGTGCCTGCTTCAGACCGTACAAGCTTTTCTTAAGCTTGCAAACAAAGTTATCACATGAAATCTCAAAACCTTGTGGCTGCTCCATATAGATTTCTTCTTTTAGATCTACGTGAAGAAAAGTTGTCTTCACATCCATCTATTCAAGCTCCAAGTTCATACTTGCTACCAAGCCAAGTATAACTCGGATTGACGTCATCTTGACTACTGGTGAAAAAATCTCATCAAAGTCAATTCCCTTCTTCTGTTGGAATCCTTTGACTACAAATTGTGCTTTGTATTTCATCACTTTTCCGCAGCCATCTTTCTTCAGCTTGAACACCCATTTGTTTCTAAGTGTCTTCTTCTCTTTTGAAAGTTCTACGATCTCATAAGTATGATTCTTCTGCAGAGATTCCATTTCATCCTTCATTGCTAACATCAATTTTTCTTTATTCTTATGAGATATTACTTCTTGAAAACTCTTCAGTTCTCCATCTTTAGTAAGCAAAAAGTACTCAGATTCTGTATATCTTTTAGATGGAATCCGTCCTCGTTCAGACATACGAACTTCTGGAATAGTCTGAGGAGATTCACCATCATCTGGGCCTTGTGATGGTTCTGGAACATCTAGCGGAGCGGGTCGTGGCTCCCTTGGTCAACAACCCCTTCTTCCTCATTTTCTGCTTCTAGCATGTCTTCTGACACTATGTCAGCGTCTCTCTCGAACGGTTTTAGTGCTGCATCTGAGTTTTGACCATCAACATCTGACTCCTGAGACATTGTGGGCTTTTCAATGCCTTCTATTGTCTGGCTTTCATGGAACACAACGTCCCTACTTCTGATCACCTTTTTCTCCTTTGGATCCCATAATCTGTATCTGAATTCTTCATCTCCATAGCCAATAATAATGCATGGAGTGGTCCTTGCATCGAGCTTCTGTCTGAGCTCTTTGGATACATGTGCGTATGCTAAACATCCAAATACTCTTAAGTGAGAGTATGATGGATTCTTTCCATACCACAGTTTCTCCGGAACTTCAAAATTCAGTGGTATTGATGGTGATCTGTTGATTTGGTGGCAGGCGGCTCTGACTGCTTCTCCCCAGAATGGCTTAGGTAGCTTAGCCATATTGAGCATACTCCAAACACGTTCCATGATTGTCTGGTTCATTCTTTCAGCTACACCGTTGTGCTGAGGGGTGCAAGGGACCGTCTTCTCATGTCGAATGCCGTATGTTTTGCAATACGCATCGAACACTTTGGAAGTGTATTTGCCTCCATTATCTGACCGGAGACACTTCAACTTCTTTCTAGTTTCACGTTCTACCGTGACATGAAACATTTTGAAGTATTCAAACACCTGGTCCTTCGTCTTCAGAAAATAAACCCACACCTTTCGAGAAGCATCATCAATGAATGTCAGAATATATCTGTTTTCCCTAGTGATTCAACCTCCAGGGGACCGCAAACGTTAGAGTGTACCAGACTGAGTAACTCTGATCTTCTTGTGGAAGAGGAATTAAATGAGACTCTGTGCTTCTTGCCAAGTAGACAACGATTGCAAGGATCTAGCGCAGCATTTTTTTCAACAGTGATAAGCTCCTTCTTTATTAGGGTAGAAAACCCTTTCTCACTCATGTGGCCGATTCTCTGGTGCCACAAATTTTGATAACCCTCCCCTGCTACGTTGAGACTGTCTGTACATATCTTCACATGAGTCTTGTACAACGTGCCACAAATATGTCCTCAAGCAATTATCAGAGCACCCTTTCACATCTTCCATGTGCCGTTGCTGAAATGATTATCATAGCCCTGTTTGTCAAGGGCTATTCTAGAAAGAAAATTGAGTCGAAGATCTGGCACATGTCGGACATCCGTCAAAGTGATTGTACTCCCAACACTTGTCTTAATCTGGATATCATCAATTCCTAGAAACTCAGAGGAACTGGAATTTCTCATCTTCACTGCTCCAAAGTTACCGGTTTTATATGTTGTGAAGTAGTCCTTTTGCGGAGTCACGTGGTAGGACGCTGCAGTATCTACCACCCATTTTGTGTCTTCTCTTGGGACGTGAAGGCATGTCCCGTTATGGGTTGAACAAAACGCTACATCTCCAGAAATAATGACTAGCGTTTCTCCACCCTTGTTCTTCGAATGAGAACTGCTCTGGCCTTGCTCCTCTAGCCATTGGTAGCAATTCTTCTTCATATGACCCTCTATTCCACAATGATGACATTTATATAAAGGTTTTCTGCTATCGGTAGATCTGTCCTTGCTCTTGCTTTTGCCTCTCCATTTGCCTCTATTACTCCTTTGTTGTTTTTCCTGTTGTCTTCCTCGGTGCTCTGAGACAAGGGCATGGGTCTGGTCTGTGCCCATGTCCTTTCTCCTGGCTTCCTCGTTGAACAGGGCATCTTTAACCATGGACATGGTAAGTTTGCCATCTGGAGCCGAGTTGCTGAGAGAAACTACAAGTGTTTCCCAGCTATCAGGAAGTGAACTGAGAAGTAGGAGTGCCTGTATCTCATCTCCAAGCGGCATCTCTACAGACGATAACTGGTTTACCAGACTCTGGTACTCACTGGTATGCTCGGCAACAGAAGTTCCACTTTTGAACTTCGTATTGACTAATCGCCTCATCAACAGGGCCTTATTCCGAGCAGTCTTGGCCTGGTACATGTCCTCCAGCTTCTTCCAGAGAGCATATGCGTCTGTTTCCTGTGCAACATGGTGGAAGACACTATGATCAATCCATTGCTGGATTTGACTAATAGATTTCCGATTTAATTTCTTCCATTCTGACGCTTTGGCTGGATCAGGTATTTCACCCTTCAATTCTACGGGATCGAACAAATCTTTACAGCTGAGGAGATCTTCCATCCGAGGTTTCCACAGCGTGTAGTTGGTGGCAGTGAGCATAATCATAGATCCAGAAGATGATGTTGACTCTTCTGTGGTCATTTTTCATCTTACAAAAATCTATTTATAAAAATAAGAGCAGAATCTCGCAAAACAGAGTCCACCGTTGCGTTTGAAACGGCCAAAAATGGTGGAATAGACACTTCGGGGTCACAAATTCAATTTTTGAAAATTTATGGGGTTAAACTAAAAATTTCTAAATGTTTAGAGGCCAATCTGTACCTTTAAAAAAAATTAGGGACTTGTTTGAAAATTTCAGAAAGTTTAGGGACCAAAATACAATTTTCAGAAATTGCAACTGACTTGGCCACACGTGGCACTGACTGGGCGCTGAGGTGGTGCTGACGTGGCTGATGACTGGACTTCGTCTTCCTCAACCAAAAAAAATCTTAGAGAACTCGTTTTGATGTCCGTTTTTTGATCCGAAAAAATGTACAGACTCGTGGGAACGAGGTACCTCTTGGTATAATCAGAAAAATATTTCGGACAGTTTCAAGAAAAAAAAAACTCAATTTTTCACGACCAAGCTTGTACAATGGCCAATACCCCAACCTGGCTCTGATACTACTTGTTGGGTATCACAAGATGTATTTGAGAGAAAAAAAAATATAATTCAATTTTTAAATGAACAATAAAAAAAACTCCCAAATCTCTCTCAATGCTAAGCACTCCTCCTTTACTTGAGATTTTTTTTTTTCTTTTGGGATTATTGAAACCGTATGCTGAAGTCTCTTGTTGAAGCCTCTATTTATAGAGAGGCTTCAACACACATTTCTTAAAAAATAAGAAAAAAAAACTATCGCAGCAATTGGAGACTTCTTCAATTGCTGCTACAAACCGTTGAATTCTTCTAGATGGAGGCTGTGGCTGGAAAAACTAAAATTGAATTCTTCAGAGTGCATGCCCTTCATCCAAAGAAGAGATCGGGAAAATGTCATCAGTACCGTATTCTTTAGCAGTTGGAAGTCTGATGTATGCAATGGTGTGTACAAGACCAGATATTGCTCATGCAGTGGGAATGGTAAGTCGTTTTCTCTCCAACCCCGGGAAGGAGCATTGGGAAGCGGTAAAGTGGATTCTCAGATACCTAAAGGGTACTACTAAAATATGTCTCTGTTACGGGGGAGCTGATCCAATCTTGGAGAGCTATACGGATGCAGATATGACCGGAGATATTGATAGTAGAAAATCTACTTCAGGATTTATCTATACATTCACGGGGGGAGTTGTCTCATGTTAGAATTTGGTGTGACCCGAATTCTAATTGCGCCGGGTTGGGCCCGTATATCAATATTAGGGTTTTATATTTTCTCTATATATTGATGTTTGAATCGCAAAACTCATTGTACCGAATTCGATATTAGTGATTCTCTCTTCTGGTCGTGGGTTTTTCCCTTTCTAGGGTTTCCACGTAAAATTCGGTATTCATTACTTTCTCGTTTTTCTTGATCGTTCGTTACAAGTGGATTAGGGCGTCTAATCCTAACAACTGGTATCAAAGCTTCAGGTTGAAGTGGTTTTCGAAAATCAGGGTTTGATTCTTCGAAGGGTATCGATCGATTTTAGGTTTGTAATTTCGGTAATTGAAATTTATAACTTTTTGGGAGAAAAAGAAATTGGAAATAAAAAACAAAAAAAGGAAAAAGAAAAACATTTTTCTTTGTTCTGCTCTGCTGAACCACAAAGAAGACAGCCTGAAGCAGAAAGTGAAGAATAGAGAGCTGTCAGTGCCGAAGAAGTTTTTCCGGCCACCTCTCCGAGCCCTAACCGCCGCGCGTCACACACAGAAGACGCCGAGAGAGGAGAAGCATTGTTCCCCTGTTCGCAGAACCGCCGCGTGAACGGAGAGTGCCGATCTGTTTCGACGCAGAACGCTCCGCCGCGAAGAATCGTTCGCCGTCGTCCCTTCGATTGGACACCGCCGACGCGCAAAGAATGTAGCTCTGACGCAGACCCGAGCAGAGCTCGCACGCCGCGCCATTGTCCGACAGAAAGAAGCGCTGACGGAGATCAGCCACTACCGCCGTTCTGTCGCACCGGAGAGAAATCAGTAACTGCGTTCAGCCACCGCCCATTGTTCTGTCTTCTACGCTGCCAGCTTACTCCGATTGCGTGGCCTCTGATTGGTTCTGGTTTTTTCGAACATGGACGAATTTTTTGTTTGAAAAAATTGAGTATTTAGAATTTCTGATTTGTAGAATTTTGTTGGAAATTTGGAAATATTGAGTATTTGCGTGGCCTCTGATTGGTTCTGGTTGTAGAATTCAGGCTCAGATAAATTGTTCAGTAGATTTATTCAGAATACTTTTGGAGTGAAATTCTGAAATCAATTTGGGTTAACTTGGATTGATTATTGGGTTTAATAATTAATCGGGAAATTATTTGTTTACTGGACGTTTTTTGGTTCAGAATATTTTGGAAGATTTATTCTGAATATTTGAGATTGATTATTGGAGTTGAATAATTGATCTGGAAATATCTATTTTTTGGGCATTGATAACAATGGCAGGTGATGATAGCACATGACACGTTATTGAAAAATTCGATAGGACGGATTTTGCATTTTGGAGAATGCAAATGGATGATTACTTGTACAGGAAAAAATTTCATCTTCCTTTGAGTGCGAAACCAGAGAAAGGTTAAGAAAACTTGGAAGAAGTCAGGTTCTCAGATGAAGTTCAGGTTGGGATCTGAGGGAACATCAGAGCCGGTGAGTCAGCCTATTACAGATGTTCAGTCATCAGTTTCAGATTCACGTTAGAATGATATCGTCAAAGGTAGAACCATGTGGAAGGTTAAAACTTCGGGACGATATGATGAAACTGTGGGTTATGTATTGAATGTGTTCGAGGGTAACGATTCCTGTGTGGAGTCTTCAACATGTTCAGTTACAGTTCGTTGCGACAACCCTGATAGTTCAGTGATACCATGAATGAGGAGATTCGATTTCTTCTCAAGTAAGTCTTTCAAGTTTAAGCGGGGCTTAAACTTGAATGGTATCGGATGCTGAGTTGGTCTATTTGGGGCCTTTGTGGTAGAGGAGCTTATTTTTAATGGAGTTTTGCAGATTTGTTTCATTGCACTGGAATTTCGTTGAAGGTGGAGATTGTCAGAGTTCAGTGTTCTGGATTTGCTTTGGGTTGGACCGAGTAGCCCGTTGGATCTCTCATGTGGAATTCGTGTCAAGGTGGAGTTTGTTAGAATTTGGTGTGACCCGAATTCTAGTTGGGCCGGGTTGGGCCCGTATCTCAATATTAGGGTTTTATGTTTTTTCTATATATTGATGTTTGAGTCGCAAAACTCATTGTACCGAATTTGATATTAGTGATTCTCTCTTCTGTCCGTGGTTTTTTCTCTTTCTAGGGTTTTCACGTAAAATTCGGTATCCATTATTTTCTCATTTTTCTTTTTCGGTTTTCTTGATCGTTCATTACAGGTGGATTATGGCGTCTAATCCTAACATCTCATGGCAGTCACGACTGCAGAAGTACGTTGCTTTATCCACAACAAAAGCATAATATATTGCTGCCGCCGAAGCTGGGAAAGAAATATTGTGGCTAAAGCGATATCTTCAAGAGCTTGGAATCAAGCAGAAAGACTACAAGGTACATTGTGACAGTCAAAGTGCTCTCGATTTGAGCAAGAACTCCATGTACCATTCTCGTATGAAGCATATTGATATTCGATATCATTGAATGCTCCAAGTTATGGATCGACAATTGTTGAGACTAGTTAAGATTCATACGAAGGAGAATCTAGCAGATATGTTGACAAAGATGGTAACTCGAGAAAAGTTAGAGCTATGCAGAGACATAGCTGGGATGCATGTTTCAGATATGGCTGGAGGGGGAGAATTGAAGAATTCAATTTTAGTTTTTCCAGCCACAACCTCCTTATCGAAGAATTCAACGGTTGGTGGCAGCAATTGAAGAAGTCTCTAATTGCTGCGGCAGTTTTTTTTTTCTTATTTTTCAAGAAAGGTGTGCTGAAGCCTCTCTATAAATAGAGGCTTCAGCATACGGTTTCAATAATTCCAAAAGACAAAAAAATCCCAAGTAGAGAAGAAGTGCTTAGCATTGAGAGAGGTTTGAAAGTTTTTTTTATTGTTCATTTGAAAATTGAATTGGATTTTTTTTCTCTCAAATACATCCTGTGATACCCAACATGTTATCGCCGTGTAACTGATATTAACGATTTTAATTTAGTCATCTTGCTGCTTTTTATTATTTTATAATTTATTTTACAACATTCATGTGGCTCATGTTTTCCACCATTTTCTTGGAAGTCCTCTAAAATTTGCTTTCTTGACTGTTGATTGACATTTTTATTTTACATTGGTAGTTTTTAGAATCCTAAAAGGAGTTCTTTTCTTTCATCTTTGTTCCATCTCACCTGTAGAGTGAATGTTATAGCAAAAACGTGTACTCAGTTGTTGAAATATTTCCATGAAATAGAGAACTCTTTCATTGTTTCCAGCAGTTGATTAAATTTCTTATGTTTTTCATAAATTCTCTTTTTTTTTTCTTAAATTGTTAATTACCAGGCTCTTTCAGCTGATTACAGGAGTAAAAATGCTCCTAAACGAAGGAAAATCCATCTTTGTGCAGGGATTTTCTTCTAAGGTTCTTGTGTCTTGCTATGATTTAAGTAAGTAGATGATTGCTTGAAACATCAATCAGGGCCGCCTGACGGATTGAAATCTCGATGAAAGGTACGTATCGAGAATTTGACGTTTTTGGGTATTTATTTTTTCTTCCAAGTTTATGTTTTTTTAATTCCATGTATTTGCCCATATCATCAGGACAAGCCTGAGTTTGGTGAGGAATATTCTCCAACGTTGTACCATGCTTTTTGATAATAAATGTTGTGATTTTATGCCAGCTTTGGACTTTTGTTTGGCATTTGCTTTGTGTTTATCATATTGATTCAGACTTTTTATGCTCTGTTATTGTAAAGTCAGTTACATACGCCTATCAAAATTGAGTATATGCTGTTGTAGACATGGAATAGTATTAATGTCTCTTTTGCTTGAAAATCATGAATCTGCAGGATTAAAAGTTAGCATTCTACGATGCTGACCAAGCTCCTAAACGTGCACCAAGTCAGCTTGCGCCTTTTCGGCTCAGCGACCTCGAGACTGGCCTTGGCAAATACAGAGACGGGTTCGACGGATTCTGATCCGGCAGAGATGGGCTCGGCTGTCTTGAGGATAGTCCATGCAGGAGGAATTGTCGAGTGCTACTACATGGCTGTTCCTGCAGCCAGGATCATGGAGAAGTATCCCACTTTCATTCTTGCTAGGCCACAAGTTTTTCATGAGCCATGGGGTTCAATAGTCCAGGCCGATGAAATTCTGGTGCCCGGCGAAAAATTCTTGGTGGTTTCTCCTGGAGTGGTCAAGAAGCTCAGAAGAAGAATCAGAAAACCGAACCAAAAAATCATGGGAGAGAAGAGAAGGGTAGGGAGTAGTCGTCACATGGCTTGGCAGCCCAGTCTGACTTCCATTGATGAAATTTGAAGGATTGTCAAGTGATGATACGGGGGTTGTCTTTCTTGTCTCCTTCAAATGTTTTCTTCTATTTTACCCATTCCACACCAAAGTTCAGTGTTATGACTCGTCTTCTCCAAATCTAAACTAATCATTTTGCCCATCTTCTCTTCTATCTTGGATCTGATCTGTAATTACCAGACATGGGGGTCGCTATTTTAAAATTGCTCGTCCTCCACTTTTCAGACATGTTGTCTCGTAATTTGGAAATTGATTGGAAACTAAACTATTAAGGAAATATTCAATTCTTACTTATAGAAGAATAAATTTAAGGTTATTTGGCTCTTGTATTCTAAGACATGTTTTAACTTAGGGGTGTTCGTGGTCCGGTTCGGTTTTATTTTGTGTTAGAACCGAACTGAACTGGCAGAGACCGGTTTCGGTAATTTTGAATCGAAATGTTTTTAAATTTTAGAACCAAATATCGGTTCGGTGGACTTTGAAAACCAACCAAAACAGAATTGAATCGAGCGGTTCGGTTTGTCGGTTCAAACCCTTGTTTTATTTGATTGTTTAAGTTGATTTACAGAAATTGGTGGTGATTTATAAATAAAATTAAAAGATGAATTTAAATTTAATTTTAATTTTCATAAAAATAATTATAAAATATTTATAGAAAAATAGTAAATTGAGAATTTTCAGAGCAAATATTGGGACGAAGCTGCGAAGGTTAATAAAAATGGGAGCCAGGGAAGGAGAAAGGGGTGTGAGTTTCAGAGAGTGAGAATGGGGAAAGAGGAAGAAGGTGAAGAAGAGGAAGAAGAGGAAGAACGTCTGCAGGAGAAGGAGATTGAGAAGGAAATTGAGAAGGAGACGTGGAATCAGAGGAAGCAAATTCTCATTTTTCAGCTCTCACATAAGCTTATCCATGGCGATCTCCATTCCCAAATTGAAGCGGCGAGAGATTTGAGGAAGCTTGCGAGAAAATCCTCTCCCAAAACTCGTTCCAAGCTCGGGGCTCTCGGTCTAATTCAGCCGCTCGTCTTTATGCTCCTCTCTCCCAATCTTGATGCTCGTGAAGCCTCTCTCCTTGCTCTCCTCAACCTTGCTGTCCGCGACGAACGGTATGCGACCAAGTGTTGTGTTTGCCGCTTTCGATTTTTCGCAAATATGTTTAATTTGATTGAATTGGTTGATGGATTTGAGCTAGGTTTCTGTTTGATATCGAATTATTTGTGCCGGTGAAGGGATGGAAGATAAATGTTGTGGAGTGGCTTTTAGAATTTTCATGGTTTACGGAAATTGAACTATTGGCTGTTATGATTCGTAATACTTGATAAGAAATGCCTCCTTCGTGATTTTAAAAATCTTTTTCCTCTGTTAGGTCAGGGATTTATGAACTCTTCTTTACGTGAGGAAAAAATTTTCCGTCCCTTTTCTTTACCAGTTAAAGGAGCTTTATATTTACATTCTTTATTGAGAAATTGTATGAATTGGGTGCAGACTTTGATAATGTTCAGCAGGCCTTAAACTACAATTCGCACACTCCCACCATTTAGTTTTCTCTGGAATAATAGTCTAGTTGTTGTGAAAAATTCACTCTGATTATGTACATGTTTGTTTGTACCCTAACTGGAGAATGGTTTGAAGAACATTCTCGTTGCAGAAACATAGTGGATAGTTTCTTATTCATGTTTTTTAAATTTTCATGTTGAAGGAACCGCACTTTGGGATGTAATAAGCTGTTAGTGTGGCAAAATGCATATTTTAGATGGTTTTTCCATCATAATCGATTCGTTACAAGTTTAACTTTGTGAATCTTGTTATAAAATTATTCCGGGCTTCAGAAAGATCCATTCATTATCAGAAGTACCAGTTCTTGTATGTCAGACCATGCCTTCACAATCTCTTACATTTGTTTTGTTTGGTGTGTATCAGAAACAAGATAAAGATAGTCACTGATGGTGCAATTCCCCCATTGGTGGAATTGCTCAAGTTCCAAAACAGTAGTTTGAGGGAGTTAGCCACAGCAGCAATACTTACGCTTTCAGCAGCTGCACCCAACAAGCCTACAATTCTCGCTTCTGGTGCAGCTCCTCTTTTGGTTCAGATCCTCGTCTCAGGAACAGTTCAAGGAAAAGTCGATGCAGTAACAGCCTTGCACTATCTATCCACCTGCAATGAAAATTCTACTTCACTTCTTGATCCAAGAGCGGTTTCTCCCCTTATTAATCTTCTCAAAGAGTGCAAGAAATACTCCAAATTTGCTGAAAAAACTACATCTTTACTTCAAATCCTTTCCAATTCCGAGGAGGGAAGAATTGCAATCACAAAATGCGATGGTGGGATATTAACATTAGTAGAAACTGTTGAAGATGGATCCCCTCTCAGTACTGAGCATGCTGTCGGTGCTTTACTCACTTTATGCCAGAGCTGCCGGGAGACATATCGAGAACTCATTTTGAAAGAGGGTGCGATCCCTGGCCTTTTGCGATTGACTGTCGAAGGGACATCTGAAGCACGAGAGCGAGCTCGGAAGCTTCTGGATTTACTCAGAAATTCTCCCCAGAAAAAGAGAATCTCTTCTTCTATTCTGGAGAGAATCGTTTACGACATTGCAACGCGTGTGGATGGAGCCGACAAGGCAGCAGAAACGGCCAAACAACTACTCGAAGACATGGTTCAAAGAAGTCTGGAACACAGCATGAGTCACAACAACCAGCAGACGAAGTCCTCATCTTGTACATCTCCCGAGCCCTCGTCTGTGTGATCTCGCGAAGAAAATTCTCTAGCTAATTAGTTGGAGTTTTAGTCCGAATCCCGTGTTTTAGTTTGGCCAGGTTTTTCAGATTCCGAAAATTGGAAATGAATGGAATTAAAAATAGCAATGGGTGATTTTGATACCATTGTCAAAGCATTGTATAACTTGGCTTAGGTCATGTACATGAAAAATCTGTTTGGTTACATTAAACCCTCTTCTTTACCAAATCTTATCGTTAATTTTTTCGTTAAAATCACCGCGGTCACTCGCAATAGAAGCCTACAAAACGAACGCTCGAAGGGTCTCACAAAAGTCTGGACACCCGTTAACGGAAAAAGTAACTGTAAGACATAAATCACTAACGATTGACACATTAATGTTTGTGTTATCAAAGAAAATAAATTAGTGTCTAAATTGTCAATGACCATACTTTTTCTCTTTATAAATTTGAGTTGAGTTGAAAGAGCTTGATTAAATTTTGATTTTTGATTAGTAAATTTTGTGTCAATTTTCGTATTTTCTTTTTAATTTTGATTTTTGATTAGTAAATTTTGTGTCAATTTTCGTATTTTCTTTTTTAGTATTATTATTCGATTGCAACACTATATTATGCTTAAAAGTTTATAACTTTCCTTCATTTGACAATCTTGGTGGAGTCAAGACCAAATCCTTAAAAAACAGATTACTCAAATAAAAGGTAAGACCAAACAAAGGTAGCAATAAATACAAGTTAAGGAGGAGAGACAAGATTCCATAATAAGCAGTCAATGAAGCAACATGATTACTACCTTTTTTGTCACCCCTGATTCCCAGAAATCAGACATCCACGTGGAAGCATCATAGAGGGTTATGAAGCCTCCACCCCTTCACCCAAAGTTTCGAACTTTAATCTTTGCTGTAATCATCACCATCCTTTTTTTTTAATTCTCAAATCAACGTAGAGTTCTTTCTTTTGCTCTCGAGTCTCGTACGTACCTCCGGCTCATATTTTACTCGTTCTCACAGTCACAGACTCGCAAATGGCAATGAACTAGAGAGAGGAAGTGAATATCTGAGCTCTTCTTGCCTAATCTGAGCAAAGAAAGTGGTAAATTCGTTGCATGAAGAAACTATAGATTTATTGACATTGAGTAGACTGTCATTTCTCGCTAAATAGTTAGCTTTCTTCTATTTTTAGAATCGTTCATGGGTCTCTGTTTCGCTATCTTTCAGGATCTCGGAGGTTCTAGATCTATCAGGGCGTTGCTGCTGGTAGATTTTTGATGTTTTGACTTTCTGGGTATCCTTTAATCTCTGTAGAGAATTGATTGAATGGCACTACTTTGAAATATTCCGGTGGGGAGAATGTTGGGGAGGTCCTCGTTACACAGAGCTGGAAGCTTCCGGCCGGAAAATTTAGGCCAAAATGCTCTAGCTTTGGTCGGAAATCTCTGCTTCACCCTCTTTGTGCTTGGGGTCTTAATCTTCACCATTATAGCTGCTACTTATGAACCAGAAGATCCATTATTTCGCCCATCAACTAAGATCACCACCTTCCTCACTTCCAGTTCCAATGCCACTTTTCAAACAGATAGCACCGTCGTTAAGACCGGTGAGGATTTCATGGCAGCAAATCAAACTGCATTTGCCTCATTTATCAACGAGACAGACGTTGTCAACCTAGATGATGGCGATTCTACGATTATCAGTATTCCTGAAGAGACTTCATTTGATTGTGATGGAATTGCAGATGGTCCAATTGAATGCAAGGATCCAGAAGTTTTCCACGTGATGGTGAGATTTGCCATCGAACATTTCAAGGAAATGCATTTTTACCGGTTCGGTAAACCCGTTCGTGGATCCGATGATCACACCTGCGACATGGCCTGGCGATTTCGGCCGCAGGACGGGAAAACTGCTGCCTTTTATAAAGATTATAGAAGGTTTGTGATATCTAAATCTGAGAAATGTAGTTTTAGTGTGGTTAGCGTTGGGGAGTACCATAGTGGGGTTAATGCAAGGAAGAAGAAGAAGAAGAAGGCTCAAGAGCCTGGATTTGAGAAGATCGGGGAGGTTCCTAAGGAAGATTCGATAAATTCTCTGCCTGTTGTTGGAGAGACGGTGAATGATGCTCTTCCCGTCGTTGAATCCGAAGGATCGTTTAGTCGCGGGAAGTACTTGTTTTACGAAGGGAATGGAGATAGATGTAAGAGCATGAACCATTATCTCTGGAGTTTCTTGTGTGCTTTGGGTGAAGCTCAGTACTTGAACAGAACATTGGTTATGGATTTGAAGATATGCTTATCGTCGATTTACTCTTACTCGAACAAAGATGAAGAAGGGAAAGATTTCAGATTTTACTTCGATTTCGAGCATTTGAAGGAGTCAGCTTCTGTGCTGGACCAGGATCAGTTTTGGTCCGATTGGAAAAAATGGAAGAAGCGAGACGGGATGAATCTTCATCTCGTGGAGAACTTTCGAACAACACCAATGGAGCTGAAGAAGATGAACAAGTCTTTAATTATCCGAAAATTCAGCTCCACCGAGCCGGATAATTACTGGTACAGAGTCTGCGAGGGAGAGACTGAATCAGTAGTTCAACGGCCATGGCGTTTAATATGGAAATCGAGGCGATTGATGGACATAGTCTCGGCAATTTCGTCGAAACTGAACTGGGATTACGACTCTGTTCATATAGTTCGAGGAGAGAAAGCAAGAAACAAAGAACTATGGCCAAATCTGGATTCTGATACTTCTCCTAATACACTTCTGTCGACTCTGCAGGACAAAATCGAGGATGGGAGGAACGTTTATATAGCTACCGACGAGCCCGACACGTCCTTCTTCGACGCCTTGAAAGATAAATACATGACTCATTTTCTCGATGATTACATAGAGTTGTGGAGTGAGAACAGCCAATGGTACACCGAGACGAGAGCACTTAACAATGGCGTCCCGGTAGAGTTTGATGGTTACATGAGGATATCAGTAGATACAGAAGTGTTTATAAGAGGGAAAAGGCAGGTAGACACCTTCAATGAACTTACCAATGACTGCAAGGATGGTATCAACACATGCACCACTTCAGCCACTTAAATCTTGTACTTCAACTTTCAGACCCCTTTTTTACCTTTTTGTTTTCGAAAAATTTTGAGCTAAGTTTCGATAATAGAATTCCAACGGAGTTCACTAAGAAAGAAAAATGAGTGTCATCCAATTGACTTTTAGAATTCCTAAATAGTATTTTAGTAATATTTTTTAGTATTTTTTAAGTGTTATTCTCTAAGTAGCATTGAGGAAGATATCTTTTGAAAAAAATAATCTAAAAGAAGAGTTAGTAAAGCTCTTGAACGTCTTGCTATTTTAGAAAGCTAACAGACCTCTCAAACGTCTGGTTATTTTGTCATTTCATCTCATCTTTTATCTTATTTTGGCCTAGTGCTTCCTTTTGCACTTTTGCACTAGAGAGAACGAGGAGATCCCACGAATGAAGAATGTGATACATGAAATTACAAACTAACCAGACGTTTGAGAAGAATGTTATCTCTCCCGTCAGATTATTTTTCCCAAAAGATGATCTACCCCATTGACACACCCTTCTCTTTAAATAAACAACACTCGGAGAATACTAAAATACGTAATTAAAATACTATCTAAGAATCTTAAAAGACAACTAAATGATATCATTTTTATCTTCTCTAGTAAACTCCATTAGAACTCTGTCAGGGTCTAGCTCAAATCATCTCAAGCTCAACAAAGCTTCCATAAAATAAGCAACTGCCCACAAAAATGCAGCGGGAATATCCAAAAATGTGTAGCTATCTCAGGTGCATCTGCAAAATAACTCAATTCCATGACCAGGAGCAAAGCATAAAGCTGAATATCTCAAAATATGTACAACAGTATGTCCAACAGACCAGAAGCAAAGCTATATCTACAGCCAAAATGCTCCTGAGACATTGACATATATATTATATAAGTTTACCTAACTCTCTCTTCTTCTGGCATTAATGGAGTCCTACACATTGGGCATGTGACATTCCAGTAGTCTAGCCACTTCTCCAAGCACACTTTGTGAAAAATATGGCCACAAGATAACAGGTTAATCTCTGATTCAGGCTCAAATTGAGTCAAGCAAACCGTGCAGTTCAGCTCAGGCTGCCAACTGTTGCATGCTTTGTCGAATCGAATGGTGGGCACCCTCCTTCGGAATTCCTCTGCATATGTCTCGGAATAACCTAGATGAAAATCGAGGTAGTCTGCAGAAATTTCGACAGAGTCTGCTGGCAAATGTGAAGAGGATGATGACAAGATGCCAGTGCTGATGACATGGAGAATCGATCCAACTATGCTTTTGAAGAAGGAAATGGATAATGCTGTTTGTACCAATACAGAAAGTATTCCCTCGGATGGAGTCGGAAGGCTCGAGAGACCCATTATTTCGTCAAAATAGAAGGCTTCTAAGTAAAATTCTGGTAAGTTGAAGCACACGATCGGATTCAACTGAACTACCCGTAGGTGAAGATCAGATAAGAGCTAAACCTGTATTACAGACGATAAACTTACTTGGACATCTGATATGATACATCAAAAAGCAGCAATTACCATGGCTTTAGCTAACTTAGGAAACAATAAACAATTAATCACAAACAGGAAACCGACCAGCAACAGTGCAACAGATTGAAAGTTCAGATATGCAAGAAAAATCATTCAAGAATATACAATTCTACAGCAGCTACACAAAGAGACTTCCTACAGTTCTTCATTTTGGGGTTGGGAGGTGAAAGAGGGAAGATATAAAGAGAAGATATTGTCTTTAACTTTTTAGGTATGCGAGAAAACTATTCAACAATCACCAATAACATCGTGTCTCTTGATAATATAATTCTCCCAAAGGAGGAATGAGACACAGAAAATAGCTGCAGACAATGGGTGGAAACTCAAAGAGCTGAACTGCCCAGTTCTTCTATGATTTAAAGACAGTAAACGTAAAGATTCAGAAAAAACTCAACATTCGCTGATGTAAATGGAAGCCAGACAGAACAAAGCTAGTATCAATCATCGCAATCTGATAACTCTTGAAATAAAGAACGGAACAGAAGAAGGACGCCGATTTTCTCGAGCTAAAAATACCAAAAAAATGCACTATCCCCATCAAATTCATCACTTTTCCGCCAATAAAAAAATGAAAAACGAATTTTTCTTTTTTGTTTTCATCTCAAGAGAAACTTCTTTGAAGAACCCAGTAAAGGAAATGAAAGAAAACGCCGAAAAATTGCAGGAAAAACAATGCCCGAGTTAAAGAGGGCGAGGGAGCGAGATTCTTACAGAGTAAAGCTTTGAAGTTCCTGTTCCTCTTATCTTTCTGTTTCAAAATGGAAAGAACCAGAACAGCAGTGGACTGGTAGCTTACCAAAATCAACAATCATGAAGAAAAATACCTCAGGAATGATTATATAAAGGAAAACAATTGGGTGGCCTTGACCTATCTTGACTCTCTTAAACCCCACCTTCCTAACGCTTCCATTACAGGGCACTAACTAACCCATGTTTCTAACCATGATTAACTTTTCCAGATTGGCATTAGCTAACTCTTTTCCATCCTAACCATGGTTACTTTATTCAATTTCAACTGGGTTTTCATTTTTCAATCCTTCTGAATCCCAGACTTGCTTTAACTTTCATTAAACCTGATAATCTCTGTTTTTCTCCCACTTTTTACTTGTCTAGATCATAATAATTTCCAGCCATCATGCAAGTTACAATCTTTACAAGTTACCTCCTTTGAAAGGTTACTCCAATAATTAAACTAAATTTAGAATCTTTACAGCTGCAGCCATTATAGCCCCTCAAGTATCTTTGATATACAGAGTTACCTTCGCTAGAACAAAAGGGTAGACTTGGATAATGATAGACAACATTTCTCCATACTATTTATTCATCTCCATGCGAAAAACGACAGCAAAAATTAAATGTTTTTGTGAAAAACCTTCGACAACCAGCTCAAATGGCGTGCTGGTGCATGTATGGCGCCTGTTTAATTTGTGTGATGGATCTTCCTGCTTCGTATGGCGCTTCTACAAAGGACGAGTGTCCTCTGCATGAAAAGCTCAGGTTTTGTCTGATTGTTTGTCGCCATTGTTACGTGTCATCAAGCTGCGTATACCGCGTTTGTGTTAGTTTCTTTGCACACTTGGATTACTCCAAGTACTAAGTTCATGGCAAATGATGAATTGTATGAAGGATTTTCCACAACTCTCAATCAAATCAAGTGATTACGATCTGAAGTTACACCAGTTCTTCAAGTGTTCAGTTAATGTTTTAGAAATTTCATTTAATATCGAATTATTGCATAATTTCTAGACAATGGTGGTCTGGTTGTGGCCCATTGAGCATGTAAATATGTACCATCACATTTCCACATGGCAGGATATGGGGCATTGGCCATTGGGGCGCCTCTGCAATTAATACTGCAGGGCATGTCTCCATCAGTTGTTTTTGAAGAATATCTGAAGCATTTAGCTTCTTCAAATACTTTCACTTTTCTGTTACAAACAGAAGATGGAAACAGAGATTTTTCTGTAATTTCTCAGCTTCTCTCTCGCTTTATTTTTTTTTTTAAATTCCTTTTTCGATTATATAACTTCTCCGTCGAACAATTTGAACTGGGTGTGTTTGATGGGGTGGCTTTGCTTTTATTGATTTGAGTTTATGTTCATCTTCTAAGCACTTTTGCCAAAAAATATCTTTGGTAAGTTGGCACGGCTTCTTCTTTTTGTCTGCATTCACCATGAATTGGATGACTTGTTCTGATCACAGACCCACTTGGCCATGTGGCCAGAGAGAGACAGATAGAGAGAGAGAGAGAAGCTTTGATAAAACAAGCATTTGGATTTGCATTGACGTCGCATAATATTATCTCCAACTATGATATTTTGACAATAATTCAAAGGATTATTCATAGTTTGTTCTTGGTTTATGCCATTTGTTTTCAATTTTCCATTGAATTCTTGCTGTTTCTTCGATTGTTCATTAGTTCTGTCAAGAAGAAGTTAAAACCAGCTTTAGTTTCAGACATGGCTGACCTTAATACCCACCTGTGATTAACCTGCAACCGATGCAATTTCTTGGTTAGTGTGTATTTTACTGTCTGATGTGAAGATTGGTTCAAAGCTTACTGCTTCAGCTTCATTGCTTGATATCTCAACATATTAACAAATTCAACAATGGAGGACTGCAATAAATGGCTGTATTAATCACTCATCTGATATCACAGATCATTCATTAGTTTTACCCTTTCTCTCTCTCCCCTCATATTCTAGCAGATCTGAGTAGTTTTCTTTGCAAAGTTTCAGTCAGTAGAGAGAAGAAACCTGTGAATAGATAGATGGCTAAAAGGGAGAACTCAGCACATTCCAGAAAAAAATCCATTTAAATAACAAAGCCATCAGTAACGTGGGAATACATATCTCTCTGCTATACAAGCTATGAAAGAGAAATTACAACTGCTGAAGTTATCTGTTGTGTCAGCTACAAACATATTTGTCCTCTCAATTACAAGTATATATTAGATATAGATTCTATGCTGTACAAGTCAAATGTGGAGCAAACACATGGCAGCATTGGATTCGACAGCCACCCGAACATGTCATGGAAGATTCACGTCCCAAAAAAACAAAAAAAGAAGAAAGGTTATAAGTACTAACCCAGCATACTCCTTCCTTTACCAGGAGCTAAGTCTAGTTCTGGTGTTGGCCAAAAAGAAGACATTTAAAGACAAACATTGCCATTTACAGCTAACTTTGTCCGTCGAATCGCATTTCCCTATTTGCAGAAACCTCGGCCTCGGATCAGCCTCGGTGATAAGATCATCGACCTTGTCGTTGTGTAGAGGAGAATGATTAAGGCAATCATCCATTGTTAGAAAAAAAACACAAAGAACGAATGATGGTCTGTGTTTCTTTCGTTCTATCGAGCAAGCGGAAAAATTGCAGTATCAGTAGCTTCTGGTTTGGCTCAATGGGTCATAGTCATAAGCATCTCCAGCTTTGACAAACCGTCCCTTCACACGCCTTCTTACGTCTGCCCTTGCTTTCCGAGAAGCATACCTCACTCTTTTCTCAAACCTGTTAAACGAGTAAACAATAAGTACAGACTCGAGTTTTTCAGCAACAATTTGTCGCATTTCTTCAAAAATATATTCAGAAACCACGTACAGGAGTTTCTGCAGGGAACTATCCAATGTACATAAACTAATTCTAAGTTAAAGGTTTTGATAATGTTCTTACTTGCGATCCTTCTTCTTCTTTTGATACCGCAGGACAGCATTACTACGATTAGTCGATTGGATGGAACTCTCAGCGCATGGGGGGCACCATCTAGGCTCTCCCATTGCAGGCACTGATGAAGCTCCCCAATCTTCCACGCTACTCTCTATGGCGAGGCCAGAAAGTGGCAGACCCGAATGTGCTTGTCTTGCGTTAAAGTAAAGAATCGAGTCTGTTTTAGCACTCATCATAGAATCGACAGATGCTGCTGTACTACACGCTGGCTGTACAGTATCAACACATCCAGCTGATGAACCCTGCAAAAATCATTTTCAGTTCCACTATTAGATTTATACAAATCGACGTTGTAAGAAAGGAGAATTTGGAGTTGAATTTCACTAATTTTAGTAGAGAATTTTCGTCTCTTTTACGGCTACCAAGCAAAACAAATGTTTTATTAGATAAAGAGGGGAAAATATATCATGTTAGCACCTCAGCAGCGACTTCACCCCGGCAACTAGAGTCAGCAACCGACATATCCTTCGCCCCAAACAAACTAGCAATCCCACCATTCTCAAAAAGCTCCTCAGAGTGATTTAGAGCTACTCGAAATAATTCGTCGTAGTTTTCAATATCAAAATCAAGTTCGTCCATATTGAAATCGTCGTCAGCAAGGACATCACCTTCGCAGAAACGACCGGTATCTTTTGTTCCAGGACAGTACAACTGTATATTGAAATAAGGAATTTACAGAAACTCAACAAATATAAACTCGTCCGTAATAAACAAGAAGTTGCATAATCCTATAAACAATTGCATTTCACATTGCATCCCTTTTTCCAGAATTTATTTTGGGTGATGGATAACTAATTAATGGCCAATATCCCTTTTCATCAGCCTTGCAATGCTTCACCACAACGGAAAACAATCATGCATATACCTAAAATGCAAAAGAACTAAGGTTGGCTCAAGTGATTAAAGCATCAAACTTTAAGGCATGATCTTTTTCAAGGTCCCAAATTCTTGGGGTCATGTCTCATGGAATTGAAATACGAAAGCTTACCCTCTACATAAATCTCGTACTATCGATATGTACCTTGGGCAAAGTTATATTAGAAGATCCGGCAGGCACGTTTAGAAGATGAGGCATAGAGCCAAGCTCAGGTATCAGAGAGGAAGCTTCCAAACCAGATGATTTGCACTCGACCGAATTAGATGCTTTTTGACCAATATCATTGTTATAATTGCCCCAACCATTCTTTGTACTTTCGTCGGTAATACTCATCAATCCTAATTCTTTTTCGCAAGCATCACCCTCGGCAGCAGGAAGATCCAAAACAAAAGCCCATATACAAGAAAGTTCAGCAGCAGATGGGCAGCCAGAATAACAATTTATGGTCTGCCTTTTGTGCGAATCGGAAGAGGTAGATGGGCTGTGGCCAGTCCAATCACAATTTTGGCAAAGGGAAATCTTCTCTTCAACACATCTTACTACTGCAGGCTGAGAGTTGCACTTTTCACATAGGAGTGCTCTTGAGTGGCGCTTTGACAAGGCATTAGCAGAATGGACACTTCGATCACACGATAAACATAAAGAGGCAGCATCGGAACGGCAATAAACCATCGACCTTTGCTCTCCGCAAAAATCACATATATAACCCATGTTGCAGTTGAGTAAATTCAGATGAATTCTTATATAACTCCAACAAAACTGTCTATCTGAGCATCTCAAAGTAAGATTCTGTAAAAATTGAAATAATGTTCAGATTTTCATTTCAAATCCTTCAACAAACTGTCATTAAAAAACAGGATTTCATGTCGTACTTTAGTCGAGACAAATCGGTGTTCTTGAATAGGATATCATATCAAACTCCTAAAAGATTGAGGCGACACACATAAGCTAGAAAGTATTTTTGGTTTCTCTAATTACATGATTGCTTTCCTATACACAACAGGGAACTCGCTACAATTTCCGGACGTAGTAATTATAAACGAAATCATCATACCGTTTGCCATGCTCAACAAGATGTTACATGGGTAGATCCATGGAATTTACAGCTACTGAAAAACTAAAATTGCCAAGAAAATTATATTTAGCGCGAGGAAAAAGCAAGGCAAAAGTATCATTAACTGAGAAAAGCGATCTTAGACAACAACAGAAAAACGAAATGAATACTCTGTACCTGATTTCAGTAATTAAGAAACGAAGGTTGCAAATCCATACGAAACAAGAAAAGAAATCAAACCCATTTCCCAAAACAAAAATTACCAGGCTAAAAAGATGGTTCACAGAGGAAGGCATTAAAAACGCAAACTAGGGTGGAATTGTTGACAACCTACTTCTGGAAAAGAAGAAATTCAATGGAAATGTAAAATCAACTCTGTTTTCTCAGAAACACCATGTTAAAAGAGGCAAAAGCAGAAAAGAAGAGGGCTTGAAGTCATACAGTGAAGAAGGGACGAGACGAGATCAGAGAAAAATAGTTTAACCCAGTGTTGATGGGAAAAGAAGAGTTAATTCACAGGTAAAGAAACCCTAGAAGCTGGAGAACAAAATTCACTCTCTCTGTTCAGATAGATGGATGGATAGAAGATGATATTGGGTGGGTTGGCAATGTGACACAAGCAAAATCTTCCCTTTCAGATAGATAAAGAGAGAGAAAATAGAAAAAGTGTAAGAGAGAGAAAGAAGAACAAGTTGGGGAGAGAAGTAGGACCATGTCCTTTTACCTGTGAAACCAAAAGTTAGGCCCTTTTTTTTTTACCATGGTTGGTCCCTCCTCTTCAAATACATCAAAGCTCTCTTCTTTCTCGCTTTCCATGTCTACTTTTTCTAAAACTCAGACTGCCAAGAACCAAATCAAAGGTTTGGTGGGTAATTAAAGCTTCAATCTTTTCCATGTGAAGCATTGAATTGACCTCTCTAACTTTTAATCATAAAACTACTGCCTGAAAAGCTCTTCTTCAGTAAAGTTTCAAAAGTTCTTGTCCCAAATCATTGTCTAATTAATATTCAAACCCACTTTTGGCTTTTATAATAAATAATTAGTTTGGAATATGTTCATCTAAATTTCTCAAAATACCATTAGGTACATGAAGTTCAAAGTTTGACTTTTTTTTTTTGTAATTGTGATTAAAATGTCGTTTAAAATTGTAAATTTGTCGGTTCCGATTTATTTGACCCATTTAAAATAATTTGATTTCTACTGTCCTAGATTGTGAGCCCGCCATTTTTGGACCATCTCCAAGCTTCTGAGCATATATAGTTTATCAAACAGAGAAGTAGGTTGACCAGAGAAGAAGCAATGCCTTGGTTTTCACTCCCTGTCTTCTTGTCGGATGTTTGATCATACAACCAGAATAATTTGGTAAAGGGTAGCTCACGATCTACCATGTTTGATGAACAAACAACATTAAAATTCACGAAAGCTATAGCTTTCTATGCTTGTTTCAACTCATTCATCAACAAAGCAGTGGAGGATGTAATGATTGAGATCAAGAACGTTACCCATTATCATGTTATACTTGGGAAAAGAAAAGAACAAGGGTCGAGCATTTTTCATATACATAAATTACAACTAATTATGGTTTTTGATTCAACAGAGATAAACCAGCTAAGTTTTAAGACCGTGCACAGTTATGGAGGAGAGGTAGGGGATGAGAGCTCACTCAATCTTCCAAGCATAAAGAAAAAGAGAGAATTCAGACGTAGCAGAGTTGCTTCTGGTGGAAAAATAGAGGCTGCTTTTCTCACTCTCTCCTCCACCTTCAATGTGATTTCCATGGCTGCCATCTTTATCGTTTTCAGAATCTGGGAGACCTGGTTTGAATATGAACAAGCCGTGGCCTGTGGCAGGGGTCGTGAAGAGCCAATCATGGACATCCCAGAAAACCTGCACTGGTTGTTTGTTGACTAAAACAGTCTGGTTTCCCCTGAATTTCCATTGCAGATTCTTAACGTGGACCAGTACAATCCCATCTATGCTTATCCACATTTCAGGATCTTTAGGCCCTGTCGTGGAGCTCTCCACAACAATGTCGCTTTCTCTCTTCCTTTCGTCGAATTTGGCTCTGGTCGAGAAAGACTTTTTGGCGAATACGTTTTCTTTCTTGTAAACCAGAAGGGCGTCTACCAGAGCCGGTCTGGATTTCGTTCTCTTATATGCCTTCTTCTTGTAGTCCCCTTCTAAGAGCACAACCTCTTCGTCGGAGACCAAAGCAACGTAATATTCCGATAATGGCTCTGGACCGCTACCAAATTTAGCTGCGCGTATATCCCAATATACGTCGACTTGATTTCCGTCAACCTCGATGGATTTGAATCCTTTTTTGTTCCAAAAATGCCATGGTTTTAGGTCGATTTTGCAAGCACAGTGGAAATCGCCTTCCAAGCTATGAATCGTAATGCAAAGAGAGTGGTTTATTAGGTTTTTGCACCATAAAATCGTCACGTTGCGCCAATAGCCTGCTATATTGGCTTGGTAAACGCAGGTGACGGTGCTCTGAGCGGTTTTATTCGTTACGGGATTCTCTGTGATTTTCTCTGCTAATGGCGGTGGATTCGTCAACGATTGGGCTCTCAAAGAACGATGAAAAGACATCGCTACTTCCCCCAGCTTCATCAGAAACGGAAACGACAAATGCTATCCCCCGGTTCGTATCGGCTAACAAGAGAACCAATACGAATCACATGACTGAGCTCTGCGACGGACGAACAATCGGGGTCACAAACAACAAGAAAAGATGCAGCCGACAGTATAAAATCGAATATGAAAAAATGGAATTCTCTGTTACCTCTACTTTTCCCTCTCGAAGTTTCAGCAAAAAGCTGAAAATCCTTCCTGGTTCGCCATTGTTGCCAGAAATGAAGAGGAGAGAAAGTGAAGAAGAGAAGAAAGAGAGAGGGAGAGAGAAGGAGGGGAGAAATGGCGGAGGGAGAGAAAGCGGAGAAGAGGAAAGGGTGGTAGGATTAGTAGGGAAGAAGACGCAGAAATTGAAGGAAAAGAGAGACCAAGAACTCGGACAAAAGTTCGTTAATAACTGAATTCTCCTTTTTTTTCGAATTATTATTATTATTTTATTATTTTAATTTTATATTATAATCCATATTTTTCATTTTAAAAAATATGACTCGTGTCATTTGGTCAAATTCTAATGCATCGTATCAAAATATCAATTTTTTTTTATTGCAAAAATGAACTTAAAAAATTAAGGGTAAAGTACAATTTAGCCCCTACAACTAGGTGAAAAGGACAATTTGCACCGTATACTCGGATCATGGGCAAAAACAGCGTTAATGTATTGATAATGGGTAATTTACCCCATACCGTCCTATTTTCCGTTAAATTGTCACGTTTTTTCACGTGTTCATTTTATCTTCTTGAAATGCACCTACCTTAAAGTCAGAACCGAAACGGATCGGTTCAGTTCACTAATTAGATTTTTTTAAAAAAACCTTAAGTTCGTTATTCAGTTTTTAGTTAAATCTTAGAAATTGAAGCTCAGCTTTCTGAAAGTAGTCAAATTCAGAAAGACAAAAAACTAATTTTCTCCTTTAATAGCTCCGGTCTTGAGTCGTTCCCATATACACTTTTCTGCGGTATCAGAGCCGAACCTGAAGGCTATTTTAGTTCTCTGTTTCTGTTGATTTTTTACCGTATTTCTTAATTACTGCATATCTAGTTCAAATCTGGTTGTTTGTAAAATCTCGTTGTGTTGGCAGATTTCCATTTTCTGTCCTAAATTTGTTGACAGAATTGCAGCATTTTCTGTCCTAAATCTGGTTAGTGAATTTTTTGCTCTTATTATTCTGATGGTTCGATTTTCGTATAGTTTAATGAATTTTCTGAACTTTTCATTTGGAAGACTATTTGTTAAAAGGTTTAAATGTGTATTAAGTTGTATAGAATTTAAATACCAAAACTGGCTTAACCGAATTGAATTTATGTAACCTTGCAAGGAAGAAGATGGACACATTTTCAATTAACTTTCACTATGGAGGGAAGTTCATCAAGAAAAAAAATTTACAATACATGGGTGGAGATGATGCACTAGTGACAAATATTAATGTGAATAAGGTGTCCTTTTTTGTGGTTGTAGACATGGTTATAACTGTCGGAGTTGGAGTATGGAAGACTCTGTATTACGTGAAGCCTCCATTTGGAATGGAAAACGGATTGCGAAAAGTGAGGTTCGATAATGACGTACTTCAAATGGTTGGGGCGTTGGATGATAAACGTCACATTCATATATACGTAGACCATGAAAGCATTGACGTATTTGACCAGAAAGAGGCTAGAAATGATGATTCATCTAATTCATCAGAGTTTAATGGTAGTCCTCAAGTTGGTGAAGTGGGGGATCCAATTTATGTAGATGAGGCAACTGTTGGTGAAGCAGGGGATCCAATTCATATTTTGATTCCATCAATTCCAGCTTCCTTATCCGAAGGAAATTTTTCAACCGCTGAATCCGATGATACAATGCATGAAGCGAACCCCGCGGAATCAGTCAACAACTCTTTAGAAATATGTTTGGAAGACACATTCAGCTCATTGGCTAAAATTAAGGAAAAAATCGCTGATTATGCTTTGGTTAACGGATTTGACATCAGATTTACCAAATATAAGAAAACAAGAATATAATCTAGATATCAGAAAGGTTGTGCTTGGAGACTCTACGCATCAAAAGTGACAAATGAAGAGTCTTTCCAAGTGAAGAGGTTGAATGATGTTCAAGACTGTGCTCGCACAATAAAGAGTCGCTATGCAACAGCGAAGTAGGTGGCGGAACGTTATTTGCATCTATTTAGAAGCCAACCTCGGGGGGAAATATCATCTATCATTGACACAGTTAGGCGAGACTTTAATGTCAACATCAACCCTAGCCTAGCAATCAGGGCAAGGAGGAAGGCTGTAAATGTGGATTCAACTGTGCAATATAAACAACTAGGGGTCGTATGCGGAAGAAGTTCTGAGATCCAATCCTAGTAGCACCTTCGTTATCAATGTTGACAGGGTTGATGGTCAAACAGATCCCATATCCAAGCGACTTTACATGTGTTTAGATGCATGTAAAAGAGATCTTTTAGTCGGATATCGACCGATAATAAGTTTGGACGGATGTCATTGAAGGGGGCATGTCCTAGTCAACTTCTAACCGCTATCGGTGTAGATGCAAATGACAGAATATATCCTGTTGTGGTGGCTGTTGTTCATGTTGAGTCGAAGAAGTCTTGAAACTGGTTTGTCAGGTTGTTGTTGACGGATATTGGATCTGATCATGGTGAAGGCTGGACATTCACTTTTGATCAATAAAAAGTAAGTATATGTGATCATTGTCAAAGTTTATATGTTTTCACCTACTAACATATGACATATGTTTTATGCAGGGTTTGGAAGTAGTACTTCGAAAACTAGTACCAGATGCAGAGGTTCGATTTTGCGTACGTCATATGTACGCAAACTTCAAGAAGAAGTTTCGGGGAAAACTCTACAAAGACATTATGCGGAATGCTTCAACTGTGACAACACGTGAAATGTTTGTGAAAGAAATGAAGAGGCTACGGAGCTTCGATGAAGCAGCATATAGATATCTTGCGAAGTATGATGCAAAGCACTGGTATAGACATGCT
Organism: Begonia masoniana; assembly: GCA_022432975.1. Taxonomy (NCBI): domain Eukaryota; kingdom Viridiplantae; phylum Streptophyta; class Magnoliopsida; order Cucurbitales; family Begoniaceae; genus Begonia; species Begonia masoniana. Next base: position 39,810,916 of record CM039513.1, read on the forward strand.
TTCAGTCACAAATTGAAGTGTGAGCTAGCGTTGAACAATCTGAGCGAGTCATTCAACACCTTCATCTTACTACAGGTGATAAGCCGATTGTGACCATGATAAAAATGATAAAAATGACAATAATGACAAGAATTTGTAAGAGACATAAACAAATGGAGCAACAAAACAGACTACTATGCCCTCAGATACAAAAAAAAATTAAACAAACTACAAGATGGAGCTAGAAATTGGTGTGCAACCGAAGGTGGGGATGAAAGATTTCAAGTTAATAATGTTAATCAATAATTCGTCGTTGACTTAGCCAACGCTACTTGCTGTTGTAACCGGTGGTAGCTCGCAGGCATACCATGTGTTTATGTTGTACCATGCATATCATTCATGAAAAGAGACATTGAATCGTACGTTGATTGTTGCTACCATCGGCAGACATATTTAACGGTATATTCATAGTTCATACAGCCAATGAATGACTTAGACATGTGGCCACCTTCAGCTATGGGTGAAATTTAGCCACCGATTGTGAAGAGACCACCTGGGAGGCTGAAAAAGAAGAGAACGAGGGATGTTGATGAACCTCAAGGTTAGAGTAAATTAGGCAAGATGCATAAGGTTTGAACCATAATGCTAGAACGTGCAAATGAGTAACCATTGAATCTAGCATGGAAGTTAGTGCCTCAACATCACGAGGAAGATCAACTTTGTTTGGTTTTTCTGTAGCTTGCATCGGAACTCAAGTTAATAATGTTTTTTCTCTTGTCCAATTTGTTACATCGTACTTAATTATTGTTTACATCATGCATGAGTCTTCAGTGCAACCAGACATTCACAGAGTCTGATATTGTAATGCTGATATGAATTTAATGTTGATATGAATATGGATATGGTTTTTATTATGAATATGGATATGGTTTTTATTATGAATATGGATTATAGACATGTATTTTATAATTTTCGATTATGGATGTGATGATGGAATGGAGTTGGATATGGATAGCCGGCTATTTTTACGTGAATAAATGAATTGATCTGCTGTTTGTTTAATCATAAGAATTTAGTTTTAGATGCATTTTTAACATCTGTCTAGATGTAAACCATGACGCAAATAGACATTAGAAACCGCAGATTCCTTCAATTTGTTAGTCAACTAAGGTGCAGCTACTGGCCAAGTCATATTTCATGATAGTTCAATTTTAACTACTCTTTTTAAGCCATTATTGATATTATTACTTCTATTTGGAAATTGCTCTATCTTTAAGTTACCTTCCTCTCCAAAATTTCAAATGTGATTATGGAATGGAGTTGGATGTAGATATCCAGATATTTTTACATTTTCTATATAGCTGGATTTTTGTAACAATTTGAGTGAATGAAATAGAAAGCAACGATGAATTTCAAAATTGATGGGATTTTTTCTGAGTTTTGGATACAAACTACATAGTTATTATCATACGAGTCTACTAAAACAATTGATACAAATTGATCAACAATAATGTAGTAGTGAGACCCCATAATATCAATAACCATAATCTATCCCTCTACAGCTACGTATTCTTTGACTTAGCTTGTTCGAGTCTTTCTGCAGCTTGTTCGAGTTTTAATTCAGCATGTGCGACTCTTGCTTCAACTTCTTCAAGTCTAGATTGTAAAATGTTAAGCACATTCTTTTGTCTCTCTCCTAATGGTTCGTCGTACCAAGAAAAGAAATTGCATCCTCTTACGCTTCCCTGAAAAAGTATGAACCGTTATTTACAGTAGAAATTTATACATTAATTATGACAACGAATAAAAATTTACCTCAAACTTTGGACAAGTAAGAAACCTTCGTCCATGATTATTCTGTGTCCATGATGTTCAAATTCCTGCTCTTACGTTGCAATAACATCTAATTTGAAACATGGAATCTCCACTCTTTATTGAAATTTCACCTCTGGGAATTTAACTGTCTAGAGTGCCTGATGTTTGTCCATTTCTTCACCTCCTCATCCTTCTCTCCTATACTTTCATAGCTCAAAACAAAAGCAGAAAATAAAATATGATAAAAAGAATGAACAATAATAACCTCAAACAAACAAAGGAGTAAGATATCATTCCTAGAATCTTCAGATTGCTGCAACTTTACTATCAGTGTTTAGACATTAAGTTGATGTGAAGAAAACTGTAAATAACATGTAAATCAAGTAAACACCACAGTAGCCTTTAGTTAAGGAACAAATGGACAACATACAAACTTGAAATAATACTTGTAATCTATCATATATCTCTAGCATTAAGTAAAATTCCAGGTTAACTATTCCATAACAGCAAATCAATTCAAAATTTAACATGTCTATCTAATGACCAAACGCTCTAACAAAGATAAGAAAAATTTAACTGATTACCAATTCTAACATATTCATAGATTATTTAATATGAAATAGGTATGCAACAATTTAAGCAAACAGAATAAACAGAATTAAAATCACCAACCAACAATAAAAAACGCAGTAGGAATATGCTGCAATTCTGTCAACAAATTTAGGACAGAAAATGGACTTCAACAAATTGTTATCAAAATTCAGTAAAATCAACAGAAACAGAGAACTAAAATAGTCTCCAGGTTCGGCTCTAATACCGCAAAAAAGTTTATTTGGGAACAACTTAAGACCGGAGCTATTAAATAATAGTCTTACAGAGGAGAGCCGAGCGTGAATGGGAATCGAGCAGGGAGCTGAGGTCGGGGTCAGAAGCATCCGAGTAGGAACGTCGGGAATCGGGGTCAAGGTCGCAGGTCGTGGTCGGGGTTGGGTGTTCGCACTTCGCTTGTAGCGACCCTAATACTGTACCCGTATTTTCCGTACCATAACCTAATATCTTTAATTAAACACTGGGCGGAACCTAAACCGAAATCGAAACCAAAATCGAAATCGGAATTAAAATCTAACTTTAAAACATTTAAATCAAATATAAAGCTAATTAAATAAAACCATTATTTAAAACTAATTTCGATTAAAATAAAAGGGGAGGGCAGAATTGACATTCTGCCCGAGGAAAGGAGGCCGCGCCCAGTCGCTGCAGCATGTAGAGACTGATCGCTGCATCGCTAGTCGGACGTCGAGGACTCGGGGTCGGGGTTCGCCTGAGAGTCTAGGAGCTGAAGTTTCTTAGAAAGGAGAAGGCCAGGGTGAACTGAATATCGAACATAAGGTTTTTTTTTTTTAATCTGATTAGTGAACCGAACCAGTCCGTTCCGGTTCTGACTCCAGGGTAGGGGCATTTCAGGAAGAAAAAATAGACACGTGAAAAAAATGTGACAATTTAACAAAAAATAGGACGATATGGGGTAAATTGCACATTATCAATGTTGAATTAAATAATGTTTAAGTCTAATGATGTTTTTGATGTTTTTAAGAAGTGTAATTTGATTAAGGTAAATATATGTGTAACACCCGATAGTTTTATAACTCTTATAGGCCTAAGGGTAATCAATTAGCGGGTTGATATTAGGAATGAAAGATTTAAAACAATGAAATGTTGGGGGGGAAGAGTTGACAAGTCAAAGGTAAAGGAATTGTGGTGATTGTTGGAAATGTTAGTGTTGAAAAGTCAAACTAGAAAGAGCCAATGAAATTCAAGCAAATGGTAAAGAATTAAAGGAATAGAAAGGGATGATTTTTGATGGCCTTCACGTTGGTTTTTAATGAAGTAAAAGGTGGGGGTAAAAGTTTAATTTTTGAAAGCTTGGAGGGAGAAAATTAAAAGTGAATGAAAGTTATAGTTTAAATGTTGTTCTTTCTCATTTTCTCTCCATTTTCATCGACTTCTTCTTCATCCTCCATTGTTGGCGATTCTTCTCCCTCTTTCTTCATTTCTTCAAGTGATTTCAAGGTAAGTTTATATGGGTTTTGTTTTATATGTATGTGGATGAAGTTTGTGGGAGGTTAGAAGTGTTTTTATGTATTTTGGTTGAGTTTGGTGAATTTTAGGAAACCCTAGGTTAGGGATTCTGAAAAATTAAGTTTAGATGTTAGATTTCTTTCCTATTTTGGTAGTTAGTTGTTGAATGGAGTGGTTTAGGTTGTTAGAGGGGTTAGATGGAAGATTTAAAGAGTGTTACACAAAAACGGTTGAAGAACACCTATATACCCGATTCTGTCTTTGGGAATTTCGGGCTGGCCAAAGTGTTTGTTTGGTTAATTTGAGTGATTCAATGGATAGTAGACGTGTAGAGGTTTCCGAGTTGGGGTGGCACGTCGAATTCCGTTGAAAAACGAGAAAGTTATGGCCGTTTAAAGTTGACGGTCGATGTGGGGTGGAAAATTGAGTTTGAGTGTTTTGGAGCGTGAAGTTGGTTAGGTATTGTTTAGTTTAGTTAGAAAATCTTTTAGAATTCGTTGATAGCTTATCAACTTGAGTTTCCGTGATTTTAGGTCGTCGAGCGTGTGAAATAGCTGGTAAAAGTAAACAAGTGGAAACCAAGCAGCCAGGTAAGTAGTGGGTGCTTTCTTTCGCCTTCGGGCCTACACCACAGGACGGTAGGGCTATTAGTTATTGTTTCGCTCCATATTGCATTGTGTCAGTGCTTTGTATTAAATTTAGTCGAGTTGTGGTGTGTGTGTATGTTGTGTGTGTGAATGTTAAGGCACTTCGGTGCGGGCAAATAAGGCACTTCGGTTCGGGCAACTAAGGCACTTCGGTGAGGGCAAATAAGGCACTTCGGTGCGGGCAACTAAGGCACTTATGTGCAGGCAACTAAGGCACTTTTGTGCAGGCAAATAAGGTACTTCGGTGCGGGCAAATAAGGCACTTCGGTGCGGGCAACTAAGGCACTTTGGTGCGGGCAAATAAGGCACTTCGGTGCGGGCAAATTGTGTGTGAAATTGTTTGTTAGTTGGTGCTTGTGTTTGGTGTGATTGTAGTGTGCATTGTGCATGTTTACATTTGTCATTCATTACTTGCTAAGCGTAAGCTTACGTGTGTGTGTGTGTTCTGTGGTGTAGGTGACGAAGTACTCTCAGGTGATCTCGATAACGTGGATTAGGAGTAGCACCAGTCGGGGATACACGGAGCTCGTCGGTGCAGGTCATTTGTCGGGGCGCTTCGACCTAGTCCTTGGCAAGGGTTGTGGTATTGCATGTTTTGTGATTAGGAGTGGGTTTGTGAATATTTTGGTTGTTGATGGTTTGGATAGGTTTTGAGTACTTTGGTTCGGTGTGTATAGATATTTGGTGTGTGTTTGTGGTGAATTGTGAATGTTATGGTCGGAATGGATTTTAGGTCGTTTGGTTGAATTGGGTTTGATGTATATAGTTTGGAGTTATCTGGTTAATTGGTTGTTTTAAATCGCATTTTAACAACAATGTTTCTCAGGTTTTGGATTTTGAAAATTTAGCCGTTATATTGTCGATTTTTGGTTTAAAAATTTGATATGTCGGGTTGCCTTCGCTATTTTTTTGTTAGGCGTTTTAATTCGTTTTTCCGAGATTTTCACGGGGATTGAAGATTTATGCGTCGGGATGATATGGTAAAAATTTCAGAATTTCTTGAGGTGTCGGGATTGTAGAAAAGTGTAGAAATGTGAAGAGAGGTGAAGTGAGGTTAAAATGGGAAGTTTTGGGTGTTTTTAAGTGTTTTTGGGGGTGAAAAACCCGAGCCGGCCCGATCGGTCGGGCCCGGGGCGCGATCGGTCGCGGTCGGGAAGTTTCTGGGTGAAAAAAACCCGAGAAGGCCCGATCGATCGGGCATTTAGCCACGATCGATCGTGGTAGCCAAGAGCTGGGGCGCGCTGGTGCGCCCCAGCGCGCGCACGCGAGCGCGCGTGCAGCGCGTACAGCGCGCTTAGCGCGCGAGCAGCGCGCGCGTGCTGCTCACGCAGCGCGCTGCCTGGGCGCCTGGCGCCCAGCTGCGCGCCCAGCAGCCTTTTAAGGCAATTTTTTTTTTGTTTTTTTTATTTTCTCCCGTTTTCTAAAATGTTTTGACCCGACGTTTTTCAAAGTATTTTAAACGTATTGTGGGCCCGTTTTCCAACAAATGTCGAGGGTTCGAAAAACCCGAAAACGAGTCAAAATATTTTAGATAATTATTTTTAAATTACGTTTTAAATGCGGGTTGCTTAGCAACATAGCGCACCGGGCCCGGGGAGGGTTCGGGGCGTTACAAGTTGGTATCAGAGCTTTTGTGGTCGAAACGTTCAGAGAATTACCCGACAATGCCGGCCGTCGCGCAACGTGCTTCACCGACTGTAAGTATTCTTTCCTTAGCTAGTTTTTTTTTCTAAGCTAGATTGTTTTAAATTGGTTCAGGATTAAATTAAGATGCATAACCCTAGACGACCCGGGAGACCTAGGCATAAACCTGAGCCACCCACAAATCCACTAGAGGACTCTGTTAGGCAGTTAGCGGATATGGTTATCCGACAAGCAGAGCTAGTTGGAACTTTGTTGGAGCACGGGGGACTTGGACAGGCTGGAACAAGATCTAGTGGGGACAGGTTTCGGAGATTGAACCCTCCAGCATTCGAGGGCAGATTAACAGATCCTACAGCTGCAGATAGGTGGATTCACACTATTGAGAATATGTTCAAGGTTGCTGAGGTGGAGGAAGTAAACAAAGTCAAGTGTGCCACCTTCCATTTAATCAATAACACACAGAGCTGGTGGGAGTCGATAGAGTCCACCCTCGGTCATCAAGCCTTAACCTGGAAGGAGTTTAAGGATCTGTTCTTCGACAAGTATTACAACGAAACGGCTCAAGCTGCAAAACGGATGGAATTCATGACACTTAAACAGACGGGATCGGTGGGTGATTACATTCAGCAGTTTGAGTTGTTATCTCGGTTTGCCGGTCACATGATCAACCGTGAAGCGGACAAGATCTTTCAGTTCGTGCAAGGACTGAAGCCCGAAATTTATATGCTGGTAAAGACTTTTGGGATTTCTAGAAGTTCATTTACTGAGGTGGTGGCAAAGGCGTTAGAAGTGGAGGAAGCGGCAGATAAATTATCCAGATCTGTTGAGAACCCGAAGAGGATGTTTAGAGAAATCACGACCCAGTTCAATAGAGGAGGTTCTTCTTCTCAGCAACAGGGGACCAAACGACAAGGAGGAAACTTAAGTGATTAGAGAGGGGGTAAAAAGCCACAGCAACAACCGAAAAAGGGATTTCGACAGTGTCCCAAGTGTTCGAAGTCCCATCCTGGCGAGTGTGGACAATACGCAGGTAAATGCTACAATTGTCTAGAAGCAGGTCATATGTCCCGTGATTGTCCAAAGCCGAGGGTCCTCCTATGTTTTACATGCAACCAGACAGGTCACGTATCTAAGGATTGCCCTACTTCGAAGCCAGGTCCAGCTAGAGCTACTCCGAGGGTTTTTGCTATGATCGAGCCTGATAGTGAGAACCGTCCTGCAGTAATTTCAGGTACTGTAATTGTTAATTCAGTGCCAGCATTTACATTGATAGATTCAGGGGCTTCCCATTCTTTCGTATCTACAACTTTTGTGGTAAAATTAAATTTGGAAGTGAAGCCGGCTGAGTGTGCATTCCGGGTGAGCTTACCGTCTGGAGAGCAGTTACACTCAGAGCTGGTGGTACAGAATGGGTTGATATCAGTTGGAAAGAAGCAGTTACCAGCTACACTGATTGTAATTGGGATAACCGGGTATGATGTGATACTCGGTATGGATTGGCTGTTCCGACACCATGCCACGATTGACTGCCGAGCAGGAACAGTTGAGTTCTATCCTCCGGATGGTGAGAAGCTTTCACTGCAATCATTGAAGCATGTGCAGAAGCTATTTGTTATGGCGTCGTTGGAGGCTCGAGAGTTTGCTACGGGTGAGTTTGTTTGTTTTCTGGCAGCTATAGTAGATTCTCATGCTTTGGTAGAAGTTAAACCTCAGGATATAGTTATAGTTCGTGATTTTCCTGAAGTGTTCCTGGATGATTTGCCTGGTCTACCTCCGGACCGGGAAATCGAATTTGTAATTGATACTTATCCTGGAGCTGAGCCTGTTTCAAAGAATCCCTACAGGTTAGCTCCTTCGGAGTTAAAGGAACTAAAGAAGCAGTTGGAGGAATTGGTTGATAAGGGCTTTATACGCCCTAGTTTTTCGCCCTGGGGAGCGCCCGTGTTGTTTGTCAAGAAGAAAGACGGGTCGCTTCGTATGTGCATCGACTATCGAGAGTTGAACAAGCTAACGGTGAAAAATAAGTATCCGTTACCGAGGATCGACGATTTGTTTGATCAATTGCAGGGAGCCCGGGTGTTTTCTAAAATTGATTTGAGATCGGGATACTACCAATTGAAAGTCAGATCGCAGGATATTCCAAAGACGGCTTTCCGGACTCGGTATGGACATTATGAGTTCTTGGTTATGTCGTTTGGTTTGACAAATGCTCCAGCTGCTTTTATGGATCTAATGAATCGAATATTCAGAGAGTATCTCGATAAATTTGTGATTGTTTTCATTGATGACATTTTGGTTTATTCCCGTGATGAAGAGGAACATAAAGTGCATCTATGGATTGTTCTGGAGGTTCTGAAACGGCATCAGTTATATGCCAAGTTTTCGAAGTGCGATTTCTGGCTGACTGAAATACATTTTCTTGGCCATGTGATAAGCAGTGGAGGTATATCGGTGGATCCGGCCAAGATTCAGTCAATTAATGATTGGCCTCAGCCAAAGAATGTCAGTGAGATTCGGAGTTTTCTGGGATTGGCTGGCTATTACAGAAGGTTTATTGAGGGATTTTCTAAAATAGCAGCACCGATGACTCGCTTGACCAGAAAAGACGTGAAATATAAGTGGTCTGAAGAATGTGAACTGAGCTTTCAGACTTTGAAGCAAAAATTGACGACAGCTCCGATTTTAACCTTGCCCGTGGCCGAGGAGAAATTTTGTATTTATTGTGATGCCTCGCGGATTGGGTTGGGTTGTGTACTTATGCAGAAAGATAAGGTGATTGCCTATGCTTCGAGGCAACTAAAGCCCTATGAGAAGAATTATCCGACCCATGATTTGGAGTTAGCAGTAGTGGTCTTTGCTTTAATGATCTGGAGGCATTACCTTTATGGTCAACAGTGCGAGGTATATTCAGATCATAAAAGTCTGAAGTATATCTTCTCTCAAAAGGAGCTTAATATGAGGCAGCGGCGGTGGTTAGAGTTCGTGAAAGATTATGATTTGGAAATCAAGTATCACCCCGGTAAAGCCAATGTGGTTGCAGATGCTTTAAGCCGAGTATCGACTTCGGTTTCAACTTTGGAGGCTGGTATGTCTGAACCTTTGCGATTGGAGATTCAGAGGTTTGATTTGGAGCTGGTTTCAGATGTGACAGTAGTTTTAGCAGCTTTGTCCCTGAAGCCTACGGTTTTGGAGAAAATTAGAGACGTTCAGCAAGGAGATTTGGAGTGTAATAAATTCAAGCTGAGTATGGTGTCTGACGATAGAACAGAGTTTAGCTACTCGGATGACGGTATTTTGAAGTTTCGTAATCGGTGGTATGTTCCGAATGACGAGCAACTTCGAAAGGAAATTTTGGCTGAAGCTCATTCGTCGAGGTTTTCCGTTCACCCGGGGAGTACCAAGATGTACAGAGACCTCAAGCAACATTATTGGTGGCCTGGTATGAAGAAGTCAGTGGCTAAATTTGTTGAGACATGTTTGATTTGTCAGCAGGTGAAGGCAGAGCATCAGAGACCTGCGGGGAAGTTGCAGCCATTGCCAGTTTCTGAATGGAAGTGTGATCAGATTTCGATGGACTTCGTTGCTGGATTGCCTAGGACGACGAAAGGATTTGATGGCATATGGGTGATCGTTGATCGTTTAACGAAGTCAGCCCATTTTCTGCCGGTGAAGATGACATACAGTATGGACCAGTTTGCTGAACTTTATATTCAGGAGATTGTGAGATTACATGGTGTGCCAACTTCGATTGTATCAGATAGGGACCCGAGGTTCACTTCAAAATTTTGGAAGAGTCTACATAAGGCAATGGGGACTCGATTGAATTTCAGCACTGCTTTTCATCCTCAGACGGACGGACAATCTGAACGGACTATTCAGACTCTTGAGGATATGCTCCGAGCGTGTGTGCTTGAATTTCAGGGTTCCTGGAGTAGGTATATACCTTTGGTGGAGTTCTCGTATAACAATAGTTATCAGGATACTATTGGAATGGCTCCATATAAGGCTCTATACGGAAGGAAATGTAGATCGCCTCTTTATTGGGACGGGGTAGGAGAATCTAGTTTGATTGGTCCAGAGATTGTGCAGCAAACTACAGATAAAGTCCAGTTCATTCGGCAACGCATTCTGACAGCTCAGAGTCGCCAAAAGAGTTATGCCGATGGTAGGAGACGAGAGCTGGAATTTGAGGTAGGTGATGAGGTTTTCTTGAAGATCTCGCCATTTAAGGGTGTCATGAGATTCGGGAAGCGTGGTAAGCTGAACCCGCGATTTGTTGGTCCTTTTCCTATTGTGAAGCGTGTGGGAAAGACAGCATATCAGTTGGAGTTGCCTGCTTCGATGGAGGGAGTGCATAATGTATTCCATGTGTCGATGCTTCGGAAGTGTCTGAGGGATCCATCGCACGTGGTGGTACAGCAGCAGGTCGAAGTGCAACCTACATTGTCTTATGAGGAGAAACCAGTGGAAATATTGGATTATGCAGTGAAGAAATTACGCAATAAGGACATTCCATTGGTAAAAGTACTATGGCGCAACCACAACATTGAGGAAGCAACGTGGGAGCGTCAACAAGACATGATGGCGCGTTATCCAGAATTGTTCAGGTACGCAAATTTTGAGGACAAAATTTTTTGTAAGGAGGGTGGATTGTAACACCCGATAGTTTTATAACTCTTATAGGCCTAAGGGTAATCAATTAGCGGGTTGATATTAGGAATGAAAGATTTAAAACAATGAAATGTTGGGGGGAAGAGTTGACAAGTCAAAGGTAAAGGAATTGTGGTGATTGTTGGAAATGTTAGTGTTGAAAAGTCAAACTAGAAAGAGCCAATGAAATTCAAGCAAATGGTAAAGAATTAAAGGAATAGAAAGGGATGATTTTTGATAGCCTTCACGTTGGTTTTTAATGAAGTAAAAGGTGGGGGTAAAAGTTTAATTTTTGAAAGCTTGGAGGGAGAAAATTAAAAGTGAATGAAAGTTATAGTTTAAATGTTGTTCTTTCTCATTTTCTCTCCATTTTCATCGACTTCTTCTTCATCCTCCATTGTTGGCGATTCTTCTCCCTCTTTCTTCATTTCTTCAAGTGATTTCAAGGTAAGTTTATATGGGTTTTGTTTTATATGTATGTGGATGAAGTTTGTGGGAGGTTAGAAGTATTTTTATGTATTTTGGTTGAGTTTGGTGAATTTTAGGAAACCCTAGGTTAGGGATTCTGAAAAATTAAGTTTAGATGTTAGATTTCTTTCCTATTTTGGTAGTTAGTTGTTGAATGGAGTGGTTTAGGTTGTTAGAGGGGTTAGATGGAAGATTTAAAGAGTGTTACACAAAAACGGTTGAAGAACACCTATATACCCGATTCTGTCTTTGGGAATTTCGGGCTGGCCAAAGTGTTTGTTTGGTTAATTTGAGTGATTCAATGGATAGTAGACGTGTAGAGGTTTCCGAGTTGGGGTGGCACGTCGAATTCCGTTGAAAAACGAGAAAGTTATGGCCGTTTAAAGTTGACGGTCGATGTGGGGTGGAAAATTGAGTTTGAGTGTTTTGGAGCGTGAAGTTGGTTAGGTATTGTTTAGTTTAGTTAGAAAATCTTTTAGAATTCGTTGATAGCTTATCAACTTGAGTTTCCGTGATTTTAGGTCGTCGAGCGTGTGAAATAGCTGGTAAAAGTAAACAAGTGGAAACCAAGCAGCCAGGTAAGTAGTGGGTGCTTTCTTTCGCCTTCGGGCCTACACCACAGGACGGTAGGGCTATTAGTTATTGTTTCGCTCCATATTGCATTGTGTCAGTGCTTTGTATTAAATTTAGTCGAGTTGTGGTGTGTGTGTATTGTTGTGTGTGTGTGAATGTTAAGGCACTTCGGTGCGGGCAAATAAGGCACTTCGGTGCGGGCAACTAAGGCACTTCGGTGCGGGCAAATAAGGCACTTCGGTGCGGGCAACTAAGGCACTTCTGTGCAGGCAACTAAGGCACTTTTGTGCAGGCAAATAAGGCACTTCGGTGCGGGCAAATAAGGCACTTCAGTGCGGGCAACTAAGGCACTTCTGTGCGGGCAAATAAGGCACTTCGGTGCGGGCAAATTGTGTGTGAAATTGTTTGTTAGTTGGTGCTTGTGTTTGGTGTGATTGTAGTGTGCATTGTGCATGTTTACATTTGTCATTCATTACTTGTTAACGTAAGAGTTGTTCTGTTAGTTGGTGCTTGTGTTTGGTGTGATTGTAGTGTGCATTGTGCATGTTTTGTTCTGTGGTGTAGGTGACGAAGTACTCTCAGGTGATCTCGATAACGTGGATTAGGAGTAGCACCAGTCGGGGATACACGGAGCTCGTCGGTGCAGGTCATTTGTCGGGGCGCTTCGACCTAGTCCTTGGCAAGGGTTGTGGTATTGCATGTTTTGTGATTAGGAGTGGGTTTGTGAATATTTTGGTTGTTGATGGTTTGGATAGGTTTTGAGTACTTTGTTTCGGTGTGTATAGATATTTGGTGTGTGTTTGTGGTGAATTGTGAATGTTATGGTCGGAATGGATTTTAGGTCGTTTGGTTGAATTGGGTTTGATGTATATAGTTTGGAGTTATCTGGTTAATTGGTTGTTTTAAATCGCATTTTAACAACAATGTTTCTCAGGTTTTGGATTTTAAAAATTTAGCCGTTATATTGTCGATTTTTGGTTTAAAAATTTGATATGTCGGGTTGCCTCCGCTATTTTTTTGTTAGGCGTTTTAATTCGTTTTTCCGAGATTTTCACGGGGATTGAAGATTTATGCGTCGGGACGATATGGTAAAAATTTCGAAATTTTTGGAGGTGTCGGGATTGTAGAAAAGTGTAGAAATGTGAAGAGAGGTGAAGTGAGGTTAAAATGGGAAGTTTTGGGTGTTTTTAAGTGTTTTTGGGGGTGAAAAACCCGAGCTGGCCCGATCGGTCGGGCCCGGGGCACGATCGGTCGCGGTCGGGAAGTTTCTGGGTGAAAAAAACCCGAGAAGGCCCGATCGATCGGGCATTTAGCCACGATCGATCGTGGTAGCCAAGAGCTGGGTCGCGCTGGTGCGCCCCAGCGCGCGCACGCGAGCGCGCGTGCAGCGCGTACAGCGCGCTTAGCGCGCGAGCAGCGGGCGCGTGCTGCTCACGCAGCGCGCAGCTGCGCGCCTGGCGCCCAGCTGCGCGCCCAGCAGCCTTTTAAGGCAATTTTTTTTTGTTTTTTTTTTATTTTCTCCCGTTTTCTAAAATGTTTTGACCCGACGTTTTTCAAAGTATTTTAAACGTATTGTGGGCCCGTTTTCCAACAAATGTCGAGGGTTCGAAAAACCCGAAAACGAGTCAAAATATTTTAGATAATTATTTTTAAATTACGTTTTAAATGCGGGTTGCTTAGCAACGTAGCGCACCGGGCCCTGGGCGGGTTCGGGGCGTTACAATATGAGATTAATGAATTATGTTGTTGAGATTAATAAGTTGATTAATAAATTAAATATTGACCTTATTATATTTTTCTCTAGCTTTTAAGTGGAAATGCCCTTTTAAAAGGGTATTTTAGTTGTTTAACAAATCTGGTTAAGTGTTCAGGGTGCGATAGCAAAACAGGATTAAAACTAATAAAATACTGTATATCCTCCGAAGTAGAAGAGAAGACTTCTACCGCTAGCAAAACGACAACGTTTACATCTACCGCTGGCAGAGTCTTCCTTAGTTTACTTCTACCGCTAGCAAAACGACAAAGACTGCATCTACCGCTGGCAAAGTCTTTCTTAGTTTACTTCTATCGCTAGCAAAACGACAAAGATTACTTCTATCGCTAGCAAAACGACAGAGTTTATATCCACCGCTGGTACTTCAAAGACAACATCCACCACTGGTTGTTCAAAGGCAACATCCACCGCTGGTTATTTAAAGGCGACATCCACCGCTGGACAGTATCTTTCGGCTGCATTGTAAAGCTACATTCTACCGATGGCAGTTCATTTACTTTTTCCGCCAACACTGATATTTAAAATACCGCGAAGCAACAGTGACACTGGTTAAGAGCTTTAACTTCAGACCATTAATGGCGACGAACGAAAGCGACTTCAGAACGCAACGACTTGCTGTCTATGTACGGATGTTTCTCCAACGGTCATAAAATTTTCATATTCAGATGAGAAGCTTTCCAGATCTGAAGCCGATGACAGACAGAGTATAAAGGGGAGAAAGAAGCTCGGGAGAACAACTTTTGTTGAAATTATCTTTGAGTTGAATTTGGAGAATTGATTATTTGATTGCCAATTAGGGCATGGATTTTAAAAATTGAATATTTAATTTGGGGATAAAATTTGATATGTTACAATCTACCCTCCTTAAAAGAAATTTCGTCCTTGAAATTTAAATAATTACTTGAAAAGTTCTGGTTAGACCTTTGTTGTGAAAAATCAGTGATACGCAAGTGTACGTGTTGCACAAATAATATAGTTTTTTTTTAAGTAAGAGTCGAACCCACGAGGAATAGTTTTACTAAAATATTAAATTAAGTTAATTTTAAATTAACTGGACTAAAACACTTTAATTTTTATTAAAAAGATTTGATTTTAAATTAAACAATTAAATAACTAAAGTAATTGAAGTAAACGAATTAGGAAACTAAAATAAATGGCAGGAAAATAATTAAAGATTTGGTAAATATTAATAAAGAATCTAGGGATTCTGATTTCACATCCACTTTCCTATTTAATATCCCTAATTTAGTTAATATTTCCTAATCCTACGTGTTGACAGTGATTTTTCTATTTTAATTATTATTCTCTCCCAAGCTATAATAATATTATCCAACTAAAAGGGTTACCACATCCCGGTCTCAAACTCAAATCAGTTGAATACATTAAGTGCAGAAAATCATAAAACTACATAAAAGTTCTAGCTATCCCTAGTCTAGAATCAGTTCATGGTAAACTCATCAATGCTCAGTTATTTCGCAACTTCCGTCTTTTGAAACAACCCTAAAAATCTTAACTTTGCTGATCAGGCAAAATTAAACATGAAGAACAGACAAGAATACTCAACACGATATCGGAAAAAGGAAAATAAAAACTAAATTAGAAATATTAAACAGTCGAGTTTCAGTTACATCGTAATGCTAGAAAATAAATTTAGTTCATGAATAAGAAAAAGAAAATAAAACTAAAATTAATAAGAATCATAGTTTTAGAAGACAAATAAAAATAAAAGAAACTAAAGAAAGAGGAAGAAGAACTCAGTTGATCGCCGTTGAAGCCTCCACACTTTCACAGTTTTCTTTCTGATTCCTCGGGCTTCCTTGAAGTCGTCTCTCCCCCTGTAGGGCTGCTCTCTCTCCCTTGTCTAAATGACTTCCAATTAGGTTAACATATAACCTATTTATCAATTAATTTGAAGCCCAGCCCACAATCATCTTCGATGGCTAAGATTAAAACAAGCTTCAACGGTCCAGATTCAAACACCTCCATCAATTAAAATAGCCGATTGATCAACGGTTGAGATTAAAACAATTAAAATAGCCGATCGATCAACAATTGCTTTGCTTTTCTTCTGAAATGATTTCACTGAAACCTGTAATTCTCCAATTTTTTCTACACACTCACCAAATATATCAGAATTTTCATATACTTGAGTAAAACTCATCAATTCAAGTATTAAAGAGTACAATAAAGTGTGTAAAATACACACTTATCAACCTTTCTCATTTCTTCTTTCCTTTCCCAGGTTGCTTTCTCAATGTTTCGATTCTTCCATAGAACTCTTATAAGTGAGACTTTCTTTGTAACACCCGCGAATTTAGATTTAATTAAATTATGGTTTCTTAATTAGGTTCGGGTATTCTCAATAAATTTAAGCCGGGGGTTATAATTAAGAACGAGATTTAACGAGAGTTCGAAATAGTCGAAATCACGAGAGGGCAAAACGGTAATTGATGATGTAAAACGGTTTTAATAGTTATTATTATTATTGTTATTATTATTATTAATATTATTAAAAAAAAATATATAAACAACAGAATGGCCGAAGCCATTCTGTCGTCGAGCACCCGAGAACAGAGCAAGGGAAAGGCGAGGGGGGAGACGAGCGTCGATCGACGGCGGTTCATCGCGTTTTCCAACGCTCTCCGGCCAGACGACTCCGGCGAGTAGGTTCCGGCCGTCTCCGCGTGCGCACCGACTGGTAAGCTCAATTTTTTTCCCCTGTTTTCCTCTCTGTTCTAGGCCGTGGATCGCTGAGCTGCTAGAGCTCCGATCGCCGGCCGTTTTTGGTTGCTCTCGGCGTCGAATTACTGAGCTCGGTGCTGGCAAGGGTTGCCCAGCAATGGTGAGCTCGGATTGAGTGAAAAACCGAGGGCTAGGTTTTTGGAGCTGGGGTTTTTGTGTGGAATTCCGGGTTTTCTTGTTAGGTTATGTTAATTGGTTGTTAGAGGGATTGATTGGTGAGGAATTGGGTGGAATTTGATGGAAAATCGGAAAAGGGGGATTTTTCGGTAAAGGGGGCAGTTCGGGTTTTCTGATTTTTGACCTAGCTAGAGTTGTTTGTTTTAAAATTCCTTTTGGCAGGTTAAAATAGGTTATTAGAGGAGTACGTGGCTGCTGGAATCGTTCAATTCTGATAACCGACGCAAAAGTTACGCGCGTTTGAAGTTTCGGGTCGGTTTTTACCGAACCCAAATTAGTGGCCCATTTAGTTAGGTTTTAGTTGGATTAGACTAAAAATAGTAGTTTGAGAGTAATTGGTAGATGTATGTTTGATTTTAATAAAGTTTGACTATTTGTCGTAGGTCGAGCCATAGGTGACGTGATGTGCCAAACCCAGCGAGCTAGGACGCCAGGTAAGTAGTGGTGCTTGTTTGTTGCCTTCGGGCCTGCACCATAGAACGGTAGGGAATGGTTGTTTGTTTGCTATGTTGGTTGTTTGCTATGTTTTAATTTGTGTCATGCATTGTGTGTCATGCATCATTGTTTTCTAACTACGAAACCACGTGTTTTGCATGCTTGAGTGGTGAGGATGAAATGTAAGATAAGAAAATGGATATGCAACTTGGTCTCGAGTAGAATAGCCTCGTTTGGCTCATGGCTCGTCGAAGCACCCCGAGAGGGATTCTATTAGAATAGCCTTGTCGGGCTCGTGGCTCGTTGGAGCACCCCGAGAGGGATTCTATTAGAATAGCCTCGTTGGGCTCGTGGCTCGTCGGAGCACCCAGCGAGGGATTTTATTCGAGATGCTATGCTAATGTACGTAATGTGTCGTGAGTATGAATGCCTCGACCTGTTCGTGCTTGAAGGCACAATGAGGATTCTACGATCGATTGGAGAAGATTCGTGTTGGCCGTCCCAGACTGTGTTAGGACGTGTGCCTCCGGTCTTGCTCTGTGGGTCAAGGTGTGGCCGTCCTGGACTGTGTTGGGGCGTGTGCCTACTTGATTCACATGAAAGTGAAAGATAAATGCAACCTGAACGAAAAGAAAACAACAGAGTGTGTAGAAACTGCATGTTAGGGTTGAGTCGAGCATGTGTTGATGTGCTGTGCATTATTTCCCTACTTGCTAAGCATTAGGCTTATGTTTTGTGTTCTATGGTGTAGGTAGCGAGTATTATCCAGGTGAGGTAAAGAGGACAGCTGAGGACTAGGCCGCAGTCGGAGGAGTTCGGGGCATGCCGGTGCAGGCAGTTGTCGGGGCGCCTCGACCATGGTCTTCGGAGAATGTGGGTTTTGTATTTTGGTAGTATTGTAAATGTCTGGTTGTGAATTGATGGAAATGTGTAGTTCTTTTTGGGTGGATGTCTTATGTGTATTTGTTGTATATAGTCATAGTTCAGGGTAATGTGTTACCCTGTATTGTGGATTTTATTCATTTTGGTTGATAGCATTGATCGACAATAGGTTGATTGTTGGAGATTTCATAGGTTGGTTAGATGGTTAGGAATATTCTGGACTGGTTGAGACTTTGATTGCATGCAAGTATTTAGCATTTTGGAGGCGCCATTTTCAGGCGTTACTTTACCGAAATTTTCGGGAAGGACGCCATGGTGCTTATAGGTTAGGATTAAAGGAAAGTAGTGAGTCTAGGCAGCTAGGTATAACATAAGAGAGTTTCTAGAGATTTAGTTTTAAATTTCGCGATGTCAATTATGTTTTATCGTGAGATTGGTTAGCAAAGTGGCGCACCGAGCTAGGGTGGGTTCGGGGGCGTTACATTCTTATTCTGCAGCTCCCTTTCTTTTGATTCTAGATTCTGAATCAGTTTCTCTTCGTAGGATAAATTAGGGTTGAGCACAATTTCTTCGGGTCTCATCGGCAAAATATATGAGAGATCTGGCACGTATTTCCTCAACATCGAAATGTGAAACACGTTGTGAATCTGCTTGAGTGACTCAGGCAAATTCAGTTGGTAAACAACTTCTCCAATTCTTGTTGAAATTGCAAATGAGGCTATGTCTCTTGGGCTTAGTTTTCCTTTCTTTCCAAATTGCATTACACCTCTCATTGGAGAAACTTTCAAAAATACTTGATCACCTTCGGTAAATTCTAATTTCCTCATTCTTTGATCTGCATAGTTTTTCTGTCTACTTTGGGCTGCAAGGATCATTTTCCGAATTAGAGTAACAATCTCAGCAGTGTGTCTTAAAATATCAGGTCCAACAAGAATACCTTTACCAACTTCGTCCCAGTGTACTGGAGATCTACATGTTCTTCCATAAATTGCTTCATAAGGCATCATTCCAATTGAAGCTTGATAACTATTGCTGTACTACCAGTGGCAAATTCTTACACCAATTTATTAGAAAATCAATTGCACAAGCTCTTAACATGTCCTCCAAAATTTGATTGTTCTTTCTGACTGTCCATCCGTTTGAGAATGGAAAGCTGTACTGAAATTTAACTGAGTGCCCATTTCTTTTTGCAAACTCTTCCAGAACTTTGACGTGAAACGAGTATCTCGATCTGAAACTATAGAGATAGGTATACTGTGAGGTCTGACGATTTCCTTAATATATAGTTAGATATATTGATCCCCATATTGACAGTAGTCCATATAGGAATGAAATGCGTCGATTTTGTGAGCCTAACAACTATTACCCAATTAGAGTTAAAATTTTTATTTGACCTTGGGAGTCCACTTACGAAATCCATTGTGATATTTTCCATTTCCACTGAGGTACAAATAATGGTTATAAAATGCCAGAAGGTCATTGATATTTTGCTTTGATTTGCTGACATGTAAGACATCTCTCAACAAATTTAGCTACATCCAATTTCAATCATTGCCACCAATAATGCTGCTTCAAATCTTGATACATTTTGGTTGCACTAGGATGTACCGAGTATGAAGTTGAATGTGCTTCCTTTAATATAACTCTATCTAATTCTGTATTGTCAGGTATACACCATCTTTTCTTAAATTTAATAATTCTATCTTTCGACATAGAGAATTCTGATACCTTCTCATTTTTCAATTGATATCTTATCTTATTTAAGAAAATATCGTCATGTTGTTTGTTCTTAATCTGTTCGATCAATCTTGGTTGTAGCGTCGTTGCAGATAATCTCTCAATCAGTCCGGATGGTACTATTTCAATGTCAAATTTCTGCATCTCTTCCACTAACTTTTCTGGAATCAAAGTTAATGCTGAAATACTTGGAGAAGCTCTTCTACTTAATGCGTCAGCCACAACGTTTGTCTTTTCAGGGTGATATATGATTTCGCAATCATAATCCTTTACTAACTCCAACCATCTACGCTGCCTCATATTCAAATTTTTTTACGTTAAAAAATATTTCAAATTCTTATGATCAGTGTAAATCTCACATCTTTCTCCATATAGATTGTGTGTCACAACCCGAGAGGGGGCCTAACAGAAACGCCAGGTTAAACGATCAACCTCGGAGAGGTCCACCGTCTAACCTAAGGCTAAATGCGGAAGATTAGCACTGATCCAGGACCTCCTCGAAGCAACAAATAAAAGAGAGTACAAACAATCGTAGAAATACAAGATAAATGAGAATAATTATATGCCAAAATAAAGTACAATCTCGAATGTCTTACATACACAAATCTGTAGGAAATAAAAAGTGTAACCCTAGGGAAAATCCACACGACAGAGCTTACTTCATAGCCTTCCTTCCTTTACCTGTAGAGGGGGAGTCGATGGGGTGAGTGACAAACTCAGTATGGGATGTTATACCTACCACTCAAGGATGCATGCCTTATCAAATCAATGCACGTTTTAAAAATCAAAACCAATTTCAATGTTATTCATTTTTCTTCTTATTATCCATTTAAAACGGTTAATGGAGCTAACGATAAAATAAATATATATAGTGAAAATAGGCCCACATCAAAAATGCTATCATAAAAATAGATATCCAGGTGTACAGTGAAAAGAGAGGTCACTCACGGATCCTCCGAACCACACTAACACAGAAAGGCCGCGATAACACCAGGCAGGGCCTCATAGGGAGAAGAGAAACGGTCAACCACCAGGAGGGACGAACCACTCAGCCCTGGGCCACCGGGACACGCGCTAGGGCACACCAAGAGGGACGAACCACTCAACCCTGGGCCCAAGGGGTCCACAAGGTGGACTTAACATACCGGGGTAGCAACGAACAGACACTGGCCAGGTCAGGTAACTGGGCGAGCATACCTCCGAGCCCATTCCGCCTATTCTCAGGGGGCGTACCCTACATTCCGCCAATTCTAAGGGGGCGTACCCTACATTCCACCTATTCTCAGGGGGCGTACCCTATCCAAACAAGTGTGGGGAGTACCACAACAACTGGGCAAAACCCCCTGATACTCCTAGCATAAGGGCCCAGCTGAGAGTGCCAGACGGTTATCTCCAGTATCAACTCTCATTGGCACAGCAGAAAACCAATGCATGAACAATACCAAATGCACGTATAAAACCAACTACATGCCAAATATGATAAATCTCAGGACAATCCTCAAATACACTACGTCGGCAAAAGCAAGTAAAACATGGCATCGAAATCTAATCAGAGTGTAAATCAATGATAAAGTATACGTGCCACCATATGCAAAATAGTTATGCTAGTAAAATGCCGACCTCAATACTAGTGGTATCCCACCAAAATAATATACGTGCATGTGTATATAGGTATAAACGTAGTAAGCATAATAACCCATACCCCTGCGACGAGTCCTCCTATCTTCGGTAAACCGTGGCTCCTCAGGAATTGCTTCCAAATCAGTAAAATCCTATGAATCTGAGAAACAACACAAGGAAGGAACTCCGTTAAGGTCCAATTCGGTCCAGAAACGATATCAATTACGATTCGGGGCGAAAACGGGCTAAAATGGCTCGAGTTGACTTTTGGTCAAAAGTCAAAGTCAACGGTCAACGGGTCAAGTCAACGGCCAAAGTCAACCGTTGACTTTGACTGACCGGTTCGGGTCGGGTCGGACCATTTCGGGTCGACCTGGTTCGGGTCGGCCTGGTACGGGTCGGTCTGGGTCGGATCGGTTTGACCCGAACCAACCCATTCCAACTGGGCTCGGGCCAGACCCGGCCCAAACCCAAATCGGGTCGGACCAGGCGGGTTCGACCCGAATGGGCTGGGTAGACCCAGCCTGATGGGTCGGGTTAGACTCGGCCCAATGGACCCAAGTCGAACCCGGCCCAGAAGGCCAAAGGGTCTGGGTCAGCCTGGCCCAAATTTGGATCGGGCTGGGCCAAGCCCAGTCAGGCCCAACTCAGCCCTGGGCCAGAGTCAACTCGGCCTTGGGCCTGAGCCAACTCGGCCCACAGCCCGAGTTGACTCAGCCCATGGTCGAGTTGACTCGACCGTCGATCGCCGAACGCCGACGAAGTTCCGGCGACCGACCGACGATTAACCCGCGGCGAAAAACACATTTTCTTACCTCTTTTTCGCCGAAAATCGTTTCCAACGCGTTACTCGACTCCTCTCCAATCGTTTCCTACCAAAAACACGAAAAAAAACAACCCTAAATCGTAGATCTACAAAAACCTAAAACCCGAAACTTTCTCGGGCAAAAATCGGGAGAAAGAGGGATTACCTTCGAAATCGCCCTTCACAAACGTAGATCTACGCTTCGAGACGAACGTTTTGACACCAAGATCGCACCGAACGGAGGTCGTTCCGGCGTCGGCGACTTTCTCCCCCTCGCGGCTCTCTCTCTCTCTCTCCTTTCTCTCTCCCTTTCTCTCTCTCTTCTGGTACGCTGCCGACAAGATAAGGTTTCATTTGAAACCTTATCTTTTAACTTTTCTTTTTATTAAATTTTACAATTAATTACTTTTAATTGAACGTTCGGTTTCACGATCTAAATTCATATTGTAAATTAGCGAAATTGATCCCAATTATTTACACTTAAAATTCGCGAAAAATTTACTCAACTTTTTACTACTAAAATTTGACGGGTTTTACATTGTGTCTCCAAATTTTAAGAGCATAAATTACTGCTATCAGCTCCAAATCATGAGTCAGATAATTCTTCTTGTGATCCTTCAGTTGTCTGTGTTAACTTAAAATGTGTTTAACTCTAACTATATTTATGATGATTGTGATTAACATGAAATATACAAATATAAAATGATTGTAAAAAATGAACGTTATTAATAATTGCAGTTATTTGGAAATGCCCTTTAAAAAGGGTATTATATTTTTCTAATGTTTTTGATTAAGTGGTTGTAGTCAAGAATGGTGTACGCATAATGCCAACCAGACGTTTAAGCCGTCTGCCAAAATGAACATCAACCGATGGTGGAACCATTTGAACATCTACCGCTGTCAAAGCAGATTTGGAAGAAATCTGTCAGATATATCAACTAGACTAAGTAAAGTCGACTGAAGCAAAGTCTACCGAAATCAACATAGACCGATGGTGGAACCAACTGAACAACGACCGCTGTCAAAGCGGGTTAGAAAGTCATCCGCCAGATATATCAATGACAAAGCAAAGTCGACCGATGGCAGAACCAATTGATTATCGACCGAAGTCGTCCGAGAAAATTACATCTACCAGACTCTGAAGTCTACTGAAATCAATAACGACCATTTAAGAAGTCTGCCGAAAACAATGTCAACCATTTATGAAGTCTGCCGAAAGCAACGTCAACCAAAACCAAGTATGACTCTGCAACAAAGTCAAGTCGACCAGACTCTGACATCTACCAAACCCTAATTTCAGAAATTATTTTGAGACTTTTATCACAAAATCTAGGATTTATTCCCCATCAACACCTTGATTTTTGGTATATCACAATCTGCAGCGTATGGAAAATATTTCATTCATAATTTCAAACCCTCCATTTGCAAAAATTAGAAAAAGAATCACAGAAGAAATTCTTATCTATTCTGTCTGGATCAATTCGTATTAAATTTTTAGGAAATTTTTGGAAAAACTTTTCCTGTAATCGGAGTGCTTGGTGTTGAAAAGGAAAATCACACCAACGTAACAAATCACTTCTCCCGATTTCTGAAGACAGAGAAATCAGATAAACTCTTACCTCGCCAGATTCACCATTCGACCACTCCAACCACCGCGGAGTTCTGTTAAGAAGAAGGAATCACAACTTTGTTCGGCTCCACACTTCATTGACGAATCCTCCCTCACTCACTCGGCCGAACGTTCCTTCGGCAAATCTCCCCTCTCGGCCATAGCCTAATCTTTGTCAACCAAGGCACCTCCCGACGACGACGTACCACGCAACGTAAGAGGTAGAATTCTTCGCGATATTCTTCTCTTGCTCTCACTCTGTTTCTCACTCTCACTCTCTCTCTCTCTCGGCAGAACGCAGCGTGAACGAAAGAGAATAAGAAAGACCATAGTTTAGAATTTTTATTATGAACCAAACTAGACCACCCAACCCATTTTTAAAGTTGAACTGGACCAGTGACAGAGCCGGCCCAAACCCAAAATCATTCAACCGAATATTTTGGATCTTTAAGGACGCCTAAATTGATCCGAAAATCCAACGCTACGATTTTATTGGTAAGGAATTTCTACCCTAATTGTTTTCAAAAGGATTATTGGGGATGGACAAAGAGGTTTAAAATTCTCTAATTTTTAGGCAGGAAAGATCAATTCAACGCTTAGGAAAAATACCTAAAACCCTATTTCCTCACTATCTCGGAATCCAGTAAGTGAAACGTTTTTCAACGTTTTGGCTATGGTCTTACATCACAAAATCTATATTATTTTATTACTGTTTTATTTCATATTTCTGATATTTGAGCACACATGTTTAGACATTGTCATAGAATTATTTAAAAGATAAAATTGATTTGACATTTGTATGTGTATGAAAATGATGAAATTGACAAAAAGTACGTGATAGCAAAAGCCTGAACGACAATGAGATGGTGAGCTTGATCAAAGGTTGGAACAAGTTTTAACTAGTATGTGACATCTGAACGAAGGTTGGAACAAGTTCTAACTAAACTAGATGTGATATTTAACCGAAGGTTGGAACAAGTTCTAACCAGAATGTAACCGATAAGATAGGATTCAGAAAAAGTAAATGTTGACACTTGCACATATTTTGGCTTACTGAGTTTTCTCATAGTTTTAATTTTATAATGTAGGTGAGTTTTTATCTAAAGAAAAGCTAATTGTGATCGAGAATCCTTCAGAGGCAGGCGAGCATACAGAGGAGGATGTGGTCGTCGATTTTGAATAAAAATTTAAAGTTATGTTTTTATATCATTTTAAAAAGATATTTTTATATTTAGTTGCATTTAAATTTATATTGTTTTAAGTTTGAATAATTTATTGAATCAACTGTTAGATTTTTATTAAGTATGCTATTGTTTTAAAAAAAATTTATGAATGAAGTTTTATTTAATGTTTGTTTAGTATTTAATTTTTTAAATATTTATTGATATTAATTTCAAAGTTTCCGTTTATTAAATAATTTTTGTTATTTTCAATGATTTTTGAATTAAAAAATTAGAATTTTATAACGATCCAATTTAACCTAATTTGCAAATCAAATTGGAAAATTTTTTAGAATTTTCAAATTGAGGAAAAAATTGAAATTAAATTTTGAAGTCGTTACACAAACCCTAAAAATTAATTGAATACATTAAGATTGAGAAATTATACTACCACATGAACGCTTTAGCTATCTCTAGCCTAAGATCCTTTTCATGATGAATTATCCAATGCACGATTATTTATCTCCTCTCAGTCTCAAAATAATCCTATGAACATATTTTTGTTGATAAGACAATCACAAGTAATAACAACATGAATAACTCAATCAACACAATATCAGAATAGAAAATTAAGAACTGAATTAAAGAAATACTAAAAGAAATACTAAATATTCATAATTTGACTACATTGTACTTATAGAAAAGTAAATTAGTTCATGCTAGAATAAAGAAAAACAACGAGAATAATAAAAATGTTCATAGTTCAGAAGAAAAATAGAAAGAAAAACTACGTTGAAATCCAGTTCCCAAAGCTCTCGCTCCGTTTCGGTTTTCGGCCCTCCAACATTCAGAGTGACTTAGGTTTTTATATCATAATTCTGATGTTAATTAGGTGTAAAAATCAATCAACGGTTGAGGTCTGCTCAGAGGGTTGTGATCAACGGTTGAGGTCTGCTCAGAGGGTTGTGATCAACGGCTGAAATAAACCGTACCTTCAGATTAACCTTATTAATCGCATGACCAATCGATCGTTTAAGAATAGTCGATCGATCGTTTAAGAATAGTCGATCGATCGTTTAAGAATAGTCGATCGATCGTTTAAGAATAGTCGATCGATCGTTTAAGAATAGTCGATCGATCGTTTAAGAATAGTCGATCGATCGTTTAAGAATAGTCGATCGATCGTTTAAGAATAGTCGATCGATCGTTTAAGAATAGTCGATCGATCGTTTAAGAATAGTCGATCGATCGTTTAAGAATAGTCGATCGATCGTTTAAGAATAGTCGATCGATCGTTTAAGAATAGTCGATCGATCGTTTAAGAATAGTCGATCGATCGTTTAAGAATAGTCGATCGATCGTTTAAGAATAGTCGATCGATCGTTTAAGAATAGTCGATCGATCGTTTAAGAATAGTCGATCGATCGTTTAAGAATAGTCGATCGATCGTTTAAGAATAGTCGATCGATCGTTTAAGAATAGTCGATCGATCGTTTAAGAATAGTCGATCGATCGTTTAAGAATAATTTTGAAGCGTTACACAAACCCTAAAAATTAATTGAATACATTACGATTGAGAACTTATACTACCACATGAACGCTTTAGCTATCTCTAGCCTAAGATCCTTTTCATGAGAATTATCCAATGCACGATTATTTATCTCCTCTCAGTCTCAAAAGAATAGTCGATCGATCGTTTAAGAATAGTCGATCGATCGTTTAAGAATAGTCGATCGATCGTTTAAGAATAGTCGATCGATCGTTTAAGAATAGTCGATCGATCGTTTAAGAATAGTCGATCGATCGTTTAAGAATAGTCGATCGATCGTTTAAGAATAGTCGATCGATCGTTTAAGAATAGTCGATCGATCGTTTAAGAATAGTCGATCGATCGTTTAAGAATAGTCGATCGATCGTTTAAGAATAGTCGATCGATCGTTTAAGAATAGTCGATCGATCGTTTAAGAATAGTCGATCGATCGTTTAAGAATAGTCGATCGATCGTTTAAGAATAGTCGATCGATCGTTTAAGAATAGTCGATCGATCGTTTAAGAATAGTCGATCGATCGTTTAAGAATAGTCGATCGATCGTTTAAGAATAGTCGATCGATCGTTTAAGAATAGTCGATCGATCGTTTAAGAATAGTCGATCGATCGTTTAAGAATAGTCGATCGATCGTTTAAGAATAGTCGATCGATCGTTTAAGAATAGTCGATCGATCGGCTACTCTTCTGGTCGTCGAACTAAATCTTCATCATGTAGCCGATTGATCGCCTAAGGTACGGCCAATCGATCGCTTGACTTTTGTCGATCGATCGGCTTCTTTACTGTCTTCAATCTTCCAAAATATATTTTGGCCGAGAATTCTCCAACTTAAACCGCTTCAACAAATTCTTGACATACTTGCTTTGAGTAATGAAGATTCCCTCTTTTCCTTGCTGAATCTAAAGTCCAAAAAAATAATTGAGTTCTCCTACCATACTCATCTCGAATTGTCCAGTCATTTGAGCAACGAATTCATCCACCATCACCTGTGACACTGAGCCAAACACTATGTCATCAACATAAATTTGAGCGAGCAAAAACGGACCTTTGTCACGGCGAATGAAAAAAGTTTTATCTACTCTCCCTCACTCATATCTCTTAGAAAATAAGTATTGCATGAGTCGTTCATACCACGACCGAGGAGCTTGTTTGAGCCCGTAGAACACCTTCTTCAATTTATTGACATACTCGGGATGATGAGGGTCTTCAAAACCCTTTGGTTGAGTAACATACACTTGATGACTTTTATTTTAGAGTCATTTTATGCAAATTTTACATAAGAAAATTTATATGAATTGAGTGATTGCAATAATAAATTAGTATGAATTTACTATAATTGCTATGCAATGCTGCAGCATTGGTGCTTTGATTGAATTTAATATATATTTCATGCAGATTATTTGTTAAAAGCACAATTTTTCTCTTCAATTTGAATTTTATATTTTCATATTTGAATGCGAGGATTATAGCGGGAAAAATCAAGTTCAAAAGTTGAATTTTTGAAGAGAGAAAGTAAATAGAGAAAATTCTTGATACCAAAATTAGAGGATTTAATTTGGTTGTAAATTGATGCAGAAGAGGACAAAAATAGAAGGAAGAGTCTAATGGAAGAAACAAATTTTGACTTATTGGAACACGTGGGACGAGAATAGAAGCCATTCTGGAATTAGCCACTAAAAAGGAGAACAGGAAAATAGATTAGAGAGAGGTACACGCAGAACAAGAACAAAAGAGAAGGCAAAAATCAAGGAAAGAAAAAGAAGAAAATAAAAGTGAATATGGAGAGAGAGAAATGAAAGATACACATGGCAAGTAGAATGGAGGAGAGAGAAGATATACTACACAAAACAAGGGATTCTAAAAGATAAAAAAGAGGGGATTCTTGAAGATAGACTCAACAGAGAGCTCAAGAGGAGAAGAACGAGACCGACGACAACTCTCTGTTCTTCTTCTTCTTCTTCTATTATTTTTATTGTTTTATGTTTTTATGAACACCATTGTTTTTAGTTTTATTTAATTATGCCTAGTAGCTAAATTTCTATTACTTGGTTAGGACGATAGTACTCGTTACGGTTTTTACTACGATCTCGGTTTTGCTTTACAATTATCTATTGAACAATTATTTGTGATATTTCTTGCTAAGTTAGATCATATCGATAGATAGGTTGACGATTCATGTTTATATTGTATCGATAGATAGATATAAATTGTTAGATGCACGAATAATTAATTTGATTAATTTGTTACAACGTTGTTAGCATTAATTCGATTGACGATAAGAATGAGGCAAATATGAAATTCACTATTAGTTACATTCCTTCAAAGTCGAAGGAAATTCTAATTTGAATTTACCTAGGCAATTCGAAAGAATCCTAGAACTATTTAATTCTTGCTGTTCATAGATAATGCTGTAGAGCATTACCAGAGCATTAGTAGTAAAATTATCGTAACGAAGAAATTGATCCTAGCCAAGGCTTCCATTCATCGATTTAATCTAGTTTATTTCGCTGTCTTTTATTGCATCGTTATTCATATTTTATTTCTAATTATTTTTATTTATCATCTTAATATTTTTATAAGATTTTTATAGTGAATTTAAACATAGTTAACAATATCCTCGTGGGATCGATACTTTACTTACTCATTAATTCGTTAGCGACACGTGCACTTGCGTGTAAGTGTGTAAAATCACTAACAAGTTTTTTCTTCTTCATTAAGAAGACCATTGAGGAAGACACTCTTCACATCCATTTGATATAGCTTGAACCGCATCGCACACGCAATGGCTAATAAGATACGAATGGACTCAAGACGAACAACCGGTGCAAAAGTCTCATCAAAATCAACACTTTTAATCTGCGAGTACCCTTGAGCAACTAACCAAGTCTTTTTGCGGGTGATGTTTCCATGTTCATCGCTCTTGTTCTTGTAAATCCACTTAGTACCAATGACATTCACGTAGGGGACACAGTACTAAGTCTCAAACTTGATTTCTGGTGAATTGACCAAGTTTCTCTTGCATAGCCTCAATAAAATATTTATCTAACAGGACTTCTTTCACATTTTTTGGCTCAATAGTAGAAGTAAAACATATCACATGAATCATTTCATGATAGTTTACTCTCGGTTTGTCTCTTGTTCGAATACCATCATTTAGACCTCGTAATTCTTTCGCATTCAAGCTTAAGCATAATAGCAGAGCCAATACAACTATTACTAGAAGCAAAATAGCAAAATTGCGTTCCTCTCGTTAATAATAAGTCTGCTTTTAGTAATTGTGCGCCTTCCGAGGAATAATTTCTTTTTTGTAGTTGAATTTTTCTTTTATCTCCTAGTTGGCAATAAAAGATTTTGATGAATTAACAAAGTGAATGGAAGATTTAAAAAAAAATTTTTTTTTTTTTTTTTTTTTTTTTTTTTTTTTTTTTTTTTTTTTTTTTTTTTTTTTTTTTTTTTTTTTTTTTTTTTTTTTTTTTTTTTTTTTTTTTTTTTTTTTTTTTTTTTTTTTTTTTTAAAAAAAAAAAAAAAAAAAAAAAAAAAAAAAAAATTTTTTTTTTTTTTTTTTTTTTTTTTTTTTTTTTTTTTTTTTTTTTTTTTTTTAAAAAAAAAAAAAATTTTTTTTTTTTTTTTAAAAAAAAAAAAAAAAAAAAAAAAAAAAAAAAAAAAAAAAAAAAAAAAAAAAAAAAAAAAAAAAAAAAAAAAAAAAAAAAAAAAAAAAAAAAAAAAAAAAAAAAAAAAAAAAAAAAAAAAAAAAAAAAAAAAAAAAAAAAAAAAAAAAAAAAAAAAAAAAAAAAAAAATTTTTTTTTTTTTTTTTTTTTTTTTTTTTTTGTTTTTTTTTTTTTTTAAAAAAAAAAAAAAAAAAAAAAAAAAAAAAAAAAAAAAAAAGAAGCTTGACACCAGTTCTTCGTCGGAGCCAGACTCTGATTTTACTGCTCAGGTTGGTAATTTTATGCGCAATTAGTTGATTTAAATCTCCTACCATGAACAGAACGTTTACCTTTCGATTGCTTTGATAAAGACCCTCTTAGATCTTCTAAAAAGATGTGCAAAATGAGTTCATATTAAATTTGAATTGTTTCAGTTGGCAGCTGTACCAGCACTTTGCGTTCAATATGAAGCAGACTTCAGGCCTAATATGGCAATAGTTGTGAAGGCTTTGCAGCCACTTCTTAATTCAAGACCAGCCGAAACAGATGCTCATGCATGACACAGTTTAGTTTATATCCAAGGTTTTTCCTCCCATGGAGACGTTGTATAATGACTTTTTGTAATAATCAAAGACTATTTATCTTTCAATACTGCTGCTGTTTAATGGCTGACTACTTTTTAACTCAGAACTTGTCAAATAGCAGGACCAACTCTACTAGCAATGCATAATCAATATTCTGAATGAGATAGTGTTAATGATGTGATACATGATGCAATAGTGCTACCATTATTTGAGACAAATTCCAAGCAATCCATCAATTATTAACTCTTTCTTCTGCAGTTGAGTAGTTTATCATCAAAACTTACCTTTCACAGTAACAAGGGTGGAGAAATTAGACACCAAATGTTGCACATCTTCTGATTTGTCGTTGTGAGAGAAGCACATTTACTGCAAAACAATATGGGATTTCTTAGAGCAACTTAATGCAAGAACTATTTATAGTTAGAGAATAAAAAAACATCAAAATCCTGCTTCTCGATAATGTGATATCAAAAACGAATAATCTAAAATATTAGGAGACATGCGATCTCGATCAATTGGTTTTTGGATCCGGCAGCGGGAATAATCCGGCGCCGGTTCCCCTGGGTGGCGCGAAACCTAGGAACTTCTGCAGATTGGTCCGAATGCTAATCGAACAGAGGAAATACAAAAACGCCATCGCACAGTCGGTCATATCGTCGCCTAGCAACCCTCTGTGGCTCATCTTCGCCACAATTGCAAACGGTTTGAATGGTAGTTTCGCCACGACCTTGCCTTCAAACAGAGAATTCAACAATCCGAAAACAACGAAGAGAACGAGAGCAACGACGGCGCCGGATTTGAACTTAAACATCGAGAGATCTCGGCTGGATTCCTTGACTCTAGTCTCGACGCGATCAATCTTCTTGCTCTTGGGCTTTTTAACGGCGATCTTAGAAGAATCGATCTTCAAGGTCTCGAGCTTCTTAGAGGCCTTCTCAATGGAGGATTTGAGGGTTTTGTAGGAACTAGTGCGATAGATAAGAATCCATGAGATGGCCTCGCAAACAATGGCGGTGCCGAGGGAGATGCCGACTACAGTCAGGCTGTCTGAATATCTGAACGAGGAGAAGAGTAGACCCGTAGCCATCGGAGAAAGTGCAGGAATCGGAAGGAAAAATTAGAGGGAGGGAAATGGCTTCGGATTATGGGAGAGAGAGACTAGGACTAGGAGTCTATAAAATCATCATCGTCAAAATCAATGGCCTTAGTCGTAACTATAAATAATAATAAGAGATTATTTAGTCCATCAATGAATATTATTTGGGATTCAAGTTGGTGAATACATAATAATCGGTCTTAAACTTCAAATTTCAATCTAGTTCATCTCATCTGTAAAATTCAAAAATGTTTGAAATTTAAGTGAGTTTCGAATTGGGTAACCCGAAAATATCTCAAACAAATCCTTTTGCTCTATAAAAGCACACCAGACTCCATCTCCAAAACAACCAACTTCTCTGAGGTGGAAGCCATGGAAGCTATGCCTGCCAAGCGTAGGAGACTTTCCCTTCCCCCTTCCCAACAAGCATTTTTCGATCATCTTCCCGACTCCATGGTCGAGGAAATTCTTCCCCGCCTCCCTCTCTCCTTTGTTTTTGCCTCCAGGTGCGTATCCAAGCGATGTCTTTCTCTCACTACCTCTCCTTATTTCATCCAAGCTTTCCGCCGTCACAACGCTCCTTCCATCGAGGACCCCCCGCCCGGCCTTTTCCTTCAGGTTCCATACTCCCGCAACGTCAGAGAGTTCTCCGTTTGCTCCGGGGTGCCCGACATCAAGTTTTCTGGATTTTCTCTCACTTTTCTCCCTGGGTTTCGCCTCGACGGCAACGACCCCATCACTGTCATGGGTTCCTGCCATGATCTGATACTGTGCTGCAACAGAGAGCACTTTCAAAGCGACTACTTTGTGGTCAACCCTGTCACTCGGCAATGGGTTGCCCTTCCTCCCACTCTTCGCCTGCACAGACTCGTCCTCACCGGCTTTGTTTGCGATCCCGCCTCCGTTACAGAGGCTAGAAAGGGAGGGAAGTTACGTTACAGAGTAGTGCGTATTCCTGTTTCCTATAACTCACTGACGGAATTGAATGTGGAGATATTCTCATCCGAGGATGGGCAGTGGAACGAATTTGCGGTGTCGATGCCGGAGGGGCTGACGACACTCCCCTGCAATTTGAGGGCTGTAGCTTGCAATGGAATGTTGTATTGGAAACTCGCATGGAGCGGAGTACAACTCATGAGATTGGATCCATTTAACTCGAAGAAGAAAGAGATTTGCGTAATTCAAGATCCCCCAGACAGCTTCGACGGAGGATTGGAAAAATATAAGCTTGGAATCTGCCAAGGAAAATTGAGAATGTGTCAAGTGTCGTGGTTCGGGGAAGAATACTCTGAACCTTCTCACGTTAAGATTTGGGAACTGGAGGAGGGTGACGGCGGAGCCGAGTGGCGATTGGCGAAGGAAGTTTGGTTGCAAGAAATTGGTGTATCTGCCAACTCTTATGAGCAGCTGAGGAAGGCCGTAATAGGGTGTGGATATGGGTCGATGTGGCCATTGGCCTTCCATCCCAGCAAGGGAGACACCATTTACTTTGGATGCAAAAGCAGGATGATGAACAAAATTATTTGCTACGACTTGACGAGGAAGAGCGTGGATATTGTGGGTGACTGTCCTTTGAAAGAATCATTGGGCGGGGTTGAGGCCTTTCCATTTCAGCTGCCATGGTGGCCAACCCCCGTTCCTGCTCTGCCCATGCTTAACTCTCCACGCTAGGCTACTTTTTCGAAAGCTTTCCTAATCTTAGATTAGGATATGTTCCTGAGTTTCACTATTTTCAAACACATTCATGTAATGTAATATGTTCTTTATTTTGCTAATCGAGCAGAATACATCTTGTGGCTCGAGGAACTCTAGACATGTTTTAATTTATTGCTTTTTTGCTCTCATTTAAATAATTCTTTTCATCATGCTTCTTGGCGTGCAAATCTCTTGAAACTCATACTGCTTCTTATTGGAATTTCTATGATTTATGTTTCAAGGATAATAATTGTTTTGGTTATAGATCAACTGGGTGATGACAAGAACTAGCGCAACCAAACAAGTCAATTATCATAGCCCAGTCGTATGATTTGTTATTTGTTTTAACCCTTAATTGTATGTGTTCTTTCAATTGGGATGTTCCTATGGGCAACATTTAACCGCTTTACTGCTGTGGGAAAACTGAGCCGACTTCAAATGAAATGTCTACGTAAGATCCAGCTTTGGTTGAATATTATATTAAAAGAATTTGACAGAGAAGGACCTCTTCTTTCTCCGACTCGTTCTCCCACAACTCTCTGTTCTACTCTGTTTTTTAGCTCTCTAACAGAGTAAAAAGAAAAAGCTAGCACTTTCAGCCTCCAAAGCAAACCATCAACGGTGCTCAAATTTTCTCCTCTTGATTTCCTTCTTCTTTCTCATCTTCTTCTTCCCCGTCATCTCACTTCTTTCTTTCTCTTTCTTTGTTTCTCTTTTTATTTCTCCTCTGCGATATTTTATTTTTCAAGACTTACTTCCAACGTAAAAAATATGGAAGACAAAAACTTTTCTTTTTTGCATTATATTTTAGGACGTCGATTGTTTAACATTAATAAGGTGATTCTCAACGCAATTTTCTATAACTTTTAATTGCAAAAGTGCTAAAAGAAATATGATTGAAAGAAATCTGTACAACTGTTGTATTACTGGTATAAATTGTTTCTTTCTCTTCTTCTTCTTCCCGTCTCACTTCTTTCTCTTTCTTTGTTTCTCTTTTTATATTTTATTTTTCAGGACTTACTTCCTACGTAAAAAATTATGGAAGACAAAAGCTTTTCTTCGCAGAGTTCAGTCAAAGCTTCTGCGTCGGAAAGGTGAGAATACTGAATAGTCTTTCAAAGAACCTCCGTTCTTTTTATGAAATTTGTATGGTATATGATTTGGGCTTAATTGTGGGCTAAACGTGATTTGAGTAGATTTTTTCTTGGGTCTTTTTTTGGTTCTTTTCTTGGTCTGGTCCAGTTTACTTGCAAGATTTGAGGACTCTTCTTCGGTGAAAGTGATTTTTGTGTGTTAATATTGTCACTAGAAGTCTGATCAAGGTTCAGAATGACTGTCCTGAATGATTGTTTGTTTACTTCATTCTGTGCTATTCTTTTGTGCCTCCCTATGCTTCTAGTCATTATTTTAACTATGGAGATAACAAGTGTAAAATGTTGCAAGTTCTTAAACTGTATGTTTGAATAAAATGAATAGCCTCTTGAACAGTGATAATGTTTGTGTTGTGGTCCCTGTCATTTGGTTAACTTAACACTATTTATGGTTGATGAGCAATCTTTTTGTGTGTATTGTATTTTCTTTCTTTTTCATTTACAAAATTTTTGGGATTGTGGATATGCAGCGAGATTGAAGTGTATCTCATGGACGAATCAAGTCAATTAAATTTGACAACAATTGAGAAAGAAAAATGCATGGAGCTGGAAGGCTTGGCACATGAACTCCGCGGTGATTGGAATGAGTACAAGGAAGACCTAGAGACATTTTTGAAGAGAGTTGCCAAAGGACCTAGGCTTAGTGTGTCTATCACAGCCATGGCCTTTTTTCAAGGCCCACTTCTTTTCCAAGGACTACAGTGGAAAATTAGTAGAAATAGATTTATTCAAAGATGCTAGTAATGATTTTGACTTCTACAGAAGAGACGAGGAGGAGTGGGTTGTGAAAAGCGGAGAGTGGTTCCTTTGTAATTTAGTGAGAGTAAATTTTGTCAAAATTGTGGGTGAGTAAAACAATGAGCGACTGGGTTGATGTCTTTGTAATCTTAGATTAGGATATATTTATGAGTTTCACTATTTTCAAACGCAATCTCTGTCATAGTTAACTCTTTTAATCAAAGCCTAATTCCTTTTGAAATGTTTTTTCCTTTCCAAAGTAGATCCCCTTGGAATATTCGAAAATGTCTTTGATTCCAATTTTGACGCATAAGATTTAAGATGTCACCGCGATGTTTCTGTTTCATTTAACTGCTTTCTAGTTGTTATTAGCCGCCTATCTAGTACGCTTTAAGATGTGATTTCCATGATCGAGTTAATAAAAAATGAGAGTGGGATCATCTGACACATCATTTCTACGTCTTTATAGATTTTTCTCCCAGCTACAGTGATGTTGTTGTTAATAGCAGTGAGGATGCGAGTAGATAGTATTCAAAAATTATGCTCGGCATTGATTTCTGAACATGCATGCGGTGATTTCATGTAGTCTCTTGGTATTCAGTGCATACAAGAGAGAGTTGGAGACAACGTAAGAAATAAAGAAGTTTATTCTTCCAACTGGAACTCTCATACATAACATTTTGTTATAAAGATCTTGCTCTTAAAACCGTTAATGATTCAGTGCGAAAAATAAAGAACACAAGGATTTAACGTGGTTCGCCCAGATCTCAAACCAAAGTTTGAGATCGACTACTTCCACGGAGCTCAAATGAGAGATCTATTTATTATCAGTCAAAATATACACCCTAAAGATGGATTACAGACAGAAACATACTACGACAGAAGCTTAACAGCAACAAAACCACAAAAATACAGCAAAGAAAAACCTGAACAGAAAACGCGACTGTCCTTCACATACGAGAAAACGCAACTCATGCACCTCACACGGAAACCCTCTTTTCTTTTGCAAACCTTTTCTTCTGTAAACTTCTTCTTTTTCTGCCGAGAGAGAAACTCACCTAACCTTATCACTTCTTCTCTGGAAAACTGAACATGAAAACCCCCTTTTGATTGACAGCTTCCAGAATACTCTTCTCATGCCATCTCATTACTTACAAAATGGGCTGGGCTATTATAAGAAATAAAATTGAATTGGGCTTCACAATATAACATGCTCCACCTTGAAGTCCAATCTCAGAGTAATACTTTGATTAATAGTAAAAACATCATCTCATTCATTGCTCAAACAGACAACAAAAATCACCCAATGTTTAATAAGTCTAAGCAATGCTTAAACTTAGAAACCTTGACAATTTTTGTACCCATGTCTGACGGATTATCCTCTTCTGGGATCTTCAAAATGTTCACCTTCCTTGTAGAAATTAAATCTCTAACAAAATGAAATCTCACATCAATATGTTTTGTCCTATCATGAAAAACAGGATTCTTACTTAAGTGAATGGCACTTTGGTTATCACAATAAACAGATGGTATAATATTTAATAAACCAATATCATGTAATAATCCACTCAACCAAACACATTCCTTTAAACAATCAGCAAGAGCAACATATTCAGCCTCAGTTGTAGATAATGTTACCAAAGGTTGAAGTTGAGACTTCCATGAGATGCAATTTCCAAACAAGGTAAAACAATATGAAGTTGTTGATTTTCTAGAATCTTTATTCCCAGCAAAATCAGAATCAACATATCCTATCAAACATTCATTCTTAGTAGATTTTTTATATATCAAACCAGTATTATCAGTGCTGTTTATATAGTTAACAGTCCATTTGATAGCTGTCCAGTGATCAGACCCGGGATTTGACATGAATCTACTTAACAATGATATGACAAAAGATAAATCAGGTCTAGTACTTATCATTGCATACATCAAAGAACCAATTATATTTGAATAAGGTCTACTTGCCATTTTAATTTTTTCAGAACTAGTTTGAGGACATTGGGTTTCTGAAAGAACAAAATGATTAGCTAATGGCATAGTTACTGGTTTACAATTCTGATTTCCAAACTTTGAAATCACCTTTTCTAAATAAGGTTTTTGATGCAATTTTAACTGGTTATTTGACCGATCCCTTTCAATTATCATGCCTAATATTTTTCTTGCATGACCAAGGTCTTTCATATCAAATTCAGCATTTAACTTTGATTTCAAATCATCAATTAACAACACAGATTTACTAATTAGTAACATATCATCTACGTATAGCAGCAAATATATTGATATTTCATTTACAGATTTGAAATAAAAACAAGCATCATATTTACTTCTATTAAAATTTAAACCTGTTATGAAAGTATCAAAGCGTTTGTACCATTGACGTGGTGACTGTTTAAGTCCGTAAAGTGCTCTCTGCAACAAACACACACTGTTAGGGAGTTTAGAATCAACAAAACCTTCTGGTTGTTTCATGAATATCCTTTCCTCTAATTTCCCATGCAGAAAAGCAGTTGTAACATCTAGTTGTTCTAATTCAAGGTCAAATTGAACAACTAAGGACAACATTAGTCTAATGGTATTAAACTTAACTACGGGAGAAAAAATTTCATTAAAGTCTATACCCTCCCTTTGTGTGTAACCCTTGGCAACAAGTCTAGCATTATGCCTTGGCGGGTCACCAGGTTTTACTCCCTCTTTAAGTTTGAATAACCATTTACAATCAATTAACTTTTGATTCTTAGGTTTCTTAACTAAGATCCATGTTTTATTAAGTCTAAGAGATTCCATTTCACTATTCATGGCTTTTTTCCACTCTTGACTCTCCCTGGACTCTACAGCATCTTTGTAAGTACTAGGTTTTTCACTCTTAACATGTTGAGCTGCCACAAGAGCTGTAAAAACTAAATCAGCATAAGAATATCTAGAAGGTGGTCTGATTTCTCTTCTGTTTCTATCCCTAGCAAGTTGGTAATTTTCTAGTTCACTTTGTAAGGAATCTTGAACATCAACATGCTCTTCCTCACTAGTTCTAGTGTCCAGTTCAATTCCAGATTCAATAACTTGACTCTGTTCATTTGAATTACTACCTTCACAGTTTTGTTCACTCATTTTTGGTGTCTCCACCTCAATGTGGATTTCAGGTTTATTTGTATTCACACTCTCCTCCAACTTATTAGAGTTACCAAGTGTCTTACATGGGAAAACAGTTTCATCAAAGATGACATCTCTACTAACAAAGATTTTAATCCCTCTAGTGTCTCTATCCCACAACCTATAACCTTTAGTTCCCTGCTGTTGTTGATAACCTAGAAACACACACCTAATTGACCTTGGGTCTAACTTTCCATCTTTGGTATGTGCATAGGCAGCACATCCAAAAATCCTTAGATGGCTCAAATCAGGATTTCTTTCACTCCAAATTTCTATAGGACATTTGAAACCAATGGCACTATTTGGGATCCTATTAATCAAGTATGTGGCAGTATTTAGAGCTTCCCCCCAAAAACCCTTTGGTAATCCGGAAGTGAATAAAAGGCACCTTACTTTTTCTAGTAAAGTACGGTTCATTCTCCCAGCAACACCGTTTTGCTGAGGTGTATGCCTAACGGTCCTATGCCTTAGGATCCCTTGAGTGCTGCAAAAAGAATCAAATTCCATATTACAGAACTCGAGACCATTATCTGTCCTAATCCCCTTGAGTTTTCTGCCTGTTTGGTTTTCTTCTAAAGTTTTCCATTCCTTAAACTTCTCAAAAACTTCATCCTTAGTTTTTAAGAGATAGGTCCACACTCTCCTAGTGTAATCATCTACAATGGACATAAAATATTTATTTCCTCCATGTGTAGGATGTTTTTCAGGCCCCCATAAATCTGCACGCACATAGTCTAATTTATACTTAGATAAATGATCACCTTTTGTAAATTTCAACCTGTGTTGTTTACCCAACACACAAGTTTCACAAAAATTGAGACTACAAATTTTATCTTTTCCAAATAATCCCTTATTAAACAGATGATTCAACCCATTTTGGCTCATGTGACCTAGTCTAAGGTGCCATTTTTCAGAAGCATTCAAAACAGAATTATTCACAATATTATTGACAGAAGAAACATAGTGTGAACCATTCAACACATATAATCCAGATTCTTTAAAACCAAATAAAACTAGTTTCTCACCTTTGAATACCTGCAAGTTATAATCAGCAGCTTTGAACCAACATCCAAGTTCATCAAGTGTTCCAAGAGAAATTAAATTTCGTTTTAATTCAGGAATATATCTAACATTTGTTAGTTTAATCTTATCCTTATTATCAAGAAGCAAGTATACAATTCCAATTCCTCTGACAGAACAAGGATTGTTATTTCCCATATAGACAGTATCACCCTCACTTTCATGCAAGTCAGAAAAACATAGCTTATTAGGAGACATATGAAAAGAACAACATGAATCAAGAATCCATTTTTCAGAATTTAATTTTTTAGA
The DNA here is from genome assembly GCA_022432975.1 of Begonia masoniana. Lineage (NCBI taxonomy): Eukaryota > Viridiplantae > Streptophyta > Magnoliopsida > Cucurbitales > Begoniaceae > Begonia > Begonia masoniana. The sequence continues at coordinate 39,850,653 of CM039513.1, forward strand.
AACATTCAAAACCTCACTGATAATATCACAAGAACCAGTAGCAACATTAGATTCTTTATTTTGTTTTTCTTGTTCATTTTTCCACTTGTAACAATTTTTCTTAATATGTCTTGCTTTTCCACAGTGGAAACAGTTTCTATTCTCAGTTCTATTATCAGTTTTAGGCTTATTTTGTTGAGCTTTTCTTTTTCCTTTCTTTTTAAGGTCGTTACTTTTTATATTATTTCCATTTACAAATAAACTATTTCCATTTTTCTTATTTTTTATTTCCAGTTCTCTGGCTTTTAGGCCAGAGGTGATCATTTCTACCGTGGGGACTGTACCTGTATATTTCAGGGTATCTCTAACAACACTATATGAATCAGGCAGAGAATTAAGAAGAATCATAGCAAGACTAGTGTCATTTAGACTCTGGTCAGTTCCTTTTAACAGTAAAGACATTTTCAAAAAATCATCTAGATTTTCATCAAGTGACTTATTAACATCCATTTTATATGCAAACAGGGCACCCTTTAAGTACACAAGATTAGGGGCAAATTGTACAACATACAGAGATTCGAGTTTACCCCATATTTCCAGTGGAGTTTCAGCTCCATCTACCTTCCGAAGTACATTGTCTGAGAGGCTGAGCACTATCAAATTGTATGCCTCTTCATCAATTTCCATCCTCCTTTTTATCTGGTCATCCGACCATTTTTTATTGTCTGGTTCAAGAGCAATGAGAACCTTGTTATGACTTAACAAGGCTCTCATCTTCTTTTTCCATGAACCAAAAACAATTTTTCCATCATAAGGGATAATTTCTATTCTTGATCCCATGGTCAGTCAAGAATTATTTTAAAACTTTAGATGACAAAAGCAAAGATTAAAGACAAGAAGATCTTGACTATATCAGTGGAAGAAATAATAGTTTATTCGAAAAAACCTCTTTCAAAAAACAGATCTACTACCACACAAGAACTTCATAACACAAGATCACAGCACGAACAAGGTATTTTGAAGTCTTATAAAAAACAAAAGCACGACTGAAATTTCTTTATTCACAAAGAATCATAGATCGGACCTTCAAGACTCGATTCTAGCTCTGATACCACTGTTATAAAGATCTTACTCTTAAAACCGTTAATGATTCAGTGCGAAAAATAAAGAACACAAGGATTTAACGTGGTTCTCCCAGATCTCAAACCAAAGTTTGAGATCGACTACTTCCACGGAGCTCAAATGAGAGATCTATTTATTATCAATCAAAATATACACCCTAAAGATGGATTACAGACAGAAACATACTACGACAGAAGCTTAACAGCAACAAAACCACAAAAATACAGCAAAGAAAAACCTGAACAGAAAACGCGACTGTCCTTCACACACGAGAAAACGCAACTCATGCACCTCACACGGAAACCCTCTTTTCTTTTGCAAACCTTTTCTTCTGTAAACTTCTTCTTTTTCTGCTGAGAGAGAAACTCACCTAACCTTATCTCTTCTTCTTTGGAAAACTGAACATGAAAACCCCCTTTTGATTGACAGCTTCCAGAATACTCTTCTCATGCCACCTCATCACTTACAAAATGGGCTGGGCTATTATAAGAAATAAAATTGAATTGGGCTTCACAATATAACACATTTTGTTGAAGGGAGAGGGAAATCCAGTTAAAGGAAATATGAGTTTTTTTTCTTTCGATAAAACAAGTCATGTTTGGATGAAATTTCTTCTAAAAGTTCTTTTTTTTTTTGTGTGGAATTGGAGTTCATAAGAAAATGAATTACTTGGAAAAGCAAACAAATTAACAACTTTAGGTGTGCTTGAGTTTGTGCACGTGCTGAAATAATGGTGGTTTGGTTTTCTGAACTGGCCCAGCTATATAAGGTAAGAAATGTTTGTGGAAGTAGGCAATGGGATATCACCTAATTTCCAGCAACTTTTGGAATTATTGTTGGCAAAAGGAGAGTATTTGGAGAGTTTTTGGCTTTTGCACCTGACACTAGGAGACAAGAACTATGATAAATATAATAGAGAAATTACCAATTTCAACTTTAATGTATAGATTGTTTTTTGTTTAAACCTTAAATTTTCAATTCTAACACTTCAAACCTTAAAGTATGGAAAACATAACAAATCCAACCCTGACGTGGGTCCGTTCACTGTTCGTTCTCCAATTTTTTCCGTTAGAGTAATGAGATTACTGTAAGTGTCACTTCTCAAAAAGTTAAAGCTTAAATTTTCTTGGTAAGCTGCATTTTTTGAATGTCCTGTGCATTTTGCAGATACCTTTTGAGATTTCTTTATCCAATACCTCAATTGATCAGTGTTGTTGTTTTGCGTCTAGAAATTGAATCTAAAAATATAAAATAATAAAAGAAACAAAGAACAACATGATTTATCGTGGTTCACCAAATTACCAGTATACAAAACTCAAAACAGAAGAAGCTCTTTTCTGCCAGAGAACTCGACTCTATCTGTACATACATGAAACAAATGACATCCGTTGGATTACAAAAGTAAAACAACGCATCAGATCGTGACACGTCATCACTAGCATTGGGCTTGGGCTTCACAGATGCATTGGGCTTCACATAACAATCTCCACCTTAAAGTCCAATCCACCTGTTAACTATCAACACATAATGCAATTACTCTTACAACTGCTTCAACGCTCGGACTAATAAAGATCATTCTACAAATAACAAGCCCAAGCAATACTTGAACTTGGTATTTGTTACAATTTTCGTGCCCATATCTGCTAGATTCTCTTCTGTGGGTACCTTCAATAATTTCACAACATTAGTAGAAATCAAGTCCCTAATAAAATAATACCTAACATTAGTATGTTTAGTTCTCTCATGATATACAGGATTTTTACTAAGATGTATTGCACTCTGATTATCACAATAAATAATAGCAAGAGAATTTAACTACTTAGCTTCCCTTAAGAGTCCTTGCAACCACACAACTTCTTTCATAACATTTGAAATCGCCACATAACCTCAATAGTGGACAATGCAACCATGGGTTGAAATTGTGACTTCCCCACAATACAATTTCTTCCCAAATTAAAACAGTAAGATGTGGTTGAATTTCCCTCATCTCTGTTATTTGTAAAATCAGCATCTACAAAACCCACAAGATCAAATGCGACATTTCTATTACCATAACATAAGCCAACATCAATAGTACTATTAATATATGCTACAACCCATTTCAGAGCAACCTAGTGATCATAGCCAGTTTGACATAAATCTACTTAACAGCCTTGAATACTCTCTGTATTTCTATTCTACATATCTCTATTTTTCCTGAACTTGAGATTCAACATTTTGAGAGACTGTAGAGTGTGCTGGAAATTACATTCTTACGATTTTGTAAAAGGTAGTGGATTGTCGCCCGTGAAGAGAAATCCGGTTTTGTAAAAGGCAATAGATCGACGCCCGTGAAGTGCGATCTGGTTTTTCTCTGAGGAGAATGAAAGAATCTTCAAGGGGGAAACCTTGAAGCGTGGACGTAGGCAGGTTTTGGCCGAACCACGTAAAAACTATGGTGTTGGTTTTTCTCTCTCTCTTTTACTTTATTGCATGATTGTTTGCTGTTAAATTAGAAGTTGAATACAAGAGAGAAATCAATTAGATTAAGAAATTAGGAATCTAAAAAGTCTAATTCACCCCCCTCTTAGACAATAACGATCCTACAATTGGTATCAGAGCGAGGTTAATATTGTCTGTATTGTGATAAAATTCAAAATGGCATTCAACACCAACACTACACACGTAGAGGGTCAATCTACTACTAGGCCTCCATTCTTTGATGGGAATGATTATGTTTATTGGAAGTCTAGAATAAGAATTTATGTTCAGGCTATAGACTATGATATATGGAATATTATAGAATATGGACCATTTAGAGCCATGAAAACTGAAAACGAGATTAGTGTTCCTGTAACACCCGACAACTTCAACCAGGTGACTTCCTAACTGAATTAACGGCCATGATTATTCAATCTTCACGGTTTAGAATTTTATGTCAAGCTTAATTAATTACATGTGGATTTAAACTAGGTTGAGTGGAAAAGTTGTAATAATGGAGGATTGAGACCAGTATTAAAGAAAAAGGAAAGGATTCAAACCTCATTTAAACCACTATAGCCGTCATCTCTTACTCTCGGCGATTTCCCCTCCCGAGCTCTCGCTCTCTGTCAGCTGGGAATCCCTCTTTCGACGATTGGCTTCCTTGCTGCTTCTCGGCTACTTTGTGCTTGAGGTACGAGTTTGGCAATGTAGCTATCTTTTAGTCGTTAAGCTCTGTTTTCAGCTATATGTTGAAGTTCTAGATTCTTCAATGGCCGAGTATTAGTAAGGGTATTTTAAAATCTGAAAGTGGTAATGTCATTCCGAATCGATTTTGGACATTAAACAACCAACCCTGAGTTATCGCTAATCGAATCTGTCTGTTTTGGGTTTTGGATTTCAAACTGCACAGAGAACTATACTAAGGATTCGGGAGTGACTATAGCTATTAGATCCTAGGATGACTTGTGATTAGAACTAATAGGATTTTGTTTTAACTACTGCAATGTAAATGTTTAGTAGGTTGATGGGAATGTAGTTGTCGTTTAGTCACCGGATGATGTAGTATGTTTAGTCACTGGATGATGGGAATGTAGTTGTCGTTTAGTCACCGGATGATGTAGTATGTTTAGTCACTGGATGATGGGAATGTAGTTGTCGTTTAGTCACCGGATGATGTAGTATGTTTAGTCACTGGATGATGGGAATGTAGTTGTCGTTTAGTCACCGGATGATGTAGTATGTTTAGTCACTGGATGATGGGAATGTAGTTGTCGTTTAGTCACCGGATGATGTAGTATGTTTAGTCACTGGATGATGGGAATGTAGTTGTCGTTTAGTCACCGGATGATGTAGTATGTTTAGTCACTGGATGATGGGAATGTAGTTGTCGTTTAGTCACGGATGATGGGAATGTAGTTGTCGTTTAGTCACCGGATGATGTAGTATGTTTAGTCACTGGATGATGGGAATGTAGTTGTCGTTTAGTCACCGGATGATGTAGTATGTTTAGTCACTGGATGATGGGAATGTAGTTGTCGTTTAGTCACCGGATGATGTAGTATGTTTAGTCACTGGATGATGGGAATGTAGTTGTCGTTTAGTCACCGGATGATGTAGTATGTTTAGTCACTGGATGATGGGAATGTAGTTGTCGTTTAGTCACCGGATGATGTAGTATGTTTAGTCACTGGATGATGGGAATGTAGTTGTCGTTTAGTCACCGGATGATGTAGTATGTTTAGTCACTGGATGATGGGAATGTAGTTGTCGTTTAGTCACCGGATGATGTAGTATGTTTAGTCACTGGATGATGGGAATGTAGTTGTCGTTTAGTCACCGGATGATGTAGTATGTTTAGTCACTGGATGATGGGAATGTAGTTGTCGTTTAGTCACCGGATGATGTAGTATGTTTAGTCACTGGATGATGGGAATGTAGTTGTCGTTTAGTCACCGGATGATGTAGTATGTTTAGTCACTGGATGATGGGAATGTAGTTGTCGTTTAGTCACCGGATGATGTAGTATTTAAAGATTATCGAATGGTCTGTTTGCTTAAGTCTTCCGCTATGTGTATTCTGGATGAGTCTATAATTCTCACTCTTTGAGGTTTATAGTTACTAAGTTAAGATTTGGGCGAGTTGTGGTACTTTCCTGTTGAATGAAGTTATTTGATAATTATAGTGTTTCACTGCTGTAAGATAGAAGCTGGATGAGGCAATCATTTGGCTGATGTCATTGGCGGATGTCAAATGATAGGAGTTGAACAATTAGTATGTTTCCACACCGGATGATGTAGTATGTTTAGTCACTGGATGATGGGAATGTAGTTGTCGTTTAGTCACCGGATGATGAAAATGTGGTTTTGTCGTCTAGTGACCGGCAGATCAAGTGTATTTAGTCACCGGATGATGAAAATGCGGTTTTGTCATCTAGTGATCGGTAGACGTAGAGTATTTCAAACACCGGATGATGTAGGTGTAGTTTTGTCATCTAGCCACCGGGTGATGTAGTGTGTTTAAATCACCGGATGATGTGAGAAATTTCTTGTCGTCTAGTGCCCGAGAAGTGTTTTAATTAGTCATGTGAGGCGCACATGACCACCGGTCGATGTAGTGTAAATATGAACATCTAGTAGAGAATGTTCGAAACCGGGCGATGTCTTTAATTAGACACGTGCAATGCTCGTGACCACCGATAGATGTTCTCTACCGGGCGTCTATAACTGTATCACGTAGGGTGCACGTGACAAATCGGATGATATTACTTCGTCACCCGATGCATGCAAACCCATGCAAACCCCAACTGAATAACGTCGAGTAGTCTGGGGCACTTCTTCCCTGCCCGATTAAGTCACTGATCAAATGACCAATTTTAGCCGCTTGACTCTGTGTAAGATTTAGCCGACGGGATTTAAGAAAAAAAAAATCGAGTTTGAGAGGGCGAAATTCCCTTGATGTATAACGCCTCTGTTATCAGTCTAAGAGTGAGTTAAAAAAAATTTGTATGTAAAAATTAGCTTGGAAACGAAGAAGAAAAGGTAGAAATCGAGTCAATGATTAATGAAAGATTATGACTAAGTGACGACTTCCTGTCCGGGTCGTTACAGTTCCTAAGGCCCCTCATGAATTGACAGAATCCGATAAGAGAAATTTGAGTCTAAATGCTAAAGCAATAAATACACTATATTGTGCATTGAATAGAGATGAGTTCAATAGAGTTCAGGGGTGTGACAGTGCACAGGAGATATGGCATTTGTTAGAAGTCACACATGAGGGAACCAACCAGGTTAAAGAGAATAAACTGAGTATGCTTGTACACGAGTATGAACTATTTTCAATGGAAAATGATGAGACTATCTCCACTATGTTTACTCATTTTACTAACATAACTAATGGCTTGAAAGGTCTTGGTAAGACATATTCAGGTGAAGAAATTGTGAGAAAGATTCTTCAGTGCTTACCCAGAGCCTGGCAACCCAAGGTGACAGCCATCAAGGAGGCAAAAGATCTCAAAGCAATGAAGCTTGAAGAGCTCATTGGTTCTCTCATGACACATGAGATAACCATGAGAGCAAATGAAAAGGAAGATCTCAAGGAAAAGGAGATCTCCAAAAGAAAAGACATTGCTCTTAAAGCCTTTTCAAGCAAACAAGATGACTCTGAGGGAGAAGATGATGATGAGAACATAGCCCTCATTACCAGAAGATTTGGCAAATTCCTTCGGAGAAAGAGGATGCAAAGAAAAACATTCCCAAAGAGAGACAAGTTGCAAAAGGAAAAGGAGATCACTTGTTTTGAATGCGGGAAGCCAGGGCATTTCCAGGCTGAATGTCCTCATGCAAAGAAAGACCCCAAGAAATTCAAGAAAAGGGCGATGAAGGCCACATGGGATGACAGTGAAAGCGACTCTTCTTCAGAAGATGAGGAAGTCGCCAACCTGTGCTTCATGGCCAAGGAGGATGAGGTTAGTCATTCTTCTAGCGATAGTGATGATGATGAAGGTAATTTAATTGATGCCTTCAATGATTTAGTCAAACAATACAGCATGCTTAAGTCTAAATACAACCTGTTGAAAAAGAAAAATGTGTATTTAGTTGAAAAGCATGCTAAAGAAGTCGACTCGCATGAAAAGGAAATTAGTGATCTGAAGAGTAAAAATGAAAACTTAAATAATATTGTTCTGAAATTTACTAACGGTAGTAAGAACTTAAATATGCTATTGGGTAGTCAAAGAGTAACTTTTGACAAAACAGGATTGGGTTATGAAAGATCTAATAAAAAGAAAGTTTATAAAAACTTCTTTGTTAAATCGTCCACCTGCCATGCATGTAATGAAATAGGACATAAATCATATGAATGTCCTTTGAAATTTAACAGGAAATCAAGTAGTAAACTTCAATGGGTTCCTAAGGGAACCAGACCTAACTCTAGTACCCAAAATGTTTGGGTACCAAAGATGTAATACCCCGCTTTACGGGATATTATTATTTTAATATAAAATGGCATTTTTGTAAATATGTCAAATCATGTCCGTTTTGCAAAAAGAAAGCGTCATTAGGATCCTACCGACTAATTGGAATTTTAAGAAATTTATGGAAATTTTTGGAGATTAAACGCTATATTCCGAGTAATTACATTTCTTATAATATAAAGGATGTTTTAGTAAAAATAGCAAACGAGGTCCAAATTGCGAACGGACAGTTTTATTAAGTCCCGAATAATAAGTTGGACTTGTTGGTGAAATTAGGAGGTTTGATGAAACCGAATAGCTAGACGATTAACGAACCGAAGAACGAAATCAATATAAAAACTAAAGAAGGGCAAAATAGTAATTTACAAAGTTAATATTATAAAATCTAACCTAAATCTATTTCTCCTTCATTCTTTCTTCTTCTACCCTGGAATCCATGAAAAACAGAGAGCTTTCTCTCCCTCGGCCGCCGACGAAATTTTCAATCCGACTCCGATCCGACCTCCGTTCGTTTCGTTCTCTTCGTGATTTCTCCTCCAATCGACGTTCTAGGTATGTCTCTACAGTTTTAGAACGTTAAATCTTTAGTTTCGTAGCGTTTTAGGTAATAAGGGTTTCCATTTATTTTCGTTAAAAACGCGAATTAGGGTTCGTAATTAATAGGTTAACCGTGATTAAGTGTATATTAAACGTATTGGACGTTATTGGACGAAGTTGGATCAATTCGTGAAAAAGTTTAACATCCGAGAATTTTAGGATTTTCAGAAAAGTTCGTAATTCGAGAATTGAGGTGCCGAGCGTAAATTTCTCGAATAAATAGCTCGATGAAATGGATTAGAACTTTAGAAAGCCCTTTAGTTAAGGTTTTGACAATTTGGAAGTTTATTAACTTAAACTTGTTTTAACGTCAATCCTTGTAAATTGCTTAGGTAAACAGCGCTCGTGGACGAAGCTTGGATTGCAGCGTGCACGAGGTAAGTTCTCGTGATTCTTCTCTGGCCGATTGGCCTACACCGTACGTCGAATGTCGTCTCGAGGAGTTTGGTGACGCACTAGTTTATATTGCTTTGGATGGGTAGCTAGGTTTATTTGTTTTTATAGATTAGGTTTTACAGTCTTTGATGGTATACATTATTGCTTGTTTATTGTATGATATTGAACTGTTCACGCATCACTTGTTTTAAAGAAAAGCATGAAAATGAACTTCCGCACAGAGTTTTAAAGATAACGTAAAGCATAGCACTGGCCGAAAGGCGTATTGGCCGAAAGGCGTATTAGCCGGGCGAGGTGGGGCTCGGGCACGGCTGTACGTGTTGTAAGCGTGCACCCCCCGCCTCTAGCTGGAAAGAGTAGTCCGCCCGCTGGATGAGCTCTCTCTGGTTAGAGGGATAGGATCTCGGTGACACCTATTGAGCATTGCATAGTAAGATAAAATAAAGCATGGTTTATCGAACTCATACGCACAGCATGCATTGCATTTACGTAGAACTTACTGGGATTTTATCTCATAGTGTGTTGTATGGTGTAGGTGACATAGACTTCGAGGTACCAGGTGAGGACGATGTCCCTCCACCTGAGGCACGATTCAGTTGACGGAGGATGGCTGTGGTGGCGTGCTGGCACAGTCGAGGCTTATCCGACCCGTGGGGACAGTATGTATAGATTTTGGGATGTTTTGAGCTGATAATGGTATAGAAATTATAGGATGTTTGGTACTGGTAGTTGATAGGTTACATTTTAATATTTCTAAATGTTTCGGACCTGTTTTGGTTGACTTTAAAACAGGTGGGTTTGTTTAGATTTTAAACATATCCATGCAGTTCGTTTTCATGAAAATGTACATGGTTTTAAATCTGTTTTGGTTGGTTGAGCTTAAGTTATAAACTGATACTTTGTTAGGAGTAGGTTGAATTGTGTTGGTTTGCTCTCTGGAATCCAGAGAGCAATTGTGACAATAAAGGAAACAATGAAGGAAACAGAGAAGAAGAGAAAACAGAAAGGATCGCATGGTTGGTCGCTGCATAGTGTGCAGCGATCGATCTCTGTAGCAATGCAGAGATCGATCGCTGCTTGCTAGCATATGCAGCTATCGATCTCTGCTGCAATGCAGAGATCGATCGCTGCTTGCTAGTATATATGCAGCGATCGATCTCTGCATTGCTGCAGAGATCGATCGCTGCATCAGGCAGCATATGCAGCGATCGGTCGCTGCATGCTGCAGCGACTGGTCGCTGCTCCTTTCGGTCACGGGCAGACTGTTTTGCCCTCCCATTTTAATTAAAGTTTATTTAATATTTTTATAGTTTTTAAAAGGTTTTATATTAATTGTTTTAAGTTGTTTTAAATGTTTTTAAAGATAGATTTCAATTCTGATTTCGATTCTGATTTCGATTTTGGTTTAGGTTCCGCCTAGTGTGTATTTAAAATATAGAGTTTAATTAAAGATATTAGGTTAAAAAAAAAATGTACGGGGAATACGGGTACAGTATTAGGGGCGTTACAAAAGAAGACAACTTTATCTTCTGTTTTGCAGGTTGAATATTCTCCTGGGAGAAACTAGTGGTTCCTCGACAGTGGATGCTCGAGGCACATGACGGGAGACTCAACCAAATTTGCTGTTGTCAACAAGAAGAAAAGAAATGTCACTTTTGGTGGAAACCAGAAAGAAAAATTTTTTGGCATTGGTAATATAGGTGTTCCTTCTAATCCCATTATTGAAAATGTTTTGTTAATAGAGGGATTAAAACACAATCTGCTTAGCATCAGTCAATTGTGTGACAAATGTTATAAAGTAATATTTAAATCAAATGAATGTGTGATTAAAGATATGACTAATAGTAAAATTCTGTACAAAGGGTTTAGAAGAGAGAATGTGTATATTATTAATTTAGATTTCTTTGAACTTGTTGATGAAAAGTGTTTTGCTGCTAATTTGCTGGTTGATAGTTGGACTTGGCATAGGAGATTAGGACATGTAGGTATGGATACCTTAGCTAAAATTACTAAGGATAATTTAGTTAGAGGGATTCCCAAGATATCCTTTGAGAAGGATAAAGTCTGTGAAGCTTGCCAAATGGGCAAGCAAATCAAAAGCTCCTTTGCATCAAAGAATGCAATTTCTACCTCTAAGCCCCTACAACTTCTTCACATGGATCTTTTCGGTCCTTCTAATGTAGCCAGTCTAGGTGGAAAATTCTATGCATATGTCATTGTAGATGACTTCTCTAGGTTCACATGAGTATTCTTCCTCAAGTCAAAAAATGAAACTTTCGATACCTTCTCTAGCTTTAGGAAGAGAGTTCACAATGAAAAGGAGCTCACCATTGTTACTATTCGTAGTGATCATGGTGGAGAATTTGAAAATGAAAAATTTGAACTTTTGTGTCTCAAGTATAGAATTGAGCATAATTTCTCCTCTCCTAGAACCCCTCAACAAAATGGAGTTGTTGAGAGGAAAAATAGGTCTATCCAAGAGCTTACTATGACCATGCTTAATGAAAATTCTCTTCCAAAGTATTTCTGGGCAGAAGCGGTTTCAACAGCTTGTTATGTGCTTAATCGGGTCTCTATAAGACCTATTCTTGAGAAAACACCTTATGAGCTTTGGAATGGAAAAACCCCCACTATTAAGTACTTTATAGCCTTCGGTTGTAAATGTTTCATTCTTAACACTAAGGATAACTTAGGAAAATTCGGTTCCAAATCTGATCTTGGAATTTTTCTTAGTTATTCTCTTTCCAGTAAAGCCTATAGATTTTTTAACAAAAGAACTCTAGTTGTAGAAGAATCTGTGCATGTCAATTTCGATGAGACTCCTCAACTTACAATCACTGTGGATGAGGAGGATACCTTAGGAAAGCAAATGAATTCTCTTTCCTTAGATAAATCTACTGAAGTCCTTCAAGGAGAAAACTCTCTAGATATTGTTCCTGTCAAGGATGAATTAGCAGCTCTGCCTAGAGATTGGAAGTATGTAGGAAATCATCCTTTAGATGAAGTTTTAGGTGATCCTTCCTTAGGAGTAAAGACTATATCATCTCTTAGAAATCTCTGTGCCAATGTGGCATTTATCTATCAAGTTTAACCTAAGAAATTCGAGGAAGCAGAGCAGGATGAAAACTGGATTATGGCTATGCAGAAAGAGTTAAACCAATTTGAAAGGAACAATGTTTGGGAACTTGTTCCAAAACCAATTGATCATCCAATTATAGGAATAAAATGGGTGTTTAAAAACAAGATGGATGAAAGTGGCATAGTTATTAGAAATAAAGCCAGATTAGTTGCTAGAGGTTACAATCAAGAAGAATGAATAGATTTTGAGGAAACCTTTGCACTAGTAGCTAGATTAGAGTCTATTAGGATGTTCTTAGCATATGCTTACTACAAAAACTTCACACTCTTTCAAATAGATGTAAAGAGTGCATTTTTAAATGGTTATATCATGGAAGAAGTTTATGTAGAGCAGCCCTTAGGATTTGAAAACTATGAAAAACCTGACCATGTATACAAACTTAGGAAAGCTCTCTATGGACTTAAACAGGCTTCTAGAGCTTGGTATGATAGGTTGAAGTATTTTCTTGGGGAAAAGAAGTTCAAAAAGGGTAATACCGATTCAACCCTTTTTACCTTGCAAAAGGACAACGATATTCTCTTTGTTCAAATCTATGTTGATGATATCATATTCGGCTCTACAAATGTTTCACTTTGTGATGAATTTGCCTCTGTTATGCAAAGTGAGTTTGAAATGAGTATGATGGGAGAGCTAAAATTCTTCTTAGGATTCCAAATTAGCCCAAAATCTAATGGCATTTTCTTCTGTCAAGAAAAATACATCAAAGATCTCTTAAAAAGATTTGGCTTAGAATCCTCTAAGTCCTCTAGAACCCCCATGAGCATCACTACCAAATTGGACAAAGATGAAAACGGAATAAGTGTTGATATTAAAAAATATCGTGTATGATTGGATCTCTGTTATATCTGACAGCTAGTAGGCCAGATATTCTCTTTAGTGTTTGTCTCTGTTCTAGGTTCCAAGCATCCCCTAAAGAATCTCACTTAACTGCTGTCAAACGAATTTTCAAATATTTAAGTGGGACATATGACTTAGGTTTATGGTACCCGAAGGGTACTTCTTTTAATCTGATAGGATACTCAGATTCTGATTATACTGAGAGTCTGGTAGATAAGAAAAGCACAAGTGGAACTTGTCAATTCTTAGGAGAATCTTTAGTGTCCTGGTATTCTAAGAAATAGAATTCTGTAGCACTTTCAACTGCCGAGAGTGAATATATTACTGCTGGTAGTTGCTGTGCTCAAATGCTTTGGATGAAGCAAACTCTTGAAGATTATAATCTTTTCTATGATAGGATTCCTATTCGGTGTGACAACACCAGTGCCATAAATATTTCCAAGAATCCAATCTAGCATTCTAGAACAAAGCACATCGAGGTTAGATACCATTTTATTAGAGATCATGTTCAAAAAGGTGATATTGCATTAGAATTTGTCAATTCTGCTGATCAATTAGCAGATATCTTTACCAAGCCTTTGGATGAAAAGACGTTCAATAATATTAGAATTAGGTTAGGCCTCATTCGGATTGAGAAAAACTGAGGTTCTCCTTCTATTGGCATCGGAAGATATGCGTCATCCACTCACCATCGGAAGATATGTATCATCCACTATGCGTCGGAAGATATGTGCATCTATCTGGTGACACATGTCACCATCGGGCGATATCCTATTTTCAAGTCTATATTCTTATCGTCGGGCAAAACCCTAGAGCATTCAAACTTATTTGATTAAGACGCTTCATCTTTTCGCGCTCTTTCAAAAGCTCATGCCCTATCCGTCGGTTCCCTTCTACAAAATCTTCCTCTCTTTTGAGTTTTCGCTCTGAAAGTTCTTCAATCGTCTAAATGGCATCTTCATCTTGAACGGTTCAGGAACCGGCCAAGAAGAAGGCCAAAACTTTAGTTCGTCAGCCACGAGAGCTTCTTCGTGCAACTCAGTGGCCGTCTCTCTACTTCCTCAGTCATGCTGCCAAAGAAAGGTATCATGACGATTTTAAGCTTAAATCCCTGATTCCAAGTTGAGATATACTCTTTGAGGATTTAGCTGGCTTGGATATAGTTGAATCCTTGAAGCGTCTCGGGTTATTGGGGTGATTTGATGTAGAATCCTTCTATTACCCTATGGCGATTAAAATGTTTTATGTCAATCTTGGCTACTCTTCGGACTTCTCAACTATCTCGAGCTATGTGTATGGACTTCTGGAGAGTCCACATTTAGATAACCATGTCAAATTCTTTGAGTCAAGGCACGAGCCCCCACTCCTAAACTCTCTTGAGGGTCATCAGTTTTTGAGGACCAATGCTCAAGACCCGAATCACATCCCTAATCAATTAAAGAGTAAGCACCTCACCATCCGGGTTCGGCTCTTTCATCAAATGATTGGGTACAACATCATTCCTAAGGGTGTTCATTATGATCAAGTGAGTGGAATGGAATTATTTGTTCTGTTTGCACTCTACCAACAGACCCCCTTCAACATGGGATTTATTGTTTTGAGAAGAATGATTCAGATTGTCTCAACCAAGGCTACATCACTTCCATACAATCTGCTTCTCATGAAGATCTTTGAAAAGTTTGAAGTGGAATATCCTGAGGAAGATGATCCCTTCCGCCTTCAACCTTCAAGCTATTACTCACTCTCCACTCTGAAGAGAATGGGGATAATAAGAACAAGAAAAGGGGAGTTTGTCTTAGATGAGACCCGCACGAAGATTTCTAAGGCACCTTCTACCAAGTTGGGGAAGAGGAAGCTTCTCCTACAGGAGGAGTCAACTCACGAATGCATGGATGAATTTGAAATCCCTGCCTTCGTTAATTCACCTTCATCCTCTCAGGTATCACGCTCTCTTGTCCCTTCTGTTCCAAGACACCCTACCCCAACCCTTCCAACTTATACCCTTGTGGCACCTTCAAGTCACTCATCTGTGCCTTTTCCACTTCCAAAGAGTCCAACTTCTCCTTCACCTACTCCTATTTTGCCTTCTCTGGCCGCTCTTCCAATCCAAACCTTCTCACCAAACCCACAAAATGCTCCTCAAACTTCAAAAACCTATCAGAGGAGACTTTCCATTAGTGAGGATCAAATATCTGGGTTGATGGCCTGCATGGAAAGTTTAGGAACTGCTCTCAGTTCAGTTAAGGATCAGATGCAGGCGTCACTTATGGACTTGAGCAAGGACCTTGACTCTGTTCAAGATCGGTTGGCTTCCAGGATGGATAGACTTGAAGGCTCTCTCACAAGGGTCCTTCGGTCTATACAGTCAGACATCCAAGCTCTTCAACCAGAACAGTTTAGCCCTCTTTGTTTCTCAGAGGCTTGTTCTGCTGACTTACTCCCTCTGATCTTATGTCCAGAGGTTGACAAGGAAGTGAACTTCATGTCCATGAATATTCAGGATGCTGAGCTTAAATTCATTGATCCTTTTGGTTCCTCTATCACCGAGTCCCCCTCTGAGCTACCAAGTTCACTGGCTGCACCTCCTGCTGATCCACCGGTAGAGCCTCCACCTTGTATGGACTTGGTGGTTTATCGAGGTCCTTTTCAGCCCTCTGCTCCTTAAGTTTCTACTTCCAATCTTGAACCACTGATAGTTCCTGATGCCAATATGAACTATGCAGTGCCACCATCAATTAGGAAGGAGTTGTGGAAGCGGTTTTTGGACTTAGATTAAATAGGAGATATTTTTTTTTTTGTGGACAATTTTTTACAGATTCACGAGTTGTACCAATTTTTGTTTGGTACTCTGATCTTAGAATTGTTTCAATATACAAATGTTGTGTCGTTGATTTTTTTACTGTACTTTTCCTTTTTTTTTTTTTGATAATGTCAAAGGGGGAGAAAGTAGGACAGCACTGATTGATAGTATGAAATGTGTTTGCTTGTGCTGATACGAAAGTAGATTTGATATGGCATTGATAGTATGCGTGAACTTTGTTTGAAAATTAAATTAGATTGAATGCACATGTTGTGGGGGAGCTAGGATTATGGAGGAGAGATATTTAATCAATTTATACTTTAGTTTGTCATCATCAAAAAGGGGGAGATTGTTGAATTAAATAATGTTTAAGTCTAACGATGTTTTTGATGATGTGTTTTTAAGAAGTGTAATTTGATTAAGGTAAATATATGAGATTAATGAATTATGTTGATGAGATTAATAAGTTGATTAATAAATTAAATATTGACCTTATTATATTTTTCTCTAGCTTTTAAGTGGAAATGCCCTTTGAAAAGGGTATTTTAGTTGTTTAACAAATCTGGTTAAGTGTTCAGGGTGTGATAGCAAAACAAGGCTAAGACTGATAAAATACTGCATATCCACCGAAGTAGAAGAGAAGACTTCTATCGCTAGCAAAACGACAACGTTTACATCTACCGCTGGCATAGTCTTCCTTAGTTTACTTCTACCGCTAGCAAAACGACAAAGACTACATCTACCGCTGGCAGAGTCTTTCTTAGTTTACTTCTACCGCTAGCAAAACAACAAATTTTACATCCACCGCTGGTACTTCAAAGACAACATCCACCGCTGGTTGTTCAAAGACAACATCCACCGCTGGTTGTTCAAAGGTGACATCCACCGTTGAACAGTATCTTTCGGCTGCATTGTAAAGCTACATCTACCGATGGCAGTTCACTTACTTTTTCCGCCAACACTGATATTTAAAATACCGCGAAGCAACAGTGACATTGGTCTAGAGCTTTAACTCCAGACCATTAATGGCGATGAACGAAAGCGACTTCAGAACGCAACGGCTTGCTGTCTATGTACGGATGTTTCTCCAACGGTCATAAAATTTCTATATTCAAATGAGAAGCTTTCCAAATCTGAAGCCGATGACAGACAGAGTATAAAGGGGAGAAAGAAGCTTCGGAGAACAACTTTTGCTGAAATTATCTTTGAACCCTTACGAGCTAAAAGCCTTGAATACTCTCTGTATTTCTATTCTACATCTTTCTATTTTTCTTGAACTTGAGATTCATCATTTTGAGAGACTGTAGAGTGTGCTGGAAATTACATTCTTACGATTTTGTAAAAGGCAGTGGATTGTCGCCCGTGAAGAGCAATCCGGTTTTGTAAAAGGCAGTAGATCGACGCCCGTGAAGTGCAATCTGGTTTTTCTCTGAGGAGAAGGAAAGAATCTTCAAGGGGGAAACCTTGAAGCGTGGACGTAGGCAGGTTTTGGCCGAACCACGTAAAAACTCTGGTGTTGGTTTTTCTCTCTCTCTTTTACTTTTATTGTTTTATTGTTTGCTGTTAAATTAGAAGTTGAATACAAGAGAGAAATCGATTAGATTAAGAAATTAAAAATCTAAAAAGTCTAATTCACTCCCCCTCTTAGACAATAACGATCCTACAATCAATACATTAAGGTTGTTTTTGCCTATCATCCGAGTTTACGATGCAAATTGCCATTTTCACCTAGTTGTAGGGGCCAAATTGCACTTTACCCAAAAGTTAAATACCAAGATTATCTGTGCCTGGATAACTATACGTTGTTTTAGAGAATCGTGTATACCATCATTAGAGTTTGATAGCCCTAATTCTCATAGGTAGGGCTGGTCAAAGTTTGCAGAAGAAAATTATAAACTTTTGAAAGAGTTTGTGATGGCAGTGAATAAAGTGGCTACACATCATGAGTCGTGTAGTGGTGCCGCAATCCCTCCATAATACACATATTTTAGGGATTTAATATATATACCCATACATAATTCTTGATTTATAATACTCGCTACTTTGATTTATAATGAATTTCTTTCGTCTATCCATAATTTTACTTGCTATAATTTTTCACATAAACTTCGATATTTAACAAATATTGTTTTTCTTTGTAATTTGATTTGCACAAACACTTTTGTATTTCTTTATTCTCAATAAAGTTTATGTATTTCTTAATACCTCTAATCTTATGCTTAGTGGGTCTCGTTAGTGGCTTGACATTTGTTCAAAAAGTTGTATTATTCAAGTATGTAACATTACCCATATTTCATATATTAAAAGAGAAGCAACTCAACATTTGATCTTTTTTGAGACCATGGCACGCCAGAGTTTTAGGAGAATAGTCAGAACAGAAGAGAAAAGGATGATGTACGTTGAGAAGAAGAACAATGAACGTTGCAGAAGATGATGAACAGTAACAAACTTATAGAGAAAGGAAGAAGCAGAGAGAGAGAGAGGGTAGGTTTCTTTGATTTGATATATTATTCTGATAAACTTACACCCTCTTTCTTGAGGTTCAACAACTATATCACATTTACCACCAACCATGGTTATGCTAACATCCCCACTCAAGAGAAAGGCCTTCGGCCGAAGATCTTGAATGTGAAGTCGGAGAAATGTGCAGGTGGAAGAGGTTTGGTAAAAGCATCGACAAGTTGATTCGCTGAGGGAGTGAACTTGACCATAGATAACTTAGCTAGAACTTTTTCTCGAACAAAATGAAAATCAATTTCCACATATTTGGATTTTGAGTGTAGAACTAGATTAGATGCAAGGTACGTTGCGCTCAGGTTGTCACATAGAATGAGAGGAGCTGAGATTGAGAGAATACCAAGTTCCTCAGGAAGTGATTGTATCCATAGAATTTATGCTGCGCCGTTTGCCATGCTTCGATATTTAGATTCGGTGCTAGAACTAGAAACCACCTTTTGTTTTGTAGAAGACCATGAAATAAGATTATTAACTAGAAAAATACAGAACTCACTCGTACTCTTCCTATCGTCCGGACAAGAAGCTCAATCCGTGTTAGTGAAGCAAATGAAAAGATGAAGATGGCGAGAAGAAAATACCAATAGATGAAGTACCCTGTAGATATCGCAAAATTTGCTTGACAGTATGCTAGTGAACATCAGAGAGTGTATGCATGAATTGAGAAACCTTGTTTACAGCAAAAACGATATCCGATCTAGTAAGAGAAATATTGTAAACCACCAACCATACTACAGTAGAGAGTACCGTCATGAAGCAGAGTACCTGAGTGTTTGGAGAGGATGGGTCCCAAAACCATGGGGGTGGGAACCAGTTTGCAAGAACTCATGTTAGCTCTGTGAAGCAATTCAGATATGTACCAGGATTGAGAGAAGCTCATAGTTGTAGGTGTATGAGTGACCGAAATCCCAAGGAAGTAAGAAAGGGATCCAAGGTCTCTTACCATAAATTTTGACTGAAGGTAGAGGAGAAACTGATCAAGGAGAGAAGATGAGTTGTCAGTAAGGGTAGTTGTTAGTGATTTTCTACACTTATACGCAAGTGCACGTGTCGCTAACGAAGTAATAAGTAAGTAAAGTATCGATCCTACGAGGATATTCTTAATTAAATTAATTGCTATAAAAATATTCAAATGATAAATGAAAATCTTAGAAATAAAATTCGAATGACGATGTAATCAAAAGAAAAACAAGAATAATGCGATAAACTCAATAAAAGAAAGCCTTGGCTAGGATCGATTTCTTCGTTACGACGATTTTACTACTGATGCTCTGGTAATGCTCTGGTAATGCTCTACAGTATTGTCTATGAATAGCAAGAATGAAATAATTCTAAGATTCTTTTGAATTGCCTAGGTAAATTCAATTTAGAATTTCTCTCGACTTTGAAGGAATTTAACTAACATTGAATTTCCTAATTGCTCTATTCTTATTGCCAATCGAATCAATGCTAACTACGTTGTAACAAATTAATCTGATTAATTATTCGTGTATCTTAGAATTTATATTTATCTTTCGATACAACATAAACATGGATCATCAACCTATCTATCGATATGATCTGAATTAAGCAAGGAATATCACAAATAATTGTTTAATAAACAATCGCATAAACAAAACCGAGATCGTAGCAAAATACGTAACGAGTACTATCATCCTAACCAAGTAGAAGTAAACTAGCCTAAAATCATAATAAAATAAAAATAAAAAGAAGAAGAAAAAGAAGAAAAAGAAGAAGAAAAAGAAGAAGAAAAAGAAGAAGAAAAAGAAGAAGAAAAAGAAGAAGAAAAAGAAGAAGAAAAAGAAGAAGAAAAAGAAGAAGAAAAAGAAGAAGAAAAAGAAGAAGAAAAAGAAGAAGAAAAAGAAGAAGAAAAAGAAGAAGAAAAAGAAGAAGAAAAAGAAGAAGAAAAAGAAGAAGAAAAAGAAGAAGAAAAAGAAGAAGAAAAAGAAGAAGAAAAAGAAGAAAAAGAAGAAGAAAAAGAAGAAGAAAAAGAAGAAGAAAAAGAAGAAGAAAAAGAAGAAAAAGAAGAAGAAAAAGAAGAAGAAAAAGAAGAAGAAAAAGAAGAAGAAAAAGAAGAAGAAAAAGAAGAAGAAAAAGAAGAAGAAAAAGAAGAAGAAAAAGAAGAAGAAAAAGAAGAAGAAAAAGAAGAAGAAAAAGAAGAAGAAAAAGAAGAAGAAAAAGAAGAAGAAAAAGAAGAAGAAAAAGAAGAAGAAGAAGATATTGAAGTCTGTCTCCAGCCGCGAGCTCCGATCTTCCCGAATTCTCTTTTTTCTTAGAATAAGTCCTCCTTTTGTTCTACGTGTGATCCACATTTCTCTCTCCAGATTGATTTTCCTTGATTTTTTCCTTTTTTCTCTCTCCAGATTGATTTTCCTTGATTTTTGCCTTATCTTTCTCTTCATACCCGTCTTACTTCGTTCTGTTCCCTTGATCAACGATTTATTGTTGTGACAGAATCTTCTTAATTTGCTCTTCTCTGTCATCTGAATCCATTTATCGTCCATTTACGTTTATCGTCCATTCTGTAATTGTCGTCCATTATGCCCTCAGTCGTCCACGGTTGTTTTCCACGCTTTCTAGTCGTCTACAATTTGGCATGTGTTTTTGTCTTTTAGTGTTTTTTGTCTTTTAGTGCTCTTTGTCTTTTAGTTTCTGCCACTTCTCCCAATCATCCACGCTTTCTGTTTTCGTCCAAAATTGACCGTGCTTTTTCATTCGTGCCTTCCATTCGTCCATTTGCACTGTTGGCCTAGTAGTCGTCCATTTTCACTGTTGTCGTCTATTTTCTTTTGTCGTCCACTTCTGCTTTTATCGTCCATTTCTCCCAGTCTCTGCTCAGTCGTCTATTCTTCTTTAATTTCTGCATCAAATCTCAGCCGATTCAAATCCTTTATTTTTGGGTAACCATAATTTACTTTATTTGCTTTCTCTCTCCATAATCTTTGATTGGTGAATTTGATTTTTCCCGCTATCAGCTTTTCACTCAAATAAGAAAATATAAAATTTAAATTAATGAGACAAATCTACTTGTAATACATAATATGTATGGAATCTATTAAATTTAATCAATGCACTGATAGTGCAGCATTATGTAGCAATTGTAGTAAATTTCTAATAATTTCTTTTTACATTCACTCAAATCATACAATTTAAATTAATTAAAAGTAGTATAAAATAACTCTAATTTAAGAGTTATCAGTAGTGTCATCTACGTTGACCAACATAGTCATAATGGAGGAGTGCTTGCGATATATAAAAAGTGATGTATCAGACTTTAATGCTGAGAAATCCCACCCCAGCAGAGCATTGTATAGTTTGTAGTATCATGTCCGAGGAAATTGTTTAAGACCATAAAGAATTTTTTGTAATAAACACACAGCAGATGGATAAGAAGGATCAACAAAACCTGGAGGTTGCTGCATAAAAACTGTATCAGTAAGATAACCATATAGAAAGACATTACTGATATCCAATTGTCTAATGGTACAACCAAATGAGTTTGCTAAGGACAGCATAGTACGTATGGTAGTGGGCTTTACAACTAGGCTAAAAGTCTCATCATAATCAATATCCTCTGTCTAGTCATAATCTTTAGCAACTAACTGGGCTTTATAGCAGTCAACTTTGCCATCTGCTGTGAGTTTAATTTTGAAGACTCACTTGCATCCAATAATTTTAGCCCCAAAGTGGAAGATGAACTAATTTCCAAGTATTGTTTTTGTTGAGCGCAGTGATCTCATTTTTCGTAGCAGCTAGCCGTTGTGGAAACTTAGAAGCTTATTTGAATGATTTTGGTTCAAACAAGAATTCAGCAGAAAGGGCCTTTGTTTTAAAAATTTCATCCTTGGATGTAGTTCTCAGCGAATGATCAGTAACAGTAAGAGGCCGATTGCTTATAGTGGAACTAGTGACTTGTAAAATGGGAGAGGGAGAAGGGCGAGAAGAAGGGATAAAAGGTGTGGAAGAGGAGGATTCAGATGGATGGATATTGTGAATAGGAATTTATGGAAAAAAGAGAGGGATAATTGGAATGGAGAAGGAAGATTGTTGTGAATCAGACGGAGTAAAGAAAGTAAAAGGAAAGGAAGATTCATCAAATGTGACATGACAGGAAATATATGTTTTATTTGAGTGAGGATCTAAACAAATATAACCCTTATGATGAGCACTGTAGCCTAAAAAGACACAAGGTAAAGAACGACGTTGAAGTTTGTGATGATTGAAGGGACGAAGAAGTGGAAAACATAGACAACAAAAAACACGCAACGAGGAATAAGCTGGAACCGAGTGGAACAAACATTCAAAAGGAGACTTATGGCTAAGGACAAGGGTAGGTAACAAATTGATTAATGTGGTAGCCGTACCAAAAGCATAGGACAAAAAATGTTGAGGAGCTGAAGAATGAAAAAGTAAGGCGAGGTCAGTTTCAACAACATGGTGATTTTTGCTTTCTACATGTCCATTTTGATTTAGAGTATAAGGACAGGAAACACGATGGTGTATACCAAGAGACTTAAAGACATTTGAGAGGGATTGAAATTTCCCATCACAGTCGGATTGAACGACTTTAATGTTAAGACCAAAATGGGTGTAAACAAATTTATGAAAATGTATGAAAATATTGTGGACTTCACTTTTTAATTTCAAACGGAAAAACCATGTAAATTGAGTGCAATCATCAACAAACAAAACAAAATAGCGTGCACCAGTTGTAGAATTTACAGGAGATGGGCTCCAAACATCAGTATGCATAATGTCAAAAGGGAAACTAGCATGAGAAGTAGAAAGTTGAAAAGGTAAACGATGAGTTTTACTCATTTGACAATGAGTACATAACTTTGGAATAGTGTTCTTAGTACAAGGAACGTGACACGAATTTAAAACATATGTAAGATAGCAGGGGAAGGATAACCTAGTCGTAAATTCCACAAGTGGGATGGAGGACTAGTTTGAGTCGACAAAGATAGAATTTGAGATGCCGAGGGGGTCTGGTACAATCCGTTAGTGAGGGAACCTCGAAGGAGTACTTTGTGGGAGATCCGGTCATTGATAAAAAAAAATAATTTGAGTGAAATTCAACATAGACAGAATTCTCACGACATAGTTGATTAACGCTAGGCAAGTTATGAGTAATTTGTGGTGTATAAAGGATAGTGTTTAATTTAAGAGGACGACATATCGTCGGTATACTAGCAGAACCAGATTGAGCAATTTGGGAGGACTTACCATCGACTGTCACAACATGATGAGAACCAGTATAAGGGGTTAGCTGTTGGAGCATAGAGGAGTTGGGTGTGAAGTGGTGGGTTGCACCAGAGTCTAACAGCCATGGTGCGGAAGAGGTTGGAGTATTCGGGTTTGGAAGAGGCAAGAGACCATCAGAGTGTGCTTGGGAGGGGAAAGGGGTGAACGGAGGGGGGGGGGGGGTGGTGTGATGTTATAGTTCGTTGGAGTTGAGGGTCGATAGGAGGCATTGTGCCCGTGATAGCAGATGGTGGCCAAATGACCCACCTTGTTGCAAATTTAACACCTTGGTTTGAAGTGGCTCGGGGGACGTGGGTGCCAAGAGTTCGGAGAAGGAGCTGACACAACCAAATTGAAGGGGAGCAGTGTGAGTCGTTAGGTCTGTTCTGAACATGTAGCACGGCCGAGGAGTCCCTCCTGTGCGAGAAGGAGTTGGCCAGCAATATTGATTGAAGAGGGCTTGATGTTGAGGGACCCAATTCGTTCTACAGAGGAAGTCATAACTTTGAACGAAGACGGTTTTAGAGTTCCCCCATCAAGTGGAGGTGATCTGCCCTATTGGTGATAGAGTGGCTAAGGCATTGTCGTCACTACTAGTTCCCTAAGAAAGTTAATAATCGGTCATGGTAGGAGAGTGGTTCTCCAATTATCGACAGGGTGTTGGCAACAAAGACGGAGATTTTCTGTATATAGGTGCTTGCAGAAATGCATCCTAGGTCATGATGTTTATAGTTCGTGGAGCACTTGAGGGTCGATAGGAGGCATTGTGCCCGTGATACCTTGGTTTGAAGTGGCTCGGGGGACGTGGGTGCCAAGAGTTCGGAGAAGGAGCTGACACAACCAAATTGAAGGGGAGCAGTGTGAGTATTTAGGTCTGTTCTGAACATTGTAGAACGGCCGAGGAGTCCATCCTGTGCGAGAAGGACGTTGGACAGCAATATTGATTTGAAGAGGGCTTGATGTTGGAGGGACCAAATTCTGCTTCTCCAGACGGAAGTCATAACTTTGAAGAAGACGGTAGAGTTCCTCAAGTGGAGGTTGATCTGCCCTATTGGTGATAGATGTGATAAAGGCATTGTAGTCACTACTTAGTTCCCTAAGAAAGTATAATACTAGGTCATGGTAGGAGAGTGGTTCTCCAATTATCGACAGGGTGTTGCACAAAGACGAGATTTTCTGTATATAGGTGCTTGCAGAAACTGCATCCTAGGTCATGATGTTATAGTTCGTTGGAGTTGAGGGTCGATAGGAGGCATTGTGCCCGTGATAGCATATGGTGGCCAAATGACCCACCTTGTTGCAAATTTAACACCGTGGTTTGAAGTGGCTCGGGGACCGTGGGTGCCAAGAGTTCGGAGAAGAGGGCAGCTGACACAACCAAATGGAAGGGAGCAGTGTGCATATAGGGTCCTTCTAAACATTGTAGAACACCCCAGGAGTTCCATCTTGTGCGAGAAGGACAGTTGGACAGCAATATTGATTTGAATGAGGGCTTGATGTTGATTGGACCGAATTCTGCTTCTCCAGACGGAAGTCATAACTTTGAAGAAGACTGTAGAGTTCCTCAAGTGGAGGTTGATCTGCCCTATGGTGATAGAGGTGACAAAAGGCTTATAGTTACTACTTTAGTTCCCTGAGGAAAGTATATACTACTAGGTCCTGGTAGTAGAGTGGTTTCAATCCGACAGGGTGAGGAGGCATTGTGCCCGTGATAGCAGATGGTGGCCAAATGACCCACCTTGTTGCAAATTTAACACCTTGGTTTGAAGTGGCTCGGGGGACGTGGGTGCCAAGAGTTCGGAGAAGGAGCTGACACAACCAAATTGAAGGGAGCAGTGTGAATATTTAGGTCTGTTCTGAACATTGTAGAACGGCCGAGGAGTCCATCCTGTGCGAGAAGGACGTTGGACAGCAATATTGATTTGAAGAGGGCTTGATGTTGGAGGGACCAAATTCTGCTTCTCCAGACGGAAGTCATAACTTTGAAGAAGACGGTAGAGTTCCTCAAGTGGAGGTTGATCTGCCCTATTGGTGATAGATGTGATAAAGGCATTGTAGTCACTACTTAGTTCCCTAAGAAAGTATAATACTAGGTCATGGTAGGAGAGTGGTTCTCCAATTATCGACAGGGTGTTGCACAAAGACGAGATTTTCTGTATATAGGTGCTTGCAGAAACTGCATCCTAGGTCATGATGTTATAGTTCGTTGGAGTTGAGGGTCGATAGGAGGCATTGTGCCCGTGATAGCATATGGTGGCCAAATGACCCACCTTGTTGCAAATTTAACACCTTGGTTTGAAGTGGCTCGGGGGACGTGGGTGCCAAGAGTTCGGAGAAGGAGCTGACACAACCAAATTGAAGGGAGCAGTGTGAATATTTAGGTCCGTTCTAAACATTGTAGAACACCCAAGGAGTCCATCTTGTGCGAGAAGGACGTTGGACAGCAATATTGATTTGAAGAGGGCTTGATGTTGGAGGGACCGAATTCTGCTTCTCCAGACGGAAGTCATAACTTTGAAGAAGACTGTAGAGTTCCTCAAGTGGAGGTTGATCTGCCCTATTGGTGATAGAGGTGACAAAGGCATTATAGTTACTACTTAGTTCCCTGAGAAAGTATAATACTAGGTCATGGTAGGAGAGTGGTTCTCCAATTACCGACAGGGTGTTGCACAAAGACGAGATTTTCTGTATATAGGTGCTTGCAGAAACTGCATCCTAGGTCATGATGTTATAGTTCGTTGGAGTTGAGGGTCGATAGGAGGCATTGTGCCCGTGATAGCAGATGGTGGCCAAATGACCCACCTTGTTGCAAACTTAACACCTTGGTTTGAAGTGGCTCAGGGGACGTGGGTGCCAAGAGTTCGGAGAAAGAGCTGACACAACCAAATTGAAGGGGAGCAGTGTGAGTATTTAGGTCTATTCTGAACATTGTAGAACGGCCGAGGAGTCCATCCTGTGCGAGAAGGACGTTGGACAACAATATTGATTTGAAGAGGGCTTGATGTTGGAGGGACCGAATTCTGCTTCTCCAAACAAAAGTCATAACTTTGAAGAAGACTGTAGAGTTCCTCAAGTAAAGGTTGATCTGCCCTATTGGTGATAGAGGTGACAAAGGCATTGTAGTCACTACTTAATTCCCTTGAGAAAGTATAATACTAGATCATGGTAGGAGAGTGGTTCTCCAATTACCGATAGGGTGTTGCACAAAGACGAGATTTTCTGTATATAGGTGTTGCAGAAACTGCATCCTTGGTCAGATAGTGGAGTTGGCTACGAAGATCGTTGATTCTAGCTAAAGAGGAGGAAAACATTCTGGCCAACGCAAGCCAGATCTCACTGGCAGAGTTGAAACATACAATCTGGGGAATAAGGTTTTTAGAG
The DNA here is from genome assembly GCA_022432975.1 of Begonia masoniana. Classification (NCBI taxonomy): domain Eukaryota; kingdom Viridiplantae; phylum Streptophyta; class Magnoliopsida; order Cucurbitales; family Begoniaceae; genus Begonia; species Begonia masoniana. Next base: position 39,877,596 of record CM039513.1, read on the forward strand.
GGGAGGAGAAAATTCAGCTCATGATGAGTCGGTTATAGCATTGTCATATTGCGAAATCGGGGTTGGGTTGAAGAAAGAGAGAGTCCAGGTATTTAGGAGGCGATGGGCAAGAACCGTCAATAATTTAGTTGATTCCATTTGCTATAACAATGTTCAAGAGTTGAGCTTTCCAGACTAGATAGTTTGAGTTATCAAGTTTGATAGTGAGAATCTAGTTCATGGTAGGGAAGAGAGGAAGAGAAACAGAAGGCGGAGTCAAAGGAAATAGTTGAGCTAGACCACGCCATAACTCACAGGTCCCAGGCTTTGATACCAAGAAGAGAAAATGATGATGTACGTTGAAGTACGTTGAGAAGGAGAGCAATGAACGTCAGAGAAAATGCTGAACAGGAACAAGCTTATGGAAAAAGGAAGAGGCAGAGAGAGAGAGGAGGTAGGTTTTTTTTATTTGATATATTCTTCTGATAAACTTACACCATCTTTGTCGAGGTTCAACAACTATATCACATTTCCCACCAACCATGATTATGCTAAACCATGGTTATGCTAACAGGAACGCACGTAAGATGATGATCCACACATCAAATTTCAGAAAAAATGTATAATCTAAAAACTATAGGATTCAGATAATGTCACAATCTCTCATAACTACACTTAGACCCTCGGTAAGCATTTACTTTGCTGTATGTTACCACTTAAGCCACTAATTGAGCTTGCATTTTCATACCAAATCAGAATTGTCATCTGGTCTTGGGCCTGTATTTGCAGTTAGATCCTTCGTATCCTCACTCTGTGATGAGCTCGTTCCATTTAATCTGGTTTGAGATATTCCTCTAACATGGTTTGCCGAAGCTCCATTCTGAATCGATTCGATGTAAAGAATCTTTGCAAGATTCCTAAAACGACGCCGAAAAGTTGGGATCCGAGACATGGAAGCAACAATTCCCTGCAGTCTGATGGACCAGATCTTTAATCAGTCTTGACAAACAACAAGTCCAGTGCAGTAGCTGTACAAGAAATGGAGTAGAAAGAGTAGAGAAGCTTAAATAAGTAGATTTGTACCTTCTTAGTATGGCTTGCAGCTGTGCTCTCCTGACATTGTCAGAGGATGGAAATCCCATTTCATCCCATTCCTGTGGATTTTCATTTCTGCATTTCATAAGCAACTTTTTCAGGCAAAGTTCCTCGTCTTCATCTAGTTGTAGTTTCTTTACTTGTTCTTTCATGATTAGTAGTGGCCCAATGAACCATTCGAACATTTTGTCTGTCGGGGCATCCGACAGTCTCAACTCCATGTCATCCGCTGGATGGTCCATTTTGATCATGATTGAAACTCAAATGAAAATATTTGATAATAAGCAGAAACTCGACAAAAGAAAGGCACTTACAGATAACCAAACCAGAAGAGTTGGACTTTGCTGAAGCAAGCAAACACTGTAATATGGACCATGCGGGTAACTTGACACTCAGCTTCTTAGAACGTCCTTTCAGAATGTATTCATTGATGTCCTGGATAGTTATCAGACCATCCTGGAGTAGAATTCTGCCGTTTACTTCTGAGGACTTGAAGAGCCAATCCCAAACCTGAGGCATTCAGAAGTTTAATACAAGACTTACCACAGAATATTAATATTTACAACCTCATTAAGACACACCTGTATGGTTTTATGTTGTTGGATTTGCCATTTCAATGTCCTCGATCGGTCAGAGAAAAGTTTTGATTGGTATGAACCTGCTCTCTCAATTTTCTTATTCTTATCCTTGTCCCGCATATCTTTTCTCTCCATTCTTAAGCTCATGTTTCTACGGTAATTCGGCCTGACTGTCACAATGGCGTATGAGAATAAAATTTCAATTTAAATCAATAAAAAAAAAACTCATCGACCATTAATCTTACTAAGTACATTTTCTTATAAAAACCAAAAAAAGAAGAAAAAACTCATGGGAGTGAGACTCTTACATACCTGGGTAAGCATGATCCTTCCCTTAAATACAGCAAGTCATTTACGTATTCATCAAACAATGAAACAACAGACAATATGTAAGCAAGTCCCATCACGATGGAGTTTTCCTATAAAATAAACTTTTAAATAACGTTTTTGTTGACTATTATGGTGGAAACGATGCCGTCTTCATGAATTAAATTGGTTTATAAGAGCATCATATGACAAACCTGATGAACAACTACTCCACTGTATAATCCCAAAAAAATGCCAGAGATGATAGCACTTATGACAGCACCCACCACAGCTATAGGCCAAAGAATGATGGCAAGACCAGCAAATGGAACACATACAGTCTCCAAGAATGGTCCTTCTCTACCAATCAGATCTTCTAACAACCTCTTCCATCCTTTGAACAACATATAGGGGCTTTTTGACAGAGCAACGGCTGTAATCAAAAGCACATCTACAGGAACGCCGATAAGGCAAACCACTAAACAACTTGGAAGTTTTGCTAACCTGACAAGATAAAGCAGGCTTTATATGAAGAAATGGTCCTTTATTGGAGTATGAAAAGATGTAACATGAAAACCATTACTTTATTTCCATTGGCTTTTCATCATGGTCCATTGATTCACTTAACTCGTCCATATAGGAGAAGAAAGAATGGAAGCAGAAGTCTGTAAAATCTTGAACCACTGTGCAGCTCCCTTTAATTGTGGACAAACAACCATCCTGTGTACATAAAGTAGGACATCAAGGTATTAGAAATAAGTATATTATTAGTATGTATTTTCTTTAACGTTTCTTACGGTTTTTCTGTTCTTTTATTCTTGTTATTCTGTTTAGCTTCCTCACTACATAAAATAAGGAGGAAGCTCATTTGTAAAAAGACTAGCAGATCAATAAAGAGAAGTTCCGATTATTTCGACCTATTCGCAATATGGTATCAGAGCTCCGGATCTTCTCAAGTCTCGATTCTTCATGATTTCTCCAAATTTCTCTATGCCTCGTGAAAAGGGGAATGCAACAACCATGAGTTCAAGATTCTTCGTTTCGAGTTCATCCATGGACGATTGTAGCAGCCCCTATTTCCTCCACAATGGAGATCATCCAGGTCTGGTTTTAGTTTCTCATCTGCTTATTGGTCTGAGCTTTACACCTGGAAACGTGCTATGACTATGGCGTTAAATGCGAAAAACAAGTTGTTCTTAGTCAATGGTACAATATCCAGACCTAATTCAGCCGATTTACTATTTCCTTCTTGATCTAGGGTTAATAGTATGGTTGTTTCATGGCTGCTCAACTCTGTTTCGAAAGAAATTTCAGACAGTTTGATATATTTTGATACTGCCTTTGACATATGGAATGATCTAATTGAACGATTCCATCAGAATAATAAGCCTCGCATATACCAGCTCAGAAAATGTTTGTTAGAATTAAATCAAGGAGCTATGAATGTCAGTGGTTACTACACAAAATTGAAGACAAACTTGGATGAATTGCAAGATTTTAGACCAGATGCTAGATGCACTTGTGGTGGTATAAAGGAAATGATTGATTACCAACAAGAAGAATGCATTTTACAATTTCTTATGGGACTTAATGAATCATTCTCTCATGTTCGAACACAGATTCTCATGATGGAGCCTCTGCCTTCTATGAGCAAAGTGTTCTCTCTAGTTATACAAGAAGAAAGGCAGCGAGTAATAAGCTTTTTAACGAATTATATTGTTCTGAACTCTTCAGCTGGATCAAGTCATTTCCAAGCTCAAAAACCCAAAGAAGATAGACCTTTCTATTCTCATTGCAAAATGACGAGCCATACCATAGACAAATGCTACAAAATACATGGTTTCCCCCCTAGATATAAACCAAAGAATTCTAAGCCTTGTATCAACCAACTGAATGTAGGAATCGATATAATGCCTAATTCACAGCAAAATTGTGTAAAACAGAAAATCTTTCACAAGAACAATGCCAAAAATTGATTGCCTTTCTTAGCGCACAACTTCAACAATCAGAATCTCTTTCTCATAATTCTGAAATAGCAAAAGCAAATCCCTCAATGTCAAATTTGACAGGTCAGACACTTATCCTTCAATCTTTCTTTTCAAATATTATCGATTCTACGTCTTGGATTTTAGATATTGGAGCTACTCATCATGTATGCTCTAATATTGATTTTTTCATAAATTCAAATCCAATTTCCAAATCACTCTTCCAAATCATTCTCTTATTTTTGCCAAAAGAATTGGATCTATTAAATTGACAGATGCTATAATTCTTCAAAATGTATTATTTGTTCCACATTTTCGATTCAACCTCTTGCCTGTGAGTGCTCTTACTTCCTTCCTTAACTGCTCCATTGCATTTCAATCTATGTCCTGCTTTATTCAGGAATCTTCCACTGGCAAGAAGATTGGGACGGGTGAAAGACATCGAAATTTGTATGTTTTTCATCTAAATAAATCTGCCCACAAATCCAATAACTTGCAAATCAGCTATTCCTCAACAAGCTGTCTAGATCCCACCAAATGACATAAATGACTTGGTCATCCTTCCGATGCCAAATTACAAATGCTTAAAAATGTATTAGACATTTCATCGTCTATAAAATTTGCCTTTTAGCTAATCAGAAAAGGTACCTTTCAATTCAAACAATTTTGTCTCTGCTTTTCTTTTTGCCCTCGTACATTGTGATGTTTGGGGACTATTTCATAATATTGCTCATGATGGTTCTAAATTTTTTTCTTACAATTGTTGATGACTTCAGCAGATTCACTTGGATATATATGTTAAGATCCAAATTTGAAGTTCCTAGTCACATTTCTAATTACAAACATGGTTGAAAACCCATTTCCTTCCAAAGTCAAAAGCATCAAAACTGACAACGGTTCAAAATTTTTCTTGAAAAATTTTCTGAATTACAAAAGAATTACCCATTAGCATTCTTGTGTTGAAACACCTCAACAAAATTCCATTGTTGAACGTAAACATCAACACGTACTTAATGTAGCTAGATCACTATTTTTTTCAATTGAATATTCCTCTGGTATATTGGAATGAATGCATTCTTTCTTCCATATACTTATTCAATCGTATTTAAGCCTCTCTACTGAACAATAAAAGTCCATTTGAAAAATTGTACAATAAAATTCCAGCTTATGATCATCTTCTAAACTTTGGATGTCTTTGCTTTGTTTCCACTCTTGACAGCATTCGTCACAAATTTTCGCCTAGAGCATGGGCTGCTGTTTTTCTAGGATATCCAATTGGTTATAAAGGATACAAGATTATTGATCTGGTTTCCAACAAAATTTATGTATCTCAAACTGTTGTATTTCAAAAAAACATATTTCCTTTTCTTAAACATAATGCTGATTCTCCTATACTTCCATTTGAAATATTTCCTGATTCCATTTTACCTTCTAATTCAATTTCTGATATTCCTTCTTCAGTAAAACAATCTTCAAGAAAGATTAATCCTCCCTCCTACTTAAAAGACTATCATTGTTCTCCAATTTCTTCTACATTATCGTTACCTAACAGCTCCTCAAAATATCCTCTTTGCAATTTCATATCAGATGACCGCCTTTCTCCTTTCAAGAAATATTGTCTATCTATTTCTTCAATAGTTGAACCCAAAACCTTTGCTCAAGGTTTTGCTATTCCAAAATGAAAAAAGGCTATGATTGTTGAGTTACAAGCTTTGGAAAAGAATTCTACTTGGATACTTATGGATTTGCCGAAAGGAAAACATGTCATTGGTTGTAAATGGATATTTAAAGTTAAATATCACGCCAATGGATCAATTGAAAGATATAAAGTCCATTTGGTAGCTAAAGGCTACACTCAGCAAGAAGGTATCAACTATTTTGATACATATTCCTCGGCTGCTAAGTTGTTTACTGAAAAGTTAGTTATTGCTTTGGTAGCAAGTCATAATTGGCTTTTGTACCAACTTGATGTTAACAACGCATTTTTTCACGGTAATTTACATGAAGAAGTATACATGCGTTTACCACAAGGTTATGATACAAAGGGGGAGCATTCGAACAAAGTTTGTATGTTAAAGAAATCCCTTTATGGTTTAAAACAGGTTTCTCGTCAATGGTTGTCGAAATTCTCTTCAACCTTCGCTTGCTAATGGTTTTTATCAATCTACATTTGATAGTTCGCTGTTCACAAAAAGAGTTGATTCCTCATTCATCCTAGTTTTAGTTTATGTGGACGAAATAATCTTAGCAAGCGCGTCAGCAAATGAGGCAAATAAGTTCAAACTATTTCTTGACAGCAAGTTCAAACTGAAGGGTTAGGGTAATTTGTATTTTTTTCTTGGCCTGAAGGTAGCTCGTTCCAGCAAAGGTATTGCTCCTAATCAACGACAATATATTATGGATTTGCTGTCTGATACGGGTTTCTTGGGTTATAAACCAGCATCCACTCCGATGGATCCGTCGATTAAAATTTCATCTGATACGGGTTCTTTGCTACAAGATATCACTTCATTTCGCAAACTTATTGGACATTTGCTTTATTTGTCTCTTACTAGACCAAACATTTCTTTTGCTGTCAACACGTTGAGTCAATTTTTTGCAACTCCGAGGACACATCATCTTCAGACAGCATATCAAATTCTTCAATATCTTAAATCAACTATTGGTCAATGATTATTTTACCCTGCGAATTCAGATAATCAATTGAAAGCATTTACTGATTCGGACTGGGCGAGTTGTATTGATTCACGATGTTCTATCACTGGTTTTTGCATCTTCTTGGGAGATTCATTAATTTCATGGAAATCTAAAAAACAACCAACAGTTTCGTGCTCTTCTTCTGAAGCTGAATATAGAGCTATGGCAGCTACAACTTGTGAAATTATATGGATTCTATCTCTATTAAAGGATCTTTGTATTAAGCAGCATAATCCGACAATTCTTTTCTGTGACAACCAGGCTGCAATATACATTACTGAAAACTAGTTTTCCATGAAAGAACGAAATACATTGACATTGACTGTCATATTGTTCGTCAACAAATTCAACTTGGGACTATAAATTTATGCATGTGAGTTCATCAAATTAGCTTGCAGATATCTTCACAAAGGCTCTACATCCACATTTATTTCATTATCTTCTCAACAAGATGAGAGTTTTTAATATCCACTCTCCATCTTGAGGGGGAGTATTAGAAATAAGAAATATTATTAGGATACGTGGATAGATGACGTGTATTTTCTTTATCGTTTCTTACCATTTTTCTATTTTTCTATTCTGGTTATTCTGTTTAGCTTCCTCAGTATATAAAATAAGGAGGAAACTTATTTGTAAAAGGACTAACAGATCAATAAAGAGAAGATTCGATTATTTCGACATGTTCGTAATACAAGGTAAGTTTTATTATCGACGCTGAAATGGATCAAAATCTCAACGTTACAGAACTCTGGTCTCCTGCATGATTTTTATTTGAACAAACAAAACGGGACAGATGCAACAAGATTTATTATATGTTCAATTTCTCCATTTTCTATTAAACAATAATTTAAAAAAATATACCCACATATCAAGTCAAAGAAAGAGACTTACAACAAAGCAGTGATAAAGTTTGTCAGTGACACTATCCCCAATAGCCTCAAATGTCGCAACAAGGGGAGCAAATAATCCGTATCCAATTCCACCCAATAGACTTCCAAAAATGCCAATGAATGGCCAAAGAATTAGAGGAACTGGCAAAAAAACCAGCACTATAATCTTAAGAAATGCACCCAGCCTCTTAGTTCTGAAATTATACATCAAAAGAGTAGCTAAATAAGAAGCACAGAGGACTAAATGATAAGATCTTCAAACATAGTATTCTAGGAAGTGAAGAAACAAAAATACCTAGCCACACAGTAGTAAGTCCATAAGAAATGTGCAGGCCACAGACCAATGATGATAGCTGAATTTCCAAGAGCAACAATGTATGCAGCAATTGGACCAACTATCGTAGCTGTTCAAGGAATCGTGTATTTCTTTAGTACATCAGTCATAATCCACACTCTTTCTCAATCAATCATAGAATACGGGAAACCAAATTTAAATATCGATCAAGACACAAGCAATCAAATGTGCTCATAGAGCAACTGCATTGAGTTTATCATTTCAAACACTGACAGAAAAATAATAAACAGACTTCAAACAAATCCATAAATACCAAAATTCACCCGGGGATACATTTTAAAAGAGCTCCGGATCCATAAGAGTTTAGTAGCAGAGTTACAGGTACCTTTTAGGAGACCCAGAATGGCAAGAGAAAAGAAGAAAGGGAGGAAGGACATAAAGCCCCACAACTTAGCGATGAACCCCACCGGAACTTCCATGGAAGCAAAAGGGACAAATCACCGGCCGAGAGGAAAATGGCGGAAACGCGATCAGAGCAGAAGAAAAGAACCGACCCTTTTCTTTAAATCCTCCAATGATTTCTGGGTATTGCACAGAAACAGCACAACCAACGAGGAAGATGAGGGGAATTATCAGAGGGTTTCGTGGCGCGCTGTGGTGACTCGGAAGGACAGGTGGCTGACGTACGTGTAGAGAGGCTGAGAGGGAGTGAATCTTAAGCTACTCGAGGGAGATTCCAGCTCAAACATCTTGATTTTTGGCGGGACTTTGGCTTATTTTTTATTTTTTATAAATTTAATTAAAAGTTAATATGTGGTAGTTTTTTTTTTTTTTTTTTTTTTTTTTTTTTTGCTAATTTCACAACTATAATTAAGAGTACAATGAGAGTCTACTTTGAAGGTTTCATAATTTTTAGATAATATACGTAATTTTAATGAATTATTTTATAAAAAATGTGTAACAGATTATATTAAATCAGTGTTAAAAAATTACGAAATTTTTCAGATTATCTTCCCAAATTTAGTGAACATATCATACAAATTTCAAACAAATCTGATATCATTTTATTTTTGTTTTAGGTAGTCATTACACGGAGAACGATCTCCCGTTCTCCAAGAATGGGGGACCGCCAGTAGGGGTGTACATGGTTTGGTCGTGTCTGGTTTTGGACTGGATCGAGCCCACGGTTCCTACAAATTCGGAATTAGAACCGAGATCGTAAGATGCCAAAACTAAAATTGGGACCGAACTGTATTTAACGGTTCGGTCCCAGTTCGATCATGAATTTATTTTTAAATAATTTTATAAAACATTTAAAATAAATAAATTTCAAAAAACTTCGAAAAAATTCAGATTTTTACAGTAATTTTTATAAAATAAATAAAATCTAGAAAATTTTAAAATAAAAATGTAATTTTATAAGATATTTAAAATTAATAAAATAAAAAAAATTAGAAAAAATGAGAAAAACTCACTTTGATTTGTAATTTCGGGTCGAATAAATCGGGTTGACCCAAGGATCGATTCTCCCACCGTCTGGTCGGTTTTGGATCCCAGAATCGCGAACCAGACCGTCAACCGTGGTTTTAGAGGTCTAAGAACCTTGGCCGGTTCCAATGAAGTATAGAATCAGCACGAAACTGGACTGCACTGGACGATTCGGTCTGATTCTCCAGTTCCGAGCCGGTTCTGCCCACCCCTAACCACCAAGAGTTATTTTGTTAAGAAAATCATATTTTTAGGGCGATTTTATTAACAAAAGTACTTTAAGGTCCAGTCTATTAATCACTCAATACTTTGAGAATAAATTTTAATATTATTTTAAATTTAATTAAGGGTCAATTACAATTTACGTCTTGAACTTTGGGGTCCACATAACTGAACTTTTTTTCTTAATAAAATAAGTCTAAAAATTTTCGTTCAAACATAAACCATAAATTGCTTTTTAAACAAAATGAACGTCAATCTTTATAACATGAACAAATTAAAACTTGTTGAATTTTCCTATGATCGAAAACAAACTGAACCGATATTATAATATTTATATATTTTTTAATTTTAATTTTTAAAATTACAACAACAAAAAAACATATAAAAACGACTTAAATTGAGCCTAAACTAATTAAAATTGACCCAAAATTCGTTCTAAATTGACTTAAATTAAGTTCTAACTAAAAAAATTTAAAACCAGACCAGAACCAAGTCGTGCAAAACTAAAAAAATTTATTCGAGATTTATTTTATTTATATTACAGAGTTCAAGATTCATTATGTTCAAAGAAAAATTTAATGTTTAAATTGAAAAAATCTCAAAATTGGAGGTTTATTTTATTTGAAAAGAAAGTTCAAGGCTTAAGTTTATCAGAGTCTACCTTCTAATTAATAATAAGCTTGAAGAGTCTAAAACAAGAGATAATTAAATAATTGATATTTTTTAGTAGAATCAGGTCGATTTGCTCTACTTAGAGTTCTTATTTCATTATGTATCGTGTAGGTGCCTAAAATTTTCTTGTAATTAAATCTTTAACACGATGAATCTTTTTCATGCGTGTAATTTTTTTTTTTTTTTTTTTTTTGTGAATGTTTTCACCGCCTTATAATTTTTTCAACTAAATTATGTTTTACTTACGTTAAAATAAAGTTATGATTGACTAAAAATATTTTAATAAAAATAATGTTACGTTTACTCTCTTAAAATATTCGTAGATGTGTCAAATAATGATTAGTGCAATTAATGTAATAAATTATAAATAGTTAATTAATTATCTTAATGTCACTAGTAATTGTTTGACACTTTCATAAATATTTTAAGAGAGTAAAATAAAAGTAAACGTATCATTATTATTTTGATAATTGTGATGGCACAAAAACGCTAAGTATTGAGAACTACAAAGTCGAATCTCGGCGAGATTGAGATGTCAATGTTTGCGCACCCCTGTTTGAATGTTAAATGAAGAAAGGCAAGACATTAGGATGTGGCTTCACATTACTCGGGTCTCGAGTTGAATTCAATGTGCAATTTCTATTGCACTGCATGTCGGGCTGTGGGCGTCGTAATGCCAGGCACTCAGGGCAAAGGAATAGATCATGCGTTCACGCGCAGGTCAAAAGAATAGATCATGCGTTCTCCTGCGTAAAAATGGTAAATCTCTAAAGGAAACAAGTTGGAGACGCTACGTTCAATCTTCATGCACACCTACCTCATGCAGAAGGAAATATTTTTTCTTCTATATTTTTCTTTTCAGCAAGATCTTGATCTTGCTGAGGTTTGTCATATTGCAAAAGAGTCTCTATATAAATAGAAAGCTTCTGCTGCAGGAAAAAAAATCCAACAAGAGGAATATCTTTTGCAGGAAGAGTGAGAGAAAAATAGAGAGATTTTGTAGGAGAAAAAAAAAAGTGAGACAAAAATTGGTGATATGATTTTGAGTACGTTGTGAATTCTAAGAGTGATAATTACTCTTAGTGAATATTTTTAGAATATTCGGTTTTTAAAATAATACTGTAAATCTTATTTTTCATAGTGAAATATTTTGGACTCAATTTCCGTGATTTTTTTCCCGATCTGGGTTCTACGTAAAATTCTCGGTGTTCAATTTTGCTATTATTTCTATTACTTATTCACCGTAATATCTTAACGGTGTAAGAAAATATTTCTGGTATTTTTCAAATTATGCATGCTATCGTTTTTCGTACCGCCAATTGAGTGATATAATTTTACTGTATAAGTAAGTTCTATCTAGGAGATTGAATTTTAAGTGGAACCGTTTGTCACCACTCTAGTCTTTCCTATGACTTAGAAAAATATTTATGTTTAAGAGATTGTCCAGTACAGTCTTTTTTTATAATTATATTGATCAATATTATTTATTGTCTTATAACTATTATTTTATTTACCGTTAGTTAAAAATAAGTCGGAAGCACTTCAGTTCCAGCAATGAGTAGCTCATAAACTGTAGGTGTGTCTAGTGTGTATCCATGAGAAATAATTTGATAGTAAATATTTAACGAGCATTGCAAGGTCGTGTGAACATATTTGCACTTTTTTTTATCTATTTTTGGCAATTCATGGCATAATTTTTTTTTATAGTTGTTATTTATACATTTGCATTATCATTTTTCTTATATCAGGATATTAGATATGCACATAATTCGACAAGGTTATTAGATAGAGAGAATTGAGTGTGAGTTTAGGGCAGCACTGAAGCGTTGAGTGACTAATATAAACCCTTATTTATGGGCTTTGTAGCTAACAATCATTGCTTTCATAATTTATAGACAAGGGAAAAAATGGGCATAGCATCAAGTGTCACACATGTAGAACTTTTTTGTATTGAGTTGGCTAATAACTTCTGTGGGTAAGTTAGACACAATAAATTAGGGGTGGGCAGGACCGGACCGCGGACCGAGAACCGGACCGGACCGGCAGGTTTGGTCCGGGTTCAGTCCCTAATTGATGGACCGCGGTCCGGTCCTCGGTCCAAAGCCACTGGAACCGAGGACCTTCGGTCCAGTCCAGGTTCCAGCACCTAAAATCCCGAAGAACCGGGACCGGACCGAACATTTAAAAAAACATAAAATTTGAATGTTTTTTTTTTGCTGAACGGTTCAGCAACCACCATTCCAATCAATTTTTAATTGAACTCTGAACGTTCAGAGTTCAGAGTCCAAAAGTAAAACTGAAAGCAAACCGGCGTCGAGCGTCGAGCGAAACCCGAACTCCCGACTCCAGACTCCCGAGCAACCAGCGAACAGCGACGCGTCCTGCTCCCGACTCCAGTGGTGATCGAGTCCTCCGATTCGCAAGACGCAAACCTCCGGTCTGGTGCAAAGGCTGAAGTAGAAACCCGAAGCCGTCGACTATCAAGCGCTAGGGCGACAGAGCAGAGGGCGACGACGACGAGCGTGGTGGCGAGTGGCGACAGAGAGGGCGACGCAAACACGATTTTTCGCGGGCTTCACGCGACTTTGCAAATTTGAGCGAGGCAAGAATCTAGATCCAGGGAAGACTCCAACTCCAGATCCAGATCCAGATCCAGATCCAGAGGAGAAAAGAAAGAATGGGAGAAACCGGGACCGGACCGAATTTTTGGTCCGGTCCAGGTTCGGTCCCGGTCCCTCCCAGGACCGGTTCCGGTCTTCGACACAAAAATCTCGAAGGCACGGTCCGGTTTCGGTCCAGGCTCGGGACCGGACCGAACCGGCCCGTGCCCACCCCTACAATAAATTTATTTGTCGATTCAATTGTTTAATTCCTATATGCAACTCTTCTTACACATATACACCATGTTGGTCTTTTGTGTACTCTATTTTAGTTAAGTTGACTCATAATTCACGAATAGAAGAAAGATGGATTCTGAATTTCTAATAACGTCACCGAGTAAGTATTCAACAGAATAAGCCCTCCTTTCGGGGAATCCACGAGATATTAGAAGTGTTAAATTTGATCAAATAATGTATGTATTGCAAATGCAATGTGATGCCTAAATTAGTTAAAAGTTGACGACGTCAAATGCTTTGTTGACTTGAAGTCTACGGCTAATACACACAGAATCCCTGGGCCCCGTCAACGGCCACCTTTTTTGAACTTTTTTTCTGCAAATAGCCTCTCGTTATGTGGACTCAATCATTCAACCTCTGTTTGGATCCTCACATTACTGTGTGATGACTGACCTTACCCGTCAACAAGATGGCTTCGTCGAAGCGTCTGGCTTTAAAACAAGAAAAATTACCAAAAACAACTACAAACTACGGTTATTTTTTAAATTCAACCACAAACTAATTTTTTTAACAATTAAAACCACAAAGTATCGAAAATGTGCCAAAAACGACCACCCCGAGTGGATGCAAAAAAACACCGTCCGTCCGGGTCACTGTTCACGTGAACAGTGACCTGTTTACGTTCGTTTTTCTCCATTTTATAAATTAATTTTTAAAAATACTAAACGATATTGGATTTACTTAAAATTTTTATCACATATTTCCAACATTATGAGAAGATAATCTGAAAAGTTTCGTGATTTTACAATACTTATATGATTTATTATAATTTTTTTACGTATGTTTTATAAAATAATTCTCTAAAATTATAATAAATCGTACAAATGTTAGAAAATCACGAAAAGTTTCCGATTATCTTCTCATAACGTGGTGAATATGTGATAAAAATTTTAAGTAAATCCAATATCGTTTATTATTTTTTAAAAATTAATTTATAAAACGGAGAAAAACAAACGTAAACAGATCACTGTTCACGTGAACAGTGACCCGAACGGACGTTAAATTTTACCGTCCGTCCGGCAGTGTAACCAGGACGGACGGTACAAATACCGTCAGTCCGAGTCACTGTTCACGTGAACAGTGACCTGTTTACGTTCGTTTTTCTCCGTTTTATAAATTAATTTTAAAAAAATAATAAACGATATTGAATTTACTTAAAATTTTTATCACATATTCACCACGTTATGAGAAGATAATCAGAAACTTTTCGTGATTTTCTAACACTTGTACAATTTATTATAATTTTAGAGAATTATTTTATAAAACATACGTAAAAAAATTATAATAAATCATATAAGTATTGTAAAATCACGAAACTTTTCACATTATCTTCTCATAATGTTGAGAATATGTGATAAAAATTTTAAGTAAATCCAATATCTTTTAGTATTTTTTAAAAATTAATTTATAAAACGGAGAAAAATGAACATAAACAGGTTACTGTTCACGTAAACAGTGACCCCGACGGACGGTATTTTTACCGTCCGTCCGGTACTGTTCACGTGAACAGTGACCCGAACGGAAGGTGTTTTTTTGCATCCGTCTGGGGTAGTCATTTTTTATACATTTTCGATATTTTATGATTTTAATTGTTAAAAAAATTAGTCTGTGGTTGAATTTAAAAAATAACATAGTTCGTGGTTGTTTTTGGTAATTTTCCTAAAAACAAAGCTTTCTTAGGTCAGTGACGTCAATGGAGACTGCTTGGCTGAACAGAAGACGATATAAATACTAGATCACCCCATCTGAGAGGCTTAACCCAAGCTTCAACAACGTTTGCTCCAATTCCCACCACTTCAACGATCATGAAGGTAGGACGAAGCTCATAACTTTATGGATTACTAGGCGTGAGTAGAGTTGGCGATTGAGATTATGATTTTTTCTATCTGATTTTTGCAGCAAAAGATAGTGATCCAGATGTCCATGAAGGACCAGAAGTCCCAATCTAAAGCGATGCAGATTGCGTTTAGCTTTTCGGGTAAGCTTTTCTCCGGCTACTTATCGAGTTTTTGTTTTTTCGGAAAAATGGGTTATTGACTCGTTGTTAGGAACAGGGGTTGAAAAAGCAGCTTTGCCGGGAAACGACCGGATAGAGGTGACCGGAGATGGCGTAGACTCCGTAGCCCTCGCCATGTTGGTACGCAAGAAATTTGGGTTTGCAGAGCTGTTGATCGTCAGCCCCGTGGACGAGAAGAAAGCAGAGTGACCATCCCCAGATTCAGTACTGGTATCATGGGCACGGGGGCGGAGGTGTGGCGGCTCCGCCTCACTTCTACTACTTAGGAACCCCGGACCCATACTACGCAAACTCTTCTTGTTCAATCCTATGACGTGGATTTCAATTCTGTTCTAAACATGAAGTTTCAAACGAAGGCTACGTAGTAAATTTTGCAAACAAACAATAATTGTACCATATAGGTTTGAAAATATATCAAAAACTACCAATCATATCACTCGTTAACAAGTTACTTCCAATCAAATCAATAAATTTTTAAAATTTCATATAAAAGCGATCAGAAAAACAAAATACTAACGCGGAACACGAGTCTAGTGACCTAGTCCACCACATAAAGTAATGGTGTCACACGAGTCTAGTGAGACCTAGTCCACCACATAAAATAATGGTGTCACGATAGAAATATCACTACATACAGTAACATGATTTAACAATTAGAAAATCCATGTTCGTTCAAAGTGTAGTCATTAAACACACAAACTACTTAAATAAACGAACTTAACACCTTTATAAATCATACATGAATTTATCAACAACAAATTAAAAGAGGCACTAACCAAAAGTTACTTTCCTTGTAATAAGTTCATAGGGTCTTTGCCAAAAAACTTTCCTCTTAGATGTGTTGTCGCCCAGCCAAGCATTATCCTGAACTTAGGTGTACCCAATGCCCAAGAAACTTCTCTCTTTTGTGTAAAAGACAATCAGTGGGCCTCCTCGCCTGTAAGTACGTCTTGTCAAATGGTTTCTCTCCAATCGTTTTTGAGTCAAAAGACGATGTTGGAGCAGTGTGGACTGAAACTATGGAGATCACAAAGCTTCAGACCCCAAAAGCAGCTTACCAGTTCTCAGATTTTCCATGGGCGTCTTCCGTGACACAGGATTTTCCAAATTATGATCAAGTTTTGAGTTACATCAAATCTTATGCCGACCATTTTGGATTGAGGAAGTACATCAAATTCAACACTAAAGTTTCCGGGATTAAGTATGAAGGACCATCCGAGGAAGAAGAGATCGAAGCTTGGGATCTCTGGGGTGGCAATGGAGATCCTTTTCGGTCCAGATGCAAATGGAAAGTAACAGCACATAACACTAAAAGCCTTTTAAATGAGGTAATAGGAAAAAGGAAAGTTGAAGTAAGTAAAAACATCCTAGTTTAATGAGTTCAAAGAAGTAATGCAATAGAGGTAAATGGTTTTTAATTTGAATTTAATAATTTGATTGGCCTAAACATATCAGATCTTCCACTTTCTACCAAAATCTTTGTTCATAAGTCGTTAAAAAGACTTTGTTCTTTTACGTGTAATTATTCCGGAGATGGGTTTGCAAATTTTTCTTAGTAATTTTTCCATCAATTCGAACCTATACAGAAAATATAGAATCTCTTGGACTAATGGAATGAAAGAACAGGAGTACCTGGTGGACTTTGTGATCCTATGTGTCGGACGATTCAGTGGTGTTCCAAATATTCCAGAATTCCCACCAAATGGAGGACCAGAAGAACTTCGAGGCAGTGTAATCCATTTGCAAATGGAGATTATCTCCACTGGCAAAGCTCTTGAAGTCTCTATAAATAGAAACTTCAAGCATGCATCCAAGCATCTTGAAAAATATAGATCCAACATGGATCCTAAGAGAAAAGACGAATGTTTTTTCTGAGAAGATGGAAAGAAATAGTGAGAATTTTTTAGAGGGAGAGAAAAGAAAGAATTTGAAAGAAAAATATATGTGGTGTTTTTGTGCACATTGAAAGTTCTAAGAGTGACGATTTCTCTTAGTGAATAGATTCTAGAATATTCGTTATCTAGAAAAATATTGTAAATTCTATTTTTCATAGTGAGATCTTTCTGGACTAGGTCCCCATGGTTTTTCCCCGATTTGGGTTTTCATGTAAAAATTTTTGGTGTTCATTTTAACTATTATTTCTCTTACCTCTTGGCCGTAATAATTTTATGGCAGTGAAAAAATATTCCTGGTATTCTTCGGATCGCATCTGCTATCGTTTCTCGTACTGCTTATTTAGTGGTGTAATTGTGCTGTGTAAGCAAGTTCTGTCTAGAAGACTGGAATTTAAGTGGATCATTTGTGACGCTCTAGCCTTTCTTAGGAACTTACTTGGAAAGGTAATTCTGTCTAAGAAAATTGTCAAGAGTAATTTTTTTTAGAAATTATCATGATCAGTACTCTCTATGTTTTATAGCGGTAAGATTATTATCTTTGTTCCCGCCAATTTCGTCATGTTTCCCAACGCATAAGAACTTCAAGGCAGTGTAATCCACTCCATGGAATATGCAGCTATGGATACTAAAACTGCTTCTGAGTTTGTCAGAGAGAAGAAAATTTCAATTGTTGTGCTCTGCACTAGATATTGCAATGGAGTGCACAGATGTAAATTGTAACAATGAAACATGTCCATCATTCATTTAGTTTTATAGTAAAACATCCCAATCATGATTAGGAAAATCCAATCATGATTAGGAAAATCTAATTCTTGCTAGTAACATATTTCTAATCAATCTTCATTTTTTAGGGATAGAAAATCCATGCACAGTGATATACAGGACGGTGTTGAAAAATCTAACGAGAAATCGAAAAAGAAAATGAGAAAATAATGGATACCGAATTTACATGGAAAACTCTAGAAGGAAAAAAATCACGGGCATATGAGAACGATCACTAATTAAAATCAGTACAATTAAGTTTTGTGACTGAAACATAAAATAAATAGGAAAAACCACGAAACCCTCATATTGACTACAGCACGAGCAGAAAAACTATTTTAATCATAATGGGTCATTGCCCATTATGGATCCAAGTCCACACATGTGGCTTGGAACCCAACAAACTCCCCCTCCAGCTCATGTGGTGGGCTTCAATAAGGCTGCTCTTTGACGACAAGTCTCGAGTTTCTCGTTCGACAAAGCCTTCGTCAACATATCTGAACCGTTCACACTGGTGTGCACTTTCGCCAAGTGATAGAGTCCTCACCTGCAAAATAAGCTTAAGGACCTAAAACAGATCGTTAGTTCCCTTGGTTTGAACAAACCGATAAAACTGAGAATGAAAGGATGAAATGGCCGATTAAATGTGCTTATAATGAACTAAAAATTTATGTGAGATTAGTGTAGTCAGTGAAGTGTGTGCAAGGGGAAAACGTGGTCCAGATTCGTTAAGGAGAAGGAACTATGTAAATAATCCTCAAGTTGTCCGATAAGCAAGGTTTTAGATGCTTTTGGCTAAAGTTTTTTTCGAAGAAGGAAACTCAACTTGGAGGAACTGGATGTCCAGTTCCTACTCTTTTCCAACTCTCAAAGAGTGGAGAGGAAGATAGTTAAATAAAATCCCTACAAGCAAACCGTGATTGAAGAAAGTGGAGGAGCAACTCCTCGGTTGAAGACAATCGAACTTACCTTGGTAGCTTCTCTTGCTCCAAGTGTTCTTCTCCTTGAGAGAAAATCGTGTAGGCTCCTTAAAAACCAGTCAAAACGTTTACAAATACGAATACTATGCTTATATAGACCTAAGGGTGGTTGGCTAGGGTTTAGGGTTTATGAGGACCATTGGATTGCCAAATGGATGATTAAGTGTGCGACCCAGATGAGAAGAAACGTATGGCCGAGATGAGTTCCAAAATTTGATGATCAATGGTCAGCCACGAGCCAAGTCATGGATCCATGTTTTGT
This sequence comes from Begonia masoniana, assembly GCA_022432975.1. NCBI lineage: Eukaryota > Viridiplantae > Streptophyta > Magnoliopsida > Cucurbitales > Begoniaceae > Begonia > Begonia masoniana. Next base: position 39,896,616 of record CM039513.1, read on the forward strand.
CCCAAAGTGGAAGGGAAGACAAAGATAAAAAGTGGACTTCACCTTGGGCCACTATTTGGGTTTTCAAGTCTTCAATGGGCTAAACCTTTAACCAAATCACCTCTAACCTACCATACATCTAGTCCTAAAAGCCTAACATACATGCATATAATAAAGTTTAACAAGGACGCTAACGTTTGCCCAAATAAGTTTGAAAAAATAAGGAGTTACAAAATTCACGTGTAGCGCCCCGAGTTATTTGATCCCTAGCCAAGTAAAATACTTTTAATAATACTTTGAACACATGTAGTTTTTTTTTTTAATTAGGGAAAAGCCTGTGGACTAAATACTTGGGTATAATTCCGTTCATTGCTGGGCTTTCGTACAAGTTCTTGGTCGAAACCTTCACCAGCCTCCACATACTTATTTTGTGATTTTCTTATTTGGGAGAGATTAATTTATGGCGATGGAGGGATTTTAGGGTGACGTGATCTATAAACGTGAAGAAAAATACATTTTGTGTAGTTCTTGATCCGATGCCTTTTGGACCTTTGGTTGTCGGATTTCGTCGTGGTCGTTGAAAATTGCAGACACTATGACCACTCCATTGCAGCTCTGTCTGAATCGAAAATGAAAATTTATGGGTGTGCTCAAATTTCTTTCGATTGTTCACAAATTTGATTTCAAGCAAAGCAAAATGATGGCTGTGAGAGTGAGAGAGAGAGAGAGAGAGAGAGAGAGAGAGAGATTTTGGTGAATTCAGACTGAAGAACTAACCAGAATCAGCAATCGGGAATTTCTTCAACAATCCACCGAGGATTTCAATGCTTTCATTTTCATGTTTAAAATAAGAAATCCTCTTATGGGCAGAAAAATTCCCTCCAAAGCTATCGGCATTTCCTTCCATAATCTCAACTTCGGAAAAAAATGTGAAGAACTCATCTTCAATCCATCGCTTCAATCCATTCTCACAACCCAGAAAATGAAGAACTCAGGCCGGAGAAGAAGAGTCTAGGGACATTTTGGGAAGCAAATATGAACACGTGAAAAAATGTGATTTTTTAACTGAAAATATGACGGTAGGGGCCATATTGCCCATTATCAAAGTATTAAGGTTGTTCTTGCTCATTATCCAAGTTTACGGTGTAAATTGCTCATTTCACTTAGTTGTACGGGCCAAATTGCACTTTATCCTAAATATTTAACGAGCATTGCAAGGTTGTGTGAACATACTTGCACTTTTTTATTTTTTTTTTGGCAATTCATGGCATAATTTTTTTTATAGTTGTTATTTATACATTTGCATTATCATTTTTCTTATATCAGGATATTAGATATGCACAAATTTGAGCAGGTTATTAGATAGAGAGAATTGAGTGTGAGTTTAGGGCAGCACTGAAGCGTTGAGTGACTAATATAAACCCTTATTTATGGGTTTCGTAGCTAATAATCAATGCTTTCATAATTTATAGACATGGGAAAAAATGGGCATAGCATCAAGTGTCACACATGTAGAACTTTTTCGTATTGAGTTGGCTTATAACTTATGTGGGTAAGTTAAACACAACAAATTTATTTGTCAATTCAATCGTTTAAGTCTTATATGCAACTCTTTTTACACATATACACGATCTTTTCTGTATTCTATTTTAATTAAGTTGACACATAATTCACGAGTAGAACAAAGACGGATTCTGGATTTCTAATATCGTCACAGAATAAGTATTCAACAGAATAAACTCTCCTCTCGGGGAATCAGCGAGATATTAGAAGTGTTAAATTTGATCTAATAATGTATGTATTGCAAAAATGCAATGTGATGCCTAAATTAGTTAAAAGTTGACGACGTCAAATGCTTTGTTGACTTGAAGTCTACGGCTAATACACAGAATCCCCGGGCCCCGTCAACGGCCGCTTTTTCTTCTTCTTTTTTGAACTTTTTTTCTGCAAATAAGTGAAATAACCTCTCGTTAAGTGGACTCAATAATTCAACCTGTGTTTGGATCCTCACATTACTGTGTGATGACTGACCTTACGCGTCAACACGATTACTTCAACAAAGCTTTCGTAGGTCAGTGACGTCAATGGAGACTGAGTGGCTGAACAGAAGACGATATAAATACTAGATCACCTCATCTGAGAGGGTTAACCCAAGCTTCAACAACGTTTGCTCCGATTCCCACCACTTCAACGATCATGAAGGTAGGACGAAGCTCATAACTTTATGGATTACTAGGCGTGAGTACAGTTGGCGATTGAGATTATGATTTTTTCTATCTGAATTTTGCAGCAACAGATAGTGATGAGGATATCCATGGATGACAAGAAGTCCCGATCTAAAGCGATGCAGATTGCGTTTAGCTTTTCGGGTAAGCTTTTCTCCGGCTACTTATCGAGTTTTTTTTTTCGGAAAAACGGGTATTGACTCGTTGTTTGGAACAGGGGCTGAAAAAGCAGCTTTGTCGGGAAAAGACCGGATAGAGGTGACCGGAGATGGCGTAGACTCCGTCGCCCTCGCCATGTTGCTACGCAAGCAATTTGGGTTTGCAGAGCTGTTGAGCGTCAGCTCCGTGGACGAGAAGAAAGAAGAGCCGCCGAAAGCGCAGAGTGACCATCCCCAGATTCAGTACTGGTATCATGGCCACGGGGGCGGAGGTGTGGCGGCTCCGCCTCACTTCTACTACTTAGGAACCCCGGACCCATACTATGCAAACTCTTGTTCAATCCTATGACGTGGATCTCAATTGTGTTCTAAACATGAAGTTTCAAACGAAGGCTACGTAGTAAATTTTGCAAATGAACAATAAATGTACCATATAGTTTTGAAATATCAAAAACTACCAATCATATCAGCCGTTAAGAAGTTACTTCCAATCAAATCAATAAATTTTTAAAATTTCATATAAGGCATTAGAAAAGCGATCCGTAAAAGAAAATACTAACGCGGAACACGTGTCTAGTGACCTAGTCCATCACACAAAGTAATGGTGTCACACGAGTCTAGTGACCTAGTCCACCACATAAAATAATGGTGTCACGATAGAAATATCACTACATACAGTAACATGATTTAACAATTAGAAAATCCATGTTTGTTCAAAGTGTAGTCATTAAACACACACAAACTACTTAAATAAACGAACTTAATACATTTATAAATCATACATAAATTTATCAACAAACAAATTAAACTAGGCACTAACCAAAAGTTACTTTCCTTGTAATAAGTTCATATGGTCTTTGCCAACAACTTTCCTCTTAGATGTGTTGTCGCCCAGCCAAGCATCATCCAGAACTTAGGTGTACCCAACGCCCAAGAAACTTCTCTCTTGTGTAAAAGACAATCTTATAACATTACTCGTGAAACATGACAGTTATTGTAATCATTTCACATAACTTTATCACTTTTTAAAAAGGCAAAGAGACATCCGGAATTGTGCAGGTTTATTGAAGTTGAAGAAAAGGGGCAGGGCTCAATCCCTCCCAGCGTGTAAGCAGAGAGCAATGGAGAGGAAAGTATCCATTATTGGAGCTGGTATCAGTGGCCTCCTCGCCTGTAAGTACGTCTTGTCAAATGGTTTGTCTCCAATCGTTTTTGAGTCAAAAGACGATGTTGGAGCAGTGTGGACTGAAACTATGGTGATCACAAAGCTTCAGACCCCAAAAGCAGCTTACCAGTTCTCAGATTTTCCATGGCCGTCTTCCGTGACACAGGATTTTCCAAATTATGATCAAGTTTTGAGTCACATCAAATCTTATGCTGGCCATTTTGGATTGAGGAAGTACATCAAATTCAACACTAAAGTTTCCGGGATTGAGTATGAACGACCATCCGAGGAAGAAGAGATCGAAGCTTGGGATCTCTGGGGTGGCAATGGAGATCCTTTTCGGTCCAGATGCAAATGGAAAGTAACAACGTGTTGAAAAACTGAAATCGAAACGAAATTGGAAAAACGAGAAAAAGATAGTGGACACGAAGATTTACGTGGAAAAACCCTAAACGGGAAAAAACCACGGGCAGAGGAACAAATCTACTATGAAGATCGAAATACAACCGCAGGTTTTGTGACTCTAGTTTACATCAATTTATAGAGAAAACAAAACCCTAATAAGATTCTCAAAATGGGTCTAACCGGTCTGGCCCATATAGAATTCGGGTCACACCCAATTCTAACAAATCTCCACCTTGACACGAATTCCATATAAGAGATCAAACGGACTACTCGGCCCAACCCAAAACGAATCCAGAATACTGAACTCTAACAATCTCCACCTTCGAAATTCCGGTGCAAGGAAACAAATCTTCAAAAATATTAAAAATATAATCTTCTGCCACAAAGGCCCCAGATGGGCCACCTTGACACGAATTTCATATAAGAGATCCAACGGGCTACTTGGCCCAACCCAAAACGAATCCAGAACACTGAATTCTGATAATCTCCACCTTCGAAATTCCGGTGCAAGGATTTAAATCATTTAAGCCATGATAATGACATCTTCAAATCATCATCCAAATCTTTTCTCAAATCTCAACCTCTCAACAAAATCGATATTTTTGCACCCCAAAAATATCACAAAAACTTGTTCCTGTTTTGTCCCTGAAGAAACAAAGAAGACGAACAAAATAGTAAGGCTGAACTGAGTGAGGGCGGCTTTCCTCTCTTCACTGGTCGGCAACAAGAACAGTGACTAACCCTTTCAAAAAAATCAGAATAAATTCCACAAAATATTCTGAACCAACAAAATCGCCCACCAAACTGATATTGTCAAATCACTTAATCAGCCAAAGAATTCCAATATCAGAATTTCTAACAATATATATCCACCCGATGATTACTCCGGAAATAAACAGCAAATAATATCTCAACCCAGAAGTTTTAGAAACCCAATATTTTACGGACAAAAATTTCAGAATATAATCCCAAAAATAATCAGATTTCCAGTGCCCAATAATCAAATACGCAGAATTCTGAAAAACCAGTGAAAAATACCAACAAAAACTGAACAGAATGTGATCGGCGTTGTGCTGCTTGCAGAACTGAGTTCTCCCCTGTCGAAGAAGAACAAAACCAAATTATATCACAATCTCCGTTTGCTGACAGAACACCAAGATTTCACTATCAAAAATTTCAGAAATATTTGACTCCAAAAATAATCAGAAAATTCGCGGCCCGATAGCAGAATTTCTGCAACCTGAAAAATACCCAAAATACCAAAAAAAAAACTGAATCCCAAAAATCAGAACAGCCGAGTGCTTGCTGATCGGAACTGATTTTTGGACGGATTTGCTGACAGAAGACGGCGGCTAGGGCTCGGCGACGGAGGCGCGGAGGCGCGGCGTTCGCGGCGAGCAGAACGGAGAGCGTCGGTGGTCGATTGTGCGAGCGACGGCAGAGTTCGCTGGCGGCGGCGTTCTGTTGCACGCGTCGACGTTGGAGCGGCGTCGAAGGTGGGTTGTGTACGCGACGGCGGCGTGACCGAAGAGGCAGCGGCGTGGGGCGGCTCGGGCTCTCCTCCAGTGTTTACACCTCCTCTGTCGAAGAAGAACAACAGAGAAAATCTTCTCTGTTTCTTCACAAAGAGAAATAAGAAAAGAATTTTCTTTTCTTTTTCTATTTTCCTTTTTCCTCAAAATTTCAATTTCAATTATCGAAATTGAAAACCCAAAACAAAAAACGTTCGATACCTTCGAAAAATCAAAAACTTGATTTCCGAAAAACTTTCAACTCGCTCTGATACCAATTGTTGAAAAACTGAAATCGAAACGAAATTGGAAAAACGAGAAAAAGATAGTGGACACGAAGATTTACGTGGAAAAACCCTAAACGGGAAAAAACCACGGGCAGAGGAACAAATCTACTATGAAGATCGAAATACAACCGCAGATTTTGTGACTCTAGTTTTCATCAATTTATAGAGAAAACAAAACCCTAATGAGATTCTCAAAATGGGTCTAACCGGTCTGGCCCATATAGAATTCGGGTCACACCCAATTCTAACACAACGCATAACACTAAAAAGCCTTTTAAATGAGGTAATAGGAAAAAGGAAAGTTGAAGTAAGTAAAAACATCCTAGTTTAATGAGTTCAAAGAAGTAATGCAATAGAGGTAAATGGTTTTTAATTTGAATTTAATAATTTGATTGGCCTGAACATATCAGATCTTCCACTTTCTACCAAAATCTTTGTTCATAAGTCGTTAAAAAGACTTTGTTCTTTTCCGTGTAATGATTCTGGAGATGGGTCTGCAAATTTTTCTTATAATTTTTCCATCAATTCGAACCTATACAGAAAATATAGAATCTCTTAGACTAATGGAATGAAAGAACAGGAGTACCTGGTGGACTTTGTGATCCTATGTGTCGGACGATTCAGTGGTGTTCCAAATATTCCAGAATTCCCACCAAATGAAGGACCAGAATGTAGGGTCCCTCCAAATGACGAGAGACCCGGCGCCTCCATTGATTGCAAATGGAGAAAAAATCTCCTTTTTCTCCATTTGCAAATGGAGATTATCTCCACTGGCAAAGCTCTTGAAGTCTCAATAAATAGAAACTTCAAGCATGCATCCAAGCATCTTGAAAAATATAGATCCAACATGGATCCTAAGAGAAAAGACGAATGTTTTCTATGAGAAGATGGAAAGAAATAGTGAGAATTTTTTAGAGGGAGAGAAAAGAAAGAATTTGAAAGAAACATATATGTGGTGTTTTTGTGTACATTAAAAGTTCTAAGAGTGACGATTTCTCTTAGTGAATAGATTCTAGAATATTCGATATTTAGAAAAATATTGTAAATCCTATTTTTCATAGTGAGATCTTTCTGGACTAGGTCCCCATGATTTTTGCCCGATTTGGGTTTCCACGTAAAAATTCTCGGTGTTCATTTTAGCTATTATTTCTCTTACCTTTTGGCCGTAATAATTTTATGGCAGTGAAAAAATATTCCTGGTATTCTTCAGATCGCATCTGCTATCGTTTCTCGTACTACTTATTTAGTGGTGTAATTGTACTGTGTAAGTAAGTTCTGTCTAGGAGATTGGAATTCAAGTGGACCGTTTGTGACGCTCTAGCATTTCTTAGAAAGTTACTTGAAAAGGTAATTCTGTCTAAGAAAATTATCAAGAGTAATCTTTTTTAGAAATTATCTTGATCAGTACTCTTTATGTTATATAACGGTAGGATTATTATCTTTGTTCCCGCCAATTTTGTCATTTTTCCCGACGCATAAGAACTTCAAGGCAGTGTAATCCACTCCATGGAATATGCAGCTATGGATGCTAAAACTGGTTCTGAGTTCGTCAGAGGGAAGAAAATTTCCATTGTTGTGCTCTGCACTAGATATTGCAATGGAGCTCAAATGTAAATGGTAACAATAAAACATGTCCATCATTCATTTAGTTTTATAGTAAAATATCCCAATCATGATTAGGAAAATCTAATTCTTGCTAGTAACATATTTATAATCAATCTTCATTTTTTAGGGATAGAAAATCCATGCACAGTGATATACAGGATGATGTTGAAAAACCGAACGAGAAATCGAAAAAGAAAATGAGAAAATAATGGATACCGAATTTACATGGAAAACCCTAGAAGAAAAAAACCATGAGCATAGGAGAACGATCATTAATCAAAATCGGTACAATTGAGTTTTGCGACTCAAATATAAATAAATAGGAAAAACCACGAAACCCTAATATTGAGTTCTGCTCGTGCTGGGTCTGTAGTCAATATTAGGGTTCGTCAACATATCTGAAACCGTTCACACTGGTGTGCACTTTCGCCAAGTGATAGAGTCCTCACTTGCAAAATAAGCTTAATGACCTAAAACAGATCGTTAGTTCCCTTGGTTCGAACAAACCAATAAAATCGAGAATGAAAGAATGAAATGGCCGATTAAATGTGCTTATAATGAACTGAAAATTTATGTGAGATTAGTGTAGTCAGTGAAGTGTGTGCAAGGGGAAAACGTGGTCCAGATTTGTTAAGGAGAAGAAACTATGTAAATAATCCTCAAGTTGTCCGATAAGCAAGGTTTTGGATGCTTTCGGCTAAAGTTTCCCCCGAAGAAGGAAACTCAACTTTGGGGAACCGGTTTGTCCACTTCCTACTCTTTTCCAACTCTCAAAAGAGTGGAGAGGAAGATGGTTAAATAAAATCCTTACAAGCAACCGTGCTTGAAGGAAGTGGAGGCGCAACTCTTTGGTTGAAGACAACCGAACTTACCTTAGTAGCTTCTCTTGCTTCAAGTGTTCTTCTCCTTGAGAGAAAACCGTGTATGCTCCTTAAAAACCAGCCAAAACGTTTACAAACATTAATACCTTGCTTATATAGACCTAAGGGTGGTTGGCTAGGGTTTAGAGTTTATGAGGGCCATTGGATCGGCCAAATGGATGATTAAGTGTGTGGCCCAGATGAGAAGAAACGTGTGGCTGAGATGGGCTTTGAAATTTGATGATCAATGGTCAGCCACGAGCCAAGTCATGGATCCAGGTTTTGTCCCAAAGTGGAAGGGAAGACAAGGATAAAAAGTGGGCTTCACCTTGGACCACCATTTGGGTCTTCAAGTCTTCAATGGGCTAAACCTTTAACCAATCCACCTCTAACCTACCATACATCTAGTCCTAAATGTCTAACATGCAAGCATAAAATAAAGTTTAACAAGAACGCCAACGTTTGTCCAAATGAGTTTGAAAAAATAAGGAGATATAAAATTTATGTGTAGCGCCCCGAGTTATCTGATCCCTAGCCAAGTAAAATACTTTTAATAAAACTTTGACTACATGTATTTTTTTTTTTTTAAATCTACTCGTAGTTTTCACTTAAACTACACCTCCATTGCTTTCTTTACTAAACGTGAACATCAACCAATTATAAAAGTTTAACTTATTCAAACGTTGCTTCTTTTCTCATTTAATCCCCCCTATCTTCCTCCCCAACATTTTACACATGGTTGAAAGTTCAACGCCAAGGACCACACTTTAAAACTCTCCTTTAACCTTTTCAACCTTGTATATCACATTCTTCCATCCCTTTCTCATTACAACAAAACTTGACTTTTCAAACATGTGACTATTCAAACTTTATTTCTATAATTTTCTTTCATTTTCCTTTTTCCCTTGTATTTCCATTTAACGTGAAAGCCTCACTATTTACTATCAATAGTTGACTCATTCAACCTTTACTCCTCCTTTTGTCTTTCTTCTTTTATTCCATGAAAATTATAAATTCTCCTCTCATTTATTTGCTTGAATTCTAAAAAAAAAATCTCTAACTAATAGCAAATAATATTTTGAACTTTCATTACTAGGCATATTAGATAATCCATACAATAAAATTCTCGGGTGTTACATCACGGCTCGGTAAGACAAATTCTCATATGAGAATTATGGTTGCCTCGCTTGATTTTCCAAGCGATGAGATGCTTTGGTTGGTCCATATCCATAGATTTGATCTCTCACTTCAAATCTCCCAAGGTGTCCTCCAAGTCTTTGCACGATCCATTATCTGCAAAAGAAACAAGTGTGTGAGTGCATAAGTTAGTTAATTTATGGGCTTGGACTTGAAATCGTGTAATGGGCCTACGGGGCACATCATCCTTCCTAGGTGATTGAAGATTTGACCTCAAATCTTTTAACTCGGGCCCCTCGGAGTTTTCTTCATTGCTTATAAAGGGTGATAAGTCCATGACGTTGAACATTGCCGATACTCCATAATCACCCGACAATTCAATCTTATAAGTTTTGTTATTGATCCTCTCCAACACCTTGAATGGTCCATCCACTCTAGGGAGTAACTTAGATTTCCTTTTATCGGGGAATCTCTCTTTATGCAAATGAAACCAAACCAAATCTCTTTCATTGAAAATAACTTCTTTTCGACCTTTATTCGCTCGCTTAGCCACGCTCGCATTTTTCTTTTCGATGGCTAGACGCATGCTCTCATGTAATTTCTTAACCTGCTCAGCCTTGTTTGCTCCTGATGGGTTGAGTAGTTCATTAATGGGTAAGGGAACAAGGTCCAACGGTGTACATGAATTAAACTCATAGGCAACCTCAAAAGGCATTTGCTCAATAGTGGAATGAAGGGTGCGATTGTAGGCAAATTCCAATCCTGGAAGGACTACGTCCCAATTGGATAGTTTCTTACCTACAATACTGCGTAAGAGGGAGCCTAAGGTCTTGTTAACAACTTCCGTCTGCCCATCAGTTTGGGGGTGGAAAGATGTGCTAAAACATAGCTTCGTCCCCAACTTCTTCCACAAAGTGGTCCAGAAGGAGCTCAAAAATTTAGTGTCCTGATCCGACACTGTAGAATGTGGTATACCATGCAGGCGAACGATTTCTTTGAAGCAGGCGTCATCCGTTTTTACACAAGGAATGAAATGTTCCATGTTGGAGAAACGAACCACAACCACCATGATAGAATCCTTATTACGAGCAGTCTATTGCAATCCCAAAACGAAGTCCATACTGACTTCAATCCAAGGGTGTGACGGAATGGGTAAAGGCATATATAAGTCTTGTGGTAGAACCTTACTCTTGGCTTTCTTGCAGATGACGTATGTTTCCACCATGCGGTGCACGTCTCTTTTCATGTGTGGCCAGTAGAAGTGTTTCTTAAGCATATTGAGGGTCTTTTTTTCTCTGAAATAACTTGCCAATCCTCCACAATGCGCTTCTTTTACCAGACATCGCCTTAAACTTCCTTGCGGAATACACAATTTTTCCACTCTCAATAAGTAGCTGTCCATAAGTCGATAGTCTCCTTCGACTTTTTCCTTGCACTTGGTATAATAAGATCCAAAGTCAGGGTCGGATTCATAGGTATGCTTAATCTAATCATAACTAAAAAATCTAGTCCTTAACTCCGTAAGTAGAATGCATTTCCTCGAAAGTGTATCAGCGACTACATTATTTTCTCCTTTTACATACTTCAAAATATATGGGAACCTCTCCAAGAACTCTACCCACTTTGCATGCTTGTGCTGACTTTTGATATGTCTCAAGGCTTGATGGTCAGTATTGATAACAAACTCTCTAGACAAGAGGTAATGCTGTTAGTGCTCCAATGCTCGTATAACAGTATAAAATTATTTATCGTAAGTGGAGTAATTGAGCACGGCTCCTTTCAATTTCTCACTAAAGAATGCAATGGATTTCCCTTCTTGCATGAGTACGGCTCCTATGCCTACTCCAGAAGCGTCACTCTTAATTTCAAATACTTTATTAAAATCTGGGAGTGCTAGCACTGGTGAGTGGCATAACTTGTCTTTAATTAGCTCAAAGCTCTTTTGGTAAGCGGAGGTCCAAGTAAACTATTTGTTTTTCTTTATGCAATCCGTAAGTAATAAGACTATTGAGCTAAAGTCCTTGATAAACCTCCTATAGAAAGAGGCTAGTCCATGGAAGCTACGTATCTTAGATATAGAATTAGGTGTAGGCCAATCCTTAATGGCCTTGATCTTGTCAACATCAGCTTCTATTCCATCTTTAGAAATGACATACCCTAGGCAATAAACATTGTCTTGTGTAAATGAACATTTGCTTAAATTTCCATATAATTGAGCTTTTTATAGGGTTTGGAAAAGTATAGTGAGATGGTTAAGGTGTTGTGAAAGGTCTAGACTATACGCTAATATGTCATCAAAATAGACAACTATAAACTTACATAAGAAATCCTTAAGTACGTGGTGCATAAGTCTCATAAAAGTACTAGGCGAGTTAGATAACCCAAAGGACATCACCATCTACTCAAATAGCCCGTACTTAGTCTTAAACGCAGTCTTCCACTCATCACCCTCTTTCATTTGTATCTGGTGGTAACCACTCTTAAGGTCCTCCTTCGAAAATATCGTCACTCCACTAAGCTCATCTAACATGTCCTCGAGCCTAGAGATGAGAAATCTATATTTCACAGTGATTTGATTAACGGCTTGGCTATCAACACATATCCTCATGGTGCCATCTTTCTTGGGCACCAATAGCGAGGGAACGACACAGGGGCTCATGGACTCTCGGATGTACCCTTTGTACAACAATTCTTGTACTTGATCTTTGAGTTTCTTGGTTTCCTCGGGGTTCATTCTATGGGTCGGTCTATTAGGTAGCATGGCCCCGGAGATGAGGTCAATCTGATGTTCTATACCACGAAGTGGTAGTAATCCTTTGGGGAGTTCTTCAGGGAACACGTCTTGAAATTGATTGAGTAATTTCTTCACGGATTCATGTATCACTCCTATTTCCATCACTCTATCTCTAAATAGTATTAGGATCATGAGATCTCCACGTAGCACAGATGCTTCTATTTCCGTCTTGGTCACGAAAAGGTTGGCTTTGTTCTTAGCTTCTTTTCTCGCGGCATCATCCTTAGATATCTGCTTGGGGGTCATGGGTGCTAACTTGATAGTCTTTCCTCCAAACTTAAGGGAATAAAAGTTAGAATACCAATCATAGTTCACTTTGCGATCAAATTTCCATGGTCAACCTAGAAGCAAGTGACTTGCACTCATAGGTACCATGTCACATAAAATAGAATCTTGATATTTTCCCAAAGTAAAATCTACTCTCACTTGTTGAGAGACCTTGACATCATCTCTATCATCTAACCATCGCAACTTATAAGGGTGAGGATGTGTAGTTGTCTCTAAACCTAACTTCTTTACTAGCTCATCGGACGCCACATTGGCACAGCTTCCTCCATCTATAATCAAAGAGCATAACTTATCCTTGATGAGACATCTACTGTGGAAGATGTTCTGTAACACCCAACATTTTAGCCATGTAATAATCTGTTGAATTATTGTATGGATTTAAATTGTCATAAATACGATAACAACTTCATTGTAAAATGTTGGAGCATTTAGTGAGGGGAGAACTAAACTAATGTGTAACTAAACTAAACACTAAGTTTAAAATGCATGGAAGGGTAAATTGGGAGAAATTAAGGTTGGTAGGAGATAGCCAATGGTTGAGTGACATCTGGCGACTTGGTGAAGAAGCTAAGTTCTTCCTCCTACGTGAAACCCTCAATTCACTTCTCTGCTTCTTCTCTTCTTTCTCTGTTCTCTCTCTTGCAGGCAATTGAAACAAAGTTCCACACTTTCCTTCTCCTGCATTTTTCTGTTTTCTTCCGTGAAGGTAATTCCCGACGATGGTTAACAAGTTTAACTATACTGTTTATTGGTCTTGAGAAGTTTAGGGTTAATAACTGTATAAGCATGTTTTAGGTTCACAAACTACTGAAACCAAGACGTTCAAGACTTCTGACACCGCAGCAGACAGGTAAGTTCATACGCATAGATTCGGCTCTTAAGGCCCTACATCACGGAGGTACTAGGTTTTCTGTTATGTCGGGTTGTTTTGGGTAGAAGAGTTAGAGTTATGTTCTGAAATGTCTTGCTTTGATTTACTTTCTGCTGTTTGTCTGTTTAAGTTCAAGCACCGTTCATGCATACACGTTTTCTCTGAAAGACATGCAAATGTTTTCTGTACACTGTTTGAAACTAAATAAGATAAAATCTAACTGAAATGAACCGGTTAAGTGTGGGACGGGGACTTTTTTTTTTTTTTTTTTTTTTTTTTTTTTTTTTTTTTTTTTTTTTTTTTTTTTTTTTTTTTTTTTTTTTTTTTTTTTTTTTTTTTTTTTTTTTTTTTTTTTTTTTTTTTTTTTTTTTTTTTTTTTTTTTTTTTTTTTTTTTTTTTTTTTTTTTTTTTTTTTTTTTTTTTTTTTTTTTTTTTTTTTTTTTTTTTTTTTTTTTTTTTTTTTTTTTTTTTTTTTTTTTTTTTTTTTTTTTTTTTTTTTTTTTTTTTTTTTTTTTTTTTTTTTTTTTTTTTTTTTTTTTTTTTTTTTTTTTTTTTTTTTTTTTTTTTTTTTTTTTTTTTTTTTTTTTTTTTTTTTTTTTTTTTTTTTTTTTTTTTTTTTTTTTTTTTTTTTTTTTTTTTTTTTTTTTTTTTTTTTTTTTTTTTTTTTTTTTTTTTTTTTTTTTTTTTTTTTTTTTTTTTTTTTTTTTTTTTTTTTTTTTTTTTTTTTTTTTTTTTTTTTTTTTTTTTTTTTTTCCACTGTTACTGTACTGTTATATATATGTATACTGTATTACTGTATGTGCCTATCGTGCACTCACAGATTCTACTGATTGTCAGTTCCCCTATAAGCCCCACTTATACCTCTCTGCCACTGAAACATAATGTACTGTACTGTCACTGTATTTCTGAAAATCGCATGCATAGCATTTTGCATCACTGCATATCTATTATGTTCTTACTGAGTTATAGACTCATAGGTGAACTCTCTGATGTAGGTACTGAACCCGAAAATGAGGACTTTGTGCTTCAGTCTGATGAATAGGTGGCTGGTGGTTTGAGCTCTCGGGGGTGGTTGTTGCAGCCAGACACAAATTCTATCCTGAGGTTTAAATTTTTAAAGCATAGTCTATATCTGTAAAGTTCCATTTTGGGAAAGTCTGCAAATATATGTTAGGTTCTGTACTGATCCTCAGATTTTAAAACAATGTACAGATTTTGATGTCTAAGTTTTTAAAACTACTGTATTTGACATTTGAATTCATGTTTTGAATATTCTGGAATTGTTTGGGATATTATCTGTTAGCTTGTGTATGGATGACTTCTGGTTTTAGAGTTATCCATGTAGTCTGTTTTCTTGAAAATCCTGTCGTGTTCCTTTAAACATGTGTTCAAGTTATGTTTTTTTTAAATCAGTCTCTGAAGTTTGAAGTTTTTATGCCTTCTGTTGTGCTCGAGAACCACGTTTTGAATTGGTTTGAGAATCTGAGTCTTTCATGTTTTTCTGTTTTTTTTCTGCTCTCTGTTGGTAAGTCTTCCTGTTAAAAGCTGTCAAACTTTGTCTTTAAAACTATGTCTTCCGATTACATCTACCGGTAGGAATTTTGCCTACATCTACCGTCTGACGTCATCTATTTTGTCTTATTACATCCACCGGTGAACTCAATTCTGTTTGTAGTTCACATCCACCGGTTATCACTGTTCATCTTTTGTCGTATCTGCATCTACCGACAAACAGTAATTCTGTTTTAGGTTTTGCTCCTGCCGATTCCGTTTATTGCCTGCATCTTCCGGTGACGTCATCCATCTTCCGGCTGACGTCATTACCTTCTGCCGATTACGTTTACTATCTGTATCTGCCGATGACGTCATCACATCTTTCGATGACATCATCACACATTCTGATTCCATCTGCTACCTACATCTTCCGATGATGTCATCCACATCATCCGGCCACGTCATTTGCCTAAATCTTCCGGTATCATTTCTGCTTGCATCCACCGATTCCACTCGATGCATGCTTCTTCCGTCAACGCCTTCTGCCAGTTTATTTACTTTTGTTTTCATCACTTCTTGCTTTTCTTCTATCATCCATTTTGCGTTCCGATTCTGTTAATTGTTTTCCCGTTTGATTTCGAATCCAGAGAACTTTCTCTCCCTCTGTAAATGTTTTAAAAGTTTAATGTACACACAAAAAAAATATAGTCCCCGTTTTCTGTTATCTGTCCCGGAGTGATGGCTTCGATCCCGGACCCTGATCGGGTTCGGTTTCGGGCTGTCACATGTTCTCATGCTGATAATCCTCGCCTGAGCTCTTTGTCATGAGGACTCGTCTCCTGACCATAAGTAAGGGTCCATCAAGAGCGTGAACAATTTCATCCTCAGTGCCACTCTCCTCGTCCTCTACTTCCACCTCTTGCTCATCCTCGCTCTCCACCTCTCCCGTATCTTCCTTGATAATCATCACTCATTGGTTTGGGCATTGAGCCATCATATGACCCAGACCGTGACACTTATAGCACTTGATTTCTCTCGCCCTAAGTGGGTGGCTTGATCTACTATGGTCTTGCTACTAGATTCCTTAGGTGGCCAACTACGGGTAAAAGGCTTCTTCCCTTCAGCCTTATCGAAGGTCTTGTTTTGCTTGGGTGGTTTAGGTGTGACTTTAGGGGTAATCGTAGGGGTGAACTTCGGAGGATATTGTCTTTCTTTTTCCTACTAAGCTGTCGCTCTATCGTCATAGCTATGTGAACTATCGTATCTAATGACTCAGCAAGTTGTAATTCAACTGGGTCTCTTATATCTCTATTCAGTCCTCAAATGAATCAAGCAATAACCTGCTCGTCAGGTTCTTCCATGTCTACTCGGATCCTAAGAGTTTCAAATTCAGTAAGGTAGGCCTCAACGGACCGACTTCCTTGTCGTAAGTTTTGGATTTGAAGGAATAGATCTTGTCGGTAATGGCTGGGTATGAACCTCTTAGTCATGAGTGACTTCATCACTCTCCACTGGTTCGTCTCCTATCCGTCGTTTTTGGAGCTTAATGTTGGACCACCAGAGGGCCGTATATCCTGTAAACTCTACGGATACTAACCGGATTTTCACTTTGTCAGAGTACTCATAATAGTCGAAGATCTTTTCTACCTTATCAATCCACTCCATAAAGGTATCTCCATCACACGTTCCATCAAATGGTGGTACATGTAGCTTGAAATTCCTAAGGTCATCGTAATCCTTTCTTTCGTTAGGGCAAAAATTCTCTTCTCCGTCTAGGGTCCTATTCGTCCTCATTATGATAATCAAAGTCTTGAAATCTCCTCCTAAGGTTATCGGGTCTTTCCATATTTGGATAGGGTTCTTTGTCTTGGAACCTCCTTCTAGGATTCTCAGGTCTCACCCTAGATATAGGCTCTTGGGAGGGTTCTCTAGAATTTCACTTGTTAAGGGTCTCCTCCTAAGGTTATCGGGTCTTTCCACATTTGGATAGGGTTCTTTGTCTTGGAACCTCCTTCTAGGATTCTCAGGTCTCACCCTAGATATAGGCTCTTGGGAGGGTTCTCTAGAATTTCACTTGTTAAGGGTCTCCATAATGTCTTGCATGCCAAGGGTTAGGTCTCTAAGTTGTTGGCTGAGCTTATTAACTTCTCTACTAAGGCCATTCAATTGCCCTTGCATGCTTGACTATCCTTCTTGAGGGATGTGAGTCTCGGGTTGGGGACTGTGCTTACCCTGATTCGGTTCTTGACCTCGGTCTAAGTTGGGTTCTTGCGTGATTCAACTTCTAGTCTTCATTTTTTTTACTATGTTTAGGAAGGAAAATAGCTAGTTAAAACAAACTTAAGTATTAGGAAAGGAAAAGGGTAGTGTGGTGAACCTAACTAGAATTCTAACCTAGAGTGTCTAAGGTTTGCTCAAAATATTTGGATCGCAATTTTGAGGGCTTAAACGATCGATTTTGGGCCCAAAATGGGTCTGTCATGGGGTAAACCTATGCATGTTAAAATGAAAAGTAGACATGCTTTACTAAATATTAAACAGACATGTTTTACTGAATATTAAACATTCAATCCTATCATGCATGTTACTAAATTCACATGTAACAAATAACACAAAGTGGTCATGCTAGTCATGGTTCTACATTAAACAATAAAAACATTTTTAGGCTTCTATTTTAAGTCTGGGTTTACACTACTTTTAAGTCCTAAACTTTCATGTCATGCTTAAACAAGTTAGATCAGCATATGATAGCAAACATTAGCAAGATATTTCGTGAATAAAGTAGAATAAAAAGGTGTTACAAGGGTGTCCAAAAGTATGCACAAATCGGTTGCTCCAAAGTTGTGCACTTTTTGCTGCAAAACAACATCCAATCGAGTTATTAATTCAAGCAGCAAGCCAAACATCATAATCAGATCTTAAACTTTAAATGTTATGAAGGGAACAAGTTCTGAAGATGGCAGGGAAAGCAAAAAGCACAGCACAAAAAGTAATGCTTCCCAATTTGGAAATAAAAACAACAAGTACAATGTTAGTTGGGGAATGTTTAACCAAATGAATAAGCTTCTTTGCAGCACGAAAATGGTGGTTGAAATGAACTAAGGCCTGTAAACATTCACATGAAGATGCTAGAGGTAGTCCTTAAAGAAAAATCGAAATGGAAGCACATAACCAAAAATGTATACTAAACCCTATTGTGATGAACAATTGAACCCGGTTTTGCCTTTTG
Source organism: Begonia masoniana (assembly GCA_022432975.1). Taxonomy (NCBI): domain Eukaryota; kingdom Viridiplantae; phylum Streptophyta; class Magnoliopsida; order Cucurbitales; family Begoniaceae; genus Begonia; species Begonia masoniana. Next base: position 39,914,624 of record CM039513.1, read on the forward strand.
GGTTTTAGACAACCAAATGGCTTTGGTAAACCAAACCAATCTGGTTTCCAACTCCCCAAGGGAGCTAGCCAAGCTCTAATATCACGTGATAGAGTCCTCACCTGCAAAATAAGCTTAAGGACCTAAAACAGAGCGTTAGTTCCCTTGGTTCAAACAAACAGATAAAACCAAGAATGAAAGGATGAAATGGCAGATTAAATGTGCTTAGAATGAACTGAAAATTTATGTGAGATTAGTGTAGTCAGTGAAGTGTGTGCAAGGGGAAAACGTGGTCCAGATTCGTTAAGGAGAAGAAACTATGTAAATAATCCTCAAGTTGTCCGGTAAGCAAGGTTTTGGATGCTTTCGGCTAAAGTTTCTTCCGAAGAAGGAAGCTCAACTTGGAGGAATCGGTTTGTCCACTTTCTACTCTTTTCCAACTCTCAAAAGAGTGGAGAGGAAGATGGTTAAATAAAATCCTTACAAGCAACCGTGCTTGAAGGAAGTGGAGGTGCAACTCCTCGTTTGAAGATAACCGAACTTATCTTGGTTGCTTCTCTTGCTCCAAGTGTTCTTTCCTTGAGAGAAAACCGTGTATGCTCCTTAAAAACCAGCTAAAACATTTTCAAACACCAATATCATGCTTATATAGACCTAATGATGGTTGGCTAGGGTTTAGGGTTCATGAGGGCCATTAGATCAGCCAAATGGATGATTAAGTGTGCGACCCAGATGAGAAGAAACGTGTGGCCGAGATGATCTCCGAAATTTGATGATCAATGGTCAGCCACGAGCCAAGTCATGGATCCCTGTTTTGTCCCAAAGTGGAAGGGAAGACAAGGATAAAATGTGGGCTTCACCTTGGGCCATTATTTGGGTCTTCAAGTCTTCAATGGACTAAACCTTTAACCAAGCCACCTCTAACCTACCATACATCTAGTCTTAAATGCCTAACATGCATGCATATAATAAAGTTTAACAAGAAGGCCAACGTTTGCCTAAATAAGTTTGAAAAAATAAGGAGTTACAAAATTCACGGCTCGGGAAGACAATTCCCATATGAGCATTATGGTCACCTCTCTTGATTTTCCAAGCGATGAGATGCTTTGGTTGGTCCATGTCCATATTTGATCTCCCACTTCAAATCTCCCAAGGTGTCCTCCAAGCCTTCGCACGATCCATTACCTGCAAAAGAGACAAGTGTGTGAGTGCATAAGTTAGTTAATTTATAGGCTTGGGCTTGAGATCGTGTAATGGGCCTACGGGGCACTTCACAAAGTGAAACTGCTTCGTCTCGAGCAAGTCTTGAACACAATGATACCTCGCATCAATATGACAAATTCTTGAAGAGATGGATAGCACTATGGCTATCGCTGAACATAACATACTTCTCTTGGCGCAGACCCAATTCCTCAAAGAATCTCTTCATCCACAAAGCCTCCTTGCAACCCTCAGTAATTGCAATGTACTCGGCTTCTGTGGTGAATAGCGCAACACAATCTTGCAGCTTTGATTGCCAAGACACGGCTCCCCCTGCAAAAGTCATCAAGAATCCTGAAACGGAGCTCCTGGAATCAATGTTACTGGCCATATCTGAATCGGTATACTTAACTAGCATAGGATCATTGGCACCGAAAGACAAACACAATTTGGAAGTACCTCAGAGATATCTGAGTCTCCCCTTCACTGCTTCCCAGTGTTCTTTGCCAAGATTGGAGAGGAACCTGCTGACTACTCCAACTGAATGAGCAATATCTGGTCGAGTGCAGACCATGGCGTATATCAAACTGCCAACTGCAGACGCAAAAGGAACTCGACTTATGTCTACTTTGTCTTTCTCTCTTGTAGGACATTGCTCTAAATTGAGCTTGAAGTGACCTGCAAGTGGAGAACGCACAACTTTGACCTTGCCCATATTGAACTTTCCAAGTACTTTCTCAATGTAGTCTTCTTGAGACAACCACAGTTTCTCATTCTTCCTATCACGAGAGATTTTCATGTCAAGTATTTTCTTTGCCGAACCCAAGTCTTTCATCGCAAAAGACTTGCTCAACTCTCCATTCAACTTAGCAATCTTGCTAGAGGATAATAATGAAGTCATCATCGTAGTACCTCTTGATAAACACATAATGGTATGACGATGTTCAGGCTGTACCCTTGACTCACCATGAATGATTTAAATTTCTTGTACCACTGCCGTGGAGCTTGTTTGAGGCCATACAAGCTCTTCTTCAACTTGTACACAAATTGCTTATTTTCTCTGACTTTGAATCCCCCGAGCTGCTCCATGTAGATCGCTTACTCCAAGTCACCATGAAGAAATGCAGTTTTCACATCAAGTTGCTCGATCTCTAGGTTCAAGGGCACTGCTAAACCAAGAGCAACTCGGATCGAGGATATCTTAACCACCAGTGAAAATATTTCTTCAAAGTCGATTCCCTTCTTCTGACCGTACCCCTGCACAACTAACCGAGTCTTGTACCTTGGCTGTGAGCTTGCATTTTCAGTCTTCAACCTATAGACTCATCTGTTTTTGAGAGCTTTCTTGCCTTGCGATAACTTCACCAAGTCATAAGTGCGGTTCTCGTGAAGAGACTGCATCTTCTCTTCCATGGCTTTCAACCACTCTTTCTTCCCATTAATGGAAGTGGCCTCTTAGTAAGTGTCTGGCTCTCTGGCATCTGTGAGCATCACTTACTCATCTGAAGTGAATATTGTCGAAGGACGCCGCTCTCTAGTGGATCTTCTCAAAGGAGGTTCGTTTGGTAACTCTTGAACCTCTTCTTCAACTTGCTCAGTCGGTTCAACATTATCAGCAATGGGGACTTTGCCATTTGCGGGACCAATATCATGCTCCGGTTCCGCTCTCCTTGATGGAAATGCTCTGCAGGAGTAAACTTGATCCAAATCGATCAGATCATTACCTCTATGTCATTTATGCTTTATCGATGTCATTGACTCCTTAGTCTTCCACAAACATTGCATCTCGGCTTCTAACAAGCTTTTTCTACACCGGATCGTAGAACCTGTAGCCAAACTCATCAAGGCCATAATCGATGAACACACACGGCTTTGTCTTCACATCGAGCTTTGACCGCTTGTCTTTCAGAATGTGAACAAAGGTCTTGCACCCAAAAATGAAAAGATGACTACAAGAAGCTTCTGTTGCAGACCACATCTTATCTAGAACTTCAAAACCCAACGGAACATTTGGTGTGAGATTCAAAACATGAACCATTGTATTCAAGGATTCACCCCAAAAGTACCTCGACAACTGTGGATAGGTTCAAAAGTCAACCTACGTAGGAAATCTCACAGCTGTTCGACAAACGGAAGAGTTTTATCCAATGGTTAAAAACTATTCTCACAGCTGTTCGAGGAAAATTGAGAATCGTCATGCTAGAGTAAAATAAGTGACAAATCATTATCTGGATAGGTTCAAAAGTCAACCTACGTAGGAAATCTCTTCCATTATTGAGACAGTGAGGAAGGATTTGACTGTCAACATTAAACCCAATCTTTCTAGAAGAGCAAGAAGGTAGCTCGTGTTGACTTAAATAGTGTTTAAGTATAACTATGTTTTTGATTATTGTGATTAATATGAAATATATGCAAATATATAAACTGATTATTTTGATTACTATGTTTATTGTATTTATCTGGAAATGCCCTTTAAAAAGGGTATTATGTTTTTCTAACGATTTTGGTTAAGTGTTGGTAGTCGAGTCTGGATCATGCAAAATGGTAAAGGAACATCGACCGAATCAAAGCAGACTTGAAGTTCATCGACCAGATATATCAACTGAACAACACAAAGTCGATCGATGGCAGAATCAATAGATTATCGACCGAAGTCGTCCTTGGGAATTACGTCGTCCAGACTTAGAAGACGACAGAAAGCTTGGTCGTCCAGACTTAGAGTCATCCGAAATCAATGTCGTCCAAAACAAATAACGATGCCGAACGAATAACGAAGTCATCCAAACAAAGATTTCATCCGCTAGAAGAACATCTTCCGAAAGTGACTTCGACCGAATAAAGACTTCGTCCACTTGCATAACATCTTCCGAATTAAGAAGTCTTCTGCCATGAGTGATAGCGACTCCAGATCTCAACGGCTATTTTTATGCGTACGGATACTCTCCAACGGTCATATTTTTGTACGAAAACAAGGAGTCATTTGAATGAGAAGCGAATTACAGACGCGAGTATATATAGAAGAACAAAAGCTCGAGACAAAATCTTTTGCCAATTTTTACAATTATCTTTTAACTCTCAGGAGCAAAAGTTCTGTAATACTCCATCCACCGGTGAACAGTAACACTCAACATCCACCGGTGAACAGTAACACTCAACATCCACCGGTGAACAGTAACACTCAACATCCACCGGTGAACAGTAACACTCAACATCCACCGATCAACAGTAACACTCAACATCCACCGGTGAACAGTAACACTCAACATCCACCGGTGAACAGTAACACTCAACATCCACCGGTGAACAGTAACACTCAACATCCACCGGTGAACAGTAACACTCAACATCCACCGGTGAACAGTAACACTCAACATCCACCGGTGAACAGTAACACTCAACATCCACCGGTGAACAGTAACACTCAACATCCACCGATCAACAGTAACACTCAACATCCACCGGTGAACAGTAACACTCAACATCCACCGGTGAACAGTAACACTCAACATCCACCGGTGAACAGTAACACTCAACATCCACCGGTGAACAGTAACACTCAACATCCACCGATCAACAGTAACACTCAACATCCACCGATCAACAGTAACACTCAACATCCACCGATCAACAGTAACACTCAACATCCACCGGTGAACAGTAACACTCAACATCCACCGGTGAACAGTAACACTCAACATCCACCGGTGAACAGTAACACTCAACATCCACCGGTGAACAGTAACACTCAACATCCACCGGTGAACAGTAACACTCAACATCCACCGGTGAACAGTAACACTCAACATCCACCGATCAACAGTAACACTCAACATCCACCGATCAACAGTAACACTCAACATCCACCGGTGAACAGTAACACTCAACATCCACCGGTGAACAGTAACACTCAACATCCACCGGTGAACAGTAACACTCAACATCCACCGATCAACAGTAACACTCAACATCCACCGGTGAACAGTAACACTCAACATCCACCGGTGAACAGTAACACTCAACATCCACCGGTGAACAGTAACACTCAACATCCACCGATCAACAGTAACACTCAACATCCACCGATCAACAGTAACACTCAACATCCACCGATCAACAGTAACACTCAACATCCACCGATCAACAGTAACACTCAACATCCACCGGTGAACAGTAACACTCAACATCCACCGGTGAACAGTAACACTCAACATCCACCGATCAACAGTAACACTCAACATCCACCGGTGAACAGTAACACTCAACATCCACCGGTGAACAGTAACACTCAACATCCACCGATCAACAGTAACACTCAACATCCACCGGTGAACAGTAACACTCAACATCCACCGATCAACAGTAACACTCAACATCCACCGGTGAACAGTAACACTCAACATCCACCGGTGAACAGTAACACTCAACATCCACCGGTGAACAGTAACACTCAACATCCACCGGTGAACAGTAACACTCAACATCCACCGGTGAACAGTAACACTCAACATCCACCGGTGAACAGTAACACTCAACATCCACCGATCAACAGTAACACTCAACATCCACCGGTGAACAGTAACACTCAACATCCACCGATCAACAGTAACACTCAACATCCACCGGTGAACAGTAACACTCAACATCCACCGGTGAACAGTAACACTCAACATCCACCGGTGAACAGTAACACTCAACATCCACCGATCAACAGTAACACTCAACATCCACCGGTGAACAGTAACACTCAACATCCACCGGTGAACAGTAACACTCAACATCCACCGGTGAACAGTAACACTCAACATCCACCGGTGAACAGTAACACTCAACATCCACCGGTGAACAGTAACACTCAACATCCACCGATCAACAGTAACACTCAACATCCACCGATCAACAGTAACACTCAACATCCACCGGTGAACAGTAACACTCAACATCCACCGGTGAACAGTAACACTCAACATCCACCGGTGAACAGTAACACTCAACATCCACCGGTGAACAGTAACACTCAACATCCACCGGTGAACAGTAACACTCAACATCCACCGGTGAACAGTAACACTCAACATCCACCGGTGAACAGTAACACTCAACATCCACCGGTGAACAGTAACACTCAACATCCACCGATCAACAGTAACACTCAACATCCACCGGTGACGTCAGCCGGATGACTTAAACATCCAACATCCACCGATCAACAGTAACACTCAACATCCACCGGTGAACAGTAACACTCAACATCCACCGGTGAACAGTAACACTCAACATCCACCGATCAACAGTAACACTCAACATCCACCGGTGAACAGTAACACTCAACATCCACCGGTGAACAGTAACACTCAACATCCACCGGTGAACAGTAACACTCAACATCCACCGGTGAACAGTAACACTCAACATCCACCGGTGAACAGTAACACTCAACATCCACCGGTGAACAGTAACACTCAACATCCACCGGTGAACAGTAACACTCAACATCCACCGATCAACAGTAACACTCAACATCCACCGATCAACAGTAACACTCAACATCCACCGGTGAACAGTAACACTCAACATCCACCGGTGAACAGTAACACTCAACATCCACCGGTGAACAGTAACACTCAACATCCACCGATCAACAGTAACACTCAACATCCACCGGTGAACAGTAACACTCAACATCCACCGGTGAACAGTAACACTCAACATCCACCGATCAACAGTAACACTCAACATCCACCGATCAACAGTAACACTCAACATCCACCGGTGAACAGTAACACTCAACATCTACCGGTGACGTCAGCCGGATGACTTAAACATCCAACATCCACCGATCAACAGTAACACTCAACATCCACCGGTGAACAGTAACACTCAACATCCACCGGTGACGTCAGCCGGATGACTCAAACATCCAACATCCACCGATCAACAGTAACACTCAACATCCACCGATCAACAGTAACACTCAACATCCACCGGTGAACAGTAACACTCAACATCCACCGGTGACGTCAGCCGGATGACTTAAACATCCAAATAATTCTTAACTTCTACGAACCTCAAACTTCATTCCCATAAACTAATGCAACAAAATTCATAAACTCGACCAGAATACGCGTAGCGGAAGACTTAAAAGAAACGGATGAAAACCATTTATCTTAAAAGCAATCTTTAAAACATAACATTGTACCAGACAATCCCAGTATTCATCATCATAAGGAAACTTTATTTTACTTATACTTCAATATCATAGACCTTACTAAAACATGCTACGAGCAACACACCACGGGTTAAAATCGCTTCCCAGCCACATAATCCACGCCATGAGCATCATCCAGCAACCAAACTTAAACATCATCATTCAGTTTGAAGTCCTCACTTTCCAACTCGTCACCTACATCATAAAGTTTAAACTATAAGTCTAATGCTTAGTAAGGAGTGCAATATACAGTACTCATGAATGCATGCTTTGAAAGAAATCATAATCATGTTCTTATCTCGTACTTTACATGATATATACATATTCTTACTCATTGATTCATTGTGTGCATGTACAAGGTCCTCTCGACAGAAATCATGGTCCAATGAATGGACAGTGACATATACATTGTCTTTTACTAGTTCTTGTTCTTCTCATGTTCTTGTTCTTTTCATGTTCTTGTTCATCATTTACATAGCATGAATCAGGGAGGGTTTGTGCTGAAGGGGGTAGGCAGAGTGCGTATACATAGCCCCCTTACGGGCAGAAATCTTGGTCCCTTTCTGGACAGTGACATGGCCAAACCACCCCCAACCCTCACTTAATCATGGTTGCATACATTTCATATTCATATCCCATTTATAAGAGAAATATGTACATAAAACTTTTTTTGTATTCTTGGAAGACAAATCATGATGCAGGAGCATGAATACACTTAAATCATCAAACTATGGAAAGAATCATACTTCAGGTAACATATCATAACATTAACCCAAACATCATACCAGAACAGACAATTTCATAAACAGAATCCAGACATCGGAGACGAAACCAACCTAATACCCTTGTGATGTAGGGCCTTAATGGCCGGAAATCTTAACACACTCACTTACCTGGACTCGTTCGCAATGTCGTGCCTTCACTTGTAGTCTTTTCCACCTAGAGATCGATTCTTGAAGGAAACGAAGGAGGGAGAATCAACTAGGAGAGGGAAAAATCGCAGCTGAAAAAAAAAAAAAAAAAAAAAAAAAAAAAAAAAAAAAAAAAAAAAAAAAAAAAAAAAAAAAAAAAAAAAAAAAAAAAAAAAAAAAAAAAAAAAAAAAAAAAAAAAAAAAAAAAAAAAAAAAAAAAAAAAAAAAAAAAAAAAAAAAAAAAAAAAAAAAAAAAAAAAAAAAAAAAAAAAAAAAAAAAAAAAAAAAAAAAAAAAAAAAAAAAAAAAAAAAAAAAAAAAAAAAAAAAAAAAAAAAAAAAAAAAAAAAAAAAAAAAAAAAAAAAAAAAAAAAAAAAAAAAAAAAAAAAAAAAAAAAAAAAAAAAAAAAAAAAAAAAAAAAAAAAAAAAAAAAAAAAAAAAAAAAAAAAAAAAAAAAAAAAAAAAAAAAAAAAAAAAAAAAAAAAAAAAAAAAAAAAAAAAAAAAAAAAAAAAAAAAAAAAAAAAAAAAAAAAAAAAAAAAAAAAAAAAAAAAAAAAAAAAAAAAAAAAAAAAAAAAAAAAAAAAAAAAAAAAAAAAAAAAAAAAAAAAAAAAAAAAAAAAAAAAAAAAAAAAAAAAAAAAAAAAAAAAAAAAAAAAAAAAAAAAAAAAAAAAAAAAAAAAAAAAAAAAAAAAAAAAAAAAAAAAAAAAAAAAAAAAAAAAAAAAAAAAAAAAAAAAAAAAAAAAAAAAAAAAAAAAAAAAAAAAAAAAAAAAAAAAAAAAAAAAAAAAAAAAAAAAAAAAAAAAAAAAAAAAAAAAAAAAAAAAAAAAAAAAAAAAAAAAAAAAAAAAAAAAAAAAAAAAAAAAAAAAAAAAAAAAAAAAAAAAAAAAAAAAAAAAAAAAAAAAAAAAAAAAAAAAAAAAAAAAAAAAAAAAAAAAAAAAAAAAAAAAAAAAAAAAAAAAAAAAAAAAAAAAAAAAAAAAAAAAAAAAAAAAAAAAAAAAAAAAAAAAAAAAAAAAAAAAAAAAAAAAAAAAAAAAAAAAAAAAAAAAAAAAAAAAAAAAAAAAAAAAAAAAAAAAAAAAAAAAAAAAAAAAAAAAAAAAAAAAAAAAAAAAAAAAAAAAAAAAAAAAAAAAAAAAAAAAAAAAAAAAAAAAAAAAAAAAAAAAAAAAAAAAAAAAAAAAAAAAAAAAAAAAAAAAAAAAAAAAAAAAAAAAAAAAAAAAAAAAAAAAAAAAAAAAAAAAAAAAAAAAAAAAAAAAAAAAAAAAAAAAAAAAAAAAAAAAAAAAAAAAAAAAAAAAAAAAAAAAAAAAAAAAAAAAAAAAAAAAAAAAAAAAAAAAAAAAAAAAAAAAAAAAAAAAAAAAAAAAAAAAAAAAAAAAAAAAAAAAAAAAAAAAAAAAAAAAAAAAAAAAAAAAAAAAAAAAAAAAAAAAAAAAAAAAAAAAAAAAAAAAAAAAAAAAAAAAAAAAAAAAAAAAAAAAAAAAAAAAAAAAAAAAAAAAAAAAAAAAAAAAAAAAAAAAAAAAAAAAAAAAAAAAAAAAAAAAAAAAAAAAAAAAAAAAAAAAAAAAAAAAAAAAAAAAAAAAAAAAAAAAAAAAAAAAAAAAAAAAAAAAAAAAAAAAAAAAAAAAAAAAAAAAAAAAAAAAAAAAAAAAAAAAAAAAAAAAAAAAAAAAAAAAAAAAAAAAAAAAAAAAAAAAAAAAAAAAAAAAAAAAAAAAAAAAAAAAAAAAAAAAAAAAAAAAAAAAAAAAAAAAAAAAAAAAAAAAAAAAAAAAAAAAAAAAAAAAAAAAAAAAAAAAAAAAAAAAAAAAAAAAAAAAAAAAAAAAAAAAAAAAAAAAAAAAAAAAAAAAAAAAAAAAAAAAAAAAAAAAAAAAAAAAAAAAAAAAAAAAAAAAAAAAAAAAAAAAAAAAAAAAAAAAAAAAAAAAAAAAAAAAAAAAAAAAAAAAAAAAAAAAAAAAAAAAAAAAAAAAAAAAAAAAAAAAAAAAAAAAAAAAAAAAAAAAAAAAAAAAAAAAAAAAAAAAAAAAAAAAAAAAAAAAAAAAAAAAAAAAAAAAAAAAAAAAAAAAAAAAAAAAAAAAAAAAAAAAAAAAAAAAAAAACAAACTAAGAAGGGGAAGTCGTAGAGAAAGAGAGAGGAGTCGGCTTCAGGATCGGGTAAGAGGTTTAAGTGAGGCTTTAGAATTTCCATTTTCTATATATATTAATTAGAATCAACTTTATTTACAATCTTGCCACTAACCCTACTTTTCACTCTAACCAATAATACCTATAAATTTAGATCCTCGTAAATTTCTTATTCCTCCAACCATACCAAAAGAAGTCCTTAGAATAAATACCTGACCGAAGTGCTGGTGGTTACATCCTTCCATCCTTAAACAAAATTTTGTTCTCAAAATTTGTCCAATATAGTAGTCTTATTCCTCTACCTATGGTTATCCTATACTCTTTGAGTCCATTTCTTTCGTCTTTCCCCAAAATTCAATTTTCTATCCACGATCTACTATTCTATCCATGATCTACAATTCTATCCATAGTTGGAATCAATCTCTATGGCTCTAAGCCGAAACTCCCAAACTTAACACCCGACATTAGCCTCATAACCGTACTCATTATTTCTAATTGAACTCAACATGTTATTGACCATGCATCGAATACTATTAAGCTCCTAAATCTCCAATTAATCATCCACAAGTTGAACCTTCTAGTTAGTCTAATTTGGTCTTATGCTCAAATTTCACGAATCAGTTCTTGATCCAAACCATTAACCTCCCGATGAGATTAACTTTAAGGTCTCAATAATCAATACTTCTAAAATCCCATAAAATTTAAACTTTTATTCATATTTTGATCATGCATGCGTAAGGGTGCTCAACCCCGTTTAGCAGAAGACTATCATGTGTGAGAATTTTCTCTCGGGTTTTATCACTTAATTTCTCTCGGAATAAATATTCACTTAGTTCTTCTCGGGTTTCATCAATTTAAACAGTGGAGGATGTTTCTATCTATCGGGTTTGGACGACAAAAGCCTTAGGAGGCGTGGACGACAAAATCTAAGAAGGCGTGGACGACTGGGTTTCTCCGCCAGAATACTTAACTAAAATTTATCGTTCACAGACTTTGGACGATGACTTTCTTACAGAATACTTAACTAAAACTTATTAAGATTTAAAAATTTATCTTTCGACCCTCTTTGGTATAATTCATTTAAAGACGGCTAACTCCATTCGGTGGAGGGCATACCACGTGTGGATACCTCGTGCTAAATTTAAACTTAACTAAACGTGCTAAATCAGTAAAATAGGGTCTCGGTCGATGTTTAAATCATCTACTAGAACATTTAACTGAATCTTTATAAGAAAACCACCTTAATGTATATAGCTTTTATCAAACACCTAATCACCCAACTAATCACTTAGGTACGAAAATGTGCAGCATAATCTTATACTTATCATCAACCTCAAATCACCTACCCAAATCATCCAGAAAACATACACATAAAACTTTCGTTAAACCTCTAACTTTTCCATACCAAAGTACTTTAAAACTACTTACGATTCTCCTACTTAGTCATATACATCCGTATAACCCGAAACATATGTACCCCACATCAAAATACCTATACGTGAATTCACCAACTGTAACCATAATCATAAGGTGTGACGACTTAGATTCTACATTTCCCTAGTAATGCCCTCCCATAAATTACTTCATCAATAGCGTCAAAAATCATATACTTTCCTCAAGAAACTCTTCGCTTAATATAACCGTTCCACTGTGAGTTTCACATCTGAAGACCTCATTGCCATAATCCTCAACTATATTATCGAACTACTCTCAAGATCACAACAGATCCGACTAGGAGTTAAAGTTGTTACTTTCTTAAGTTCATGGTACATTGCAATTTAGGTTGTAGAAGTAGTTTTGCACTTAGATATACTATCCCATGCTTATCTTTCTATATTTCTCAAACCTGGAAACATCTCATCGTTACGATTTGTCTTTATAGTTCTCTGAACATAGGTTTTCCTACCTTCATATTGGAAGTAAGTCCCATGTCTGTGGTTCTTAACTCAACTGTATTAACTATAGACTCATCTCTTAACTCCGACACTCATAAACCAACAGAGTTTACAATCCCTTACTTTGTTACATTTCCTATAATTGGTACCCACTCCCACCGATTCTTCATTCTTCTAACATCACCCTGTGGCGTCAATCCTTTAAACATGACTTTCAATTTAAGGTGCTTGGCTTTTCCTGAATGGTTTTTTTTTTTAAAGGGAGAACTCATTTCCTAGGAAAACGGCTCGTTCTAGTAATTTGAATTTCTCCTAACATAAAATTCTCTGATCCTTTAAATGTCTTCGAAATTGATTAATTCTCTAACTCCAATTGATCTCCTTGTTTTCCCTTGCAGGTAAAGGTCAACACGAACACGCCTAAGCAGTGTCTTGATCTCCGATCTTAGCTACATAGCTTTATAGGGAGTACTTACAATTTCAGAAAAAGACAAGTATGAGATAATTACTTCACCCTCTTTAAGTCGTCCCACCATACCATAAAGTATGTTATAACACCCTTCTTTCCCTTAGCTTCTCTTGTAATCATTCTCCCTTAAGTATTCTAACACAATCATCTCATTCCTAAAATAACCTCGTATCTAATATCCCTGTAACTGATAATCGACACCAACTCCCATAAGAGCAAATCTTTGGGAAAACTTTCATCCAGCTCCTTTACTACATCGAGTAATCCTTGACCATATGATCTTATTCGTTACCTCAGGAGCACTAGTTTGTACCTATCCTACATTATGACAATATCTTAATAAATTTTCTTGTAGTGTATATACATATATACCATGGGCGTCCTATTATTAGAGGTCATCATTTATCCATGAGCTAGCCTAGACATCCCTTAAATTTATCCTTGTCCAAAAGGAACCTTGTAGATCTTTCACTCCAAGGGAAAATAACCATAACAATTTTAAATACTCTCTGCCTATTATTTGGCAACAATGATCCAATAAACCAGTAATCTAATAGCAAAATAATAATAACACTCAACATCCACCGATCAACAGTAACACTCAACATCCACCGATCAACAGTAACACTCAACATCCACCGATCAACAGTAACACTCAACATCCACCGATCAACAGTAACACTCAACATCCACCGATCAACAGTAACACTCAACATCCACCGATCAACAGTAACACTCAACATCCACCGATCAACAGTAACACTCAACATCCACCGATCAACAGTAACACTCAACATCCACCGATCAACAGTAACACTCAACATCCACCGATCAACAGTAACACTCAACATCCACCGATCAACAGTAACACTCAACATCCACCGATCAACAGTAACACTCAACATCCACCGATCAACAGTAACACTCAACATCCACCGATCAACAGTAACACTCAACATCCACCGATCAACAGTAACACTCAACATCCACCGATCAACAGTAACACTCAACATCCACCGATCAACAGTAACACTCAACATCCACCGATCAACAGTAACACTCAACATCCACCGATCAACAGTAACACTCAACATCCACCGATCAACAGTAACACTCAACATCCACCGATCAACAGTAACACTCAACATCCACCGATCAACAGTAACACTCAACATCCACCGATCAACAGTAACACTCAACATCCACCGATCAACAGTAACACTCAACATCCACCGATCAACAGTAACACTCAACATCCACCGATCAACAGTAACACTCAACATCCACCGATCAACAGTAACACTCAACATCCACCGATCAACAGTAACACTCAACATCCACCGATCAACAGTAACACTCAACATCCACCGATCAACAGTAACACTCAACATCCACCGATCAACAGTAACACTCAACATCCACCGATCAACAGTAACACTCAACATCCACCGATCAACAGTAACACTCAACATCCACCGATCAACAGTAACACTCAACATCCACCGATCAACAGTAACACTCAACATCCACCGATCAACAGTAACACTCAACATCCACCGATCAACAGTAACACTCAACATCCACCGATCAACAGTAACACTCAACATCCACCGATCAACAGTAACACTCAACATCCACCGATCAACAGTAACACTCAACATCCACCGATCAACAGTAACACTCAACATCCACCGATCAACAGTAACACTCAACATCCACCGATCAACAGTAACACTCAACATCCACCGATCAACAGTAACACTCAACATCCACCGATCAACAGTAACACTCAACATCCACCGATCAACAGTAACACTCAACATCCACCGATCAACAGTAACACTCAACATCCACCGATCAACAGTAACACTCAACATCCACCGATCAACAGTAACACTCAACATCCACCGATCAACAGTAACACTCAACATCCACCGATCAACAGTAACACTCAACATCCACCGATCAACAGTAACACTCAACATCCACCGATCAACAGTAACACTCAACATCCACCGATCAACAGTAACACTCAACATCCACCGATCAACAGTAACACTCAACATCCACCGATCAACAGTAACACTCAACATCCACCGATCAACAGTAACACTCAACATCCACCGATCAACAGTAACACTCAACATCCACCGATCAACAGTAACACTCAACATCCACCGATCAACAGTAACACTCAACATCCACCGATCAACAGTAACACTCAACATCCACCGATCAACAGTAACACTCAACATCCACCGATCAACAGTAACACTCAACATCCACCGATCAACAGTAACACTCAACATCCACCGATCAACAGTAACACTCAACATCCACCGATCAACAGTAACACTCAACATCCACCGATCAACAGTAACACTCAACATCCACCGATCAACAGTAACACTCAACATCCACCGATCAACAGTAACACTCAACATCCACCGATCAACAGTAACACTCAACATCCACCGATCAACAGTAACACTCAACATCCACCGATCAACAGTAACACTCAACATCCACCGATCAACAGTAACACTCAACATCCACCGATCAACAGTAACACTCAACATCCACCGATCAACAGTAACACTCAACATCCACCGATCAACAGTAACACTCAACATCCACCGATCAACAGTAACACTCAACATCCACCGATCAACAGTAACACTCAACATCCACCGATCAACAGTAACACTCAACATCCACCGATCAACAGTAACACTCAACATCCACCGATCAACAGTAACACTCAACATCCACCGATCAACAGTAACACTCAACATCCACCGATCAACAGTAACACTCAACATCCACCGATCAACAGTAACACTCAACATCCACCGATCAACAGTAACACTCAACATCCACCGATCAACAGTAACACTCAACATCCACCGATCAACAGTAACACTCAACATCCACCGATCAACAGTAACACTCAACATCCACCGATCAACAGTAACACTCAACATCCACCGATCAACAGTAACACTCAACATCCACCGATCAACAGTAACACTCAACATCCACCGATCAACAGTAACACTCAACATCCACCGATCAACAGTAACACTCAACATCCACCGATCAACAGTAACACTCAACATCCACCGATCAACAGTAACACTCAACATCCACCGATCAACAGTAACACTCAACATCCACCGATCAACAGTAACACTCAACATCCACCGATCAACAGTAACACTCAACATCCACCGATCAACAGTAACACTCAACATCCACCGATCAACAGTAACACTCAACATCCACCGATCAACAGTAACACTCAACATCCACCGATCAACAGTAACACTCAACATCCACCGATCAACAGTAACACTCAACATCCACCGATCAACAGTAACACTCAACATCCACCGATCAACAGTAACACTCAACATCCACCGATCAACAGTAACACTCAACATCCACCGATCAACAGTAACACTCAACATCCACCGATCAACAGTAACACTCAACATCCACCGATCAACAGTAACACTCAACATCCATCCACCGGTGAACAGTAACACTCAACATCCACTGGTGACGTCAGCCGGATGACTCAAACATCAACATCCACCGATCAACAGTAACACTCAACATCACCGGTGACGTCAGCCGGATGACTTAAACATCCAAATAATTCTTAACTTCTACGAACCTCAAACTTCATTCCCATAAACTAATGCACAACAATCATACTCGACCAGAATACCATAGCGAAAGACTTAAAGAACGGAATGAAAAACCTTTATCTAAAAGCATCTTTAAAACATAACATTGTACCAGACAATCCAAGTATTCATCATCATAAGGGAAATCGTTATTTTACTTATACTTCAATATCAGACCCTTACTACAACATGCTACGAGCAACACACCACGGGTTAAAATCGCTTCCCAGCCACATAATCCACGCCATGAGTATCATCCAGCAACCAAACTTAAACATCATCATTCAGTTTGAAGTCCTCACCTTCCAACTCGTCACCTACATCATAAAGTTTAAACTATAAGTTTAATGCTTAGTAAGGAGTGCAATATATAGTACTCATGAATGCATGCTTTGAAAGAAATCATAATCATGTTCTTATCTCGTACCTTACATGACATATACATATTCTTACTCATTGATTCATTTTGTGCGTGTACAAGGTCTTCTCGGACAGAAATCATGGTCCAATGAATGGACAGTGACATATACATGTTCTTTTACTTGTTCTTGTTCTTCTCATATTCTTGTTCTTTTTATGTTCTTGTTCATCATTTACCTAACATGACTCAGGGAGGGTTTGTGCCGAAGGGGGTAGGCAGAGTGCGTGTACATAGCCCCCTTATGGGCAGAAATCTTGGTCCCTTTCTGGACAGTTGACATGGCCAAACCGCCCCCAGCCCTCACTTAATCATGGTTGCATACATTTCATATTCATATCCCATTCATAAGAGAAACATATACATAAAACTTTTTTTGTATTCTTGGAAGACAAATCATGATGCAGGAGCATGAATACACTTAAATCATCAAACTATGGAAAGAATCATACTTCAGGTAACATATCATAACATTAACCCAAACATCATACCAGAACAGACAATTTCATAAACAGAATCCAGACATCGGAGACGAAACCAACCTAATACCCTTGTGATGTAGGGCCTTAATGGCCGGAAATCTTAACACACTCACTTACCTGGACTCCTTAGCAATGTCGTGCCTTCACTTGTAGTCTTTTCCACCTAGAGCTCGATTCTTGAAGGAAACGAAGGAGGAAGAATCGACTAGGAGAGGGAGAAATCACAGCTGCGCGAAAGGAAAGTCGCCGAAGGGAAGGGGAAGTCGTAGAGAAAGAGAGAGGAGTCGGCTACAGGATCGGGTAAGAGGTTTAAGTGAGGCTTTATAATTTCCATTTTCTATATATATTAATTAAAATCAACTTTATTTACAATCTTGCCACTAACCCTACTTTTCACCCTAACCAATAATACCCATAAATTTATATCCTCGTAAATTTCTTATTCCTCCAACCATACCAAAAGAAGTCCTTAGAATAAATACATGACCGAAGTGCTGGTTGTTACAGACTCTCTACATCTCTCTACTCCTAAACTTGAGATTCTGTTTTGAGAGAGTGTAGCATTGTGCTCAATATCTTCATCTTGTAAAAACCGTAAGGCAGTGGATTGACGCCCGTGAAGTTCAATCCAGAAGTGTAAAAGGTAGTTGATTGGCGCTCGTGAAGTCCAATTAAGTTTTCTCGAAGAAGAGAAGTAGTGAATCTTCAAGGGGGAAATCTTTGAAGCGTGGACGTAGGCAAGGTTAGCCGAACCATGTAAAAATCACGTTGTTATCTCTCTCTCTCTCTCTCTCTGTTACAATAATTTAAGTAATTTATATTGTAGTAAGTAAACTAATATTAGGAGAGAAAAATCTAATTCACCCCCCCTCTTAGACAATAACGGTCCTACAATTGGTATCAGAGCGTAGGTTAATATTTGTCTAATTGTGATTAAAAGAATAGTTGCATATTTAGAAATGGCATTCAACACAAACACTTCACATGTAGAAGGCCAATCTATTACTAGACCTCAGTTCTTTGATGGAAATGATTATGTTTATTGGAAGTCTAGGATGAAAATTTTTGTTCAAGCTATGGATTATGATTTATGGAATATCATAGAAAATAGATTATTTAGAGCTATGAAAACTGAGAATGAGATTAGTGTTCCTAAGGCCCCTCATGAATTAACTGAGTCCGATAAGAGAAATTTGAGTTTAAATGCTAAGGCAATTAATACCCTACATTATGCACTGAACAGAGACGAGTTTAACAGAGTTCAAAGGTGTGATAGTGCACAAGAAATATGGCATTTACTTGAAATTACACACGAAGGAACAAATCAAGTAAAAGAAAGTAAAATGAGTATGTTAGTACATGAGTATGAACTATTTACCATGATAAAGGATGAATCAATTAGTTCTATGTTTGCTCGTTTTACTAACATCACTAATGGTTTAAAAGTACTTGGTTAAGTGTATCCAAATGAAGAACTTGTCAGGAAAATTCTGAGATGCCTACCAAGAGCCTGGCAAATGAAAGTGACAGCTATACAAGAGGCTAGAGATCTCAAGATTCTCAAGCTAGAGGAACTTATTGGCTCTCTAATAACTCATGAGATAACCATAAGAGCCAATGACAAGAAAGATCCCAAGGAGAAAGAGATCAACAAAAAGAAAGATATTGCACTCAGAGCCTCTTCAAGCAAACAAGAGGAATCCGAGGAAGAAGATGATGATGAGGATATCGCTCTCATCACGAGGAGGTTTAGCAAATTCCTCCAACGAAAAAGAATAAATGGGAGGAAATTCTCAAAGGAAGAAAAGCCTCAAAAGGATAAGGAGATTACCTGTTTTGAATGCGGGAAACCAGGACATATCAAGGCCGAATGTCCTCAAACCAAGAAGGGTCTCAAGCGATTCAAAAATAGGACTATGAAGGAAACATGAGATGATAGTGAGAGCGAAACCTCGTCCGAAGATGAGGAAGTTGTAAATCTGTGCTTCATGGCCAAGGAGGATGAGTTTAGTCATTCCTCTAGTGACAGTGAAAATGATGAGGGTGACTTAATTGATGCTTTCAATGACTTGGTTAAACAAACCAGCATGTTAAAGACTAAATACAATATATTAAGAAAGGAAAATACAAGTTTAACTGAAAAGCATTCTAAGGAAACTAACTTGTATGAAAAAGAAATTAGTGAACTTAAGAGTAGAAATGAGAATTTGAATGACATTGTTCTTAAGTTTACTAATGGAAGCAAGAATTTGAATATGCTCTTAGGAAGCCCGAGAGTTACAATTGATAAGGCTGGAATCGGGTATGAAAGATCTAACAAAAAAAAAGTGTATGAAAACTTCTTTGTTAAACCATCCACATGTCATACATGCAACTTAATAGGACATAAATTTTTTGTATGTCCCTTAAAATTTAGCAAATCTAGAGTAGCTCCTAAACTGCAATGGATTCCTAAGGGAACCAAACCTAACGTTAGGACCCAAAAGGTTTGGGTACCAAAGAAGACAACTTGATCTTTTGTTTTGTAGGTTGAGGATTCTCCCATAAAGAACCAGTGGTATCTAAATAGCGGGTGCTCAAGACACATGACGGGAGACTCCTCAAAGTTTCCCGTTGTCAACAAGAAGAAAGGGAATGTCATATTCGGTGGAAATCAAAAGGGAAAAATTGTTGGCATCAGCAATATAGGTAATCCTTCTAACCCCATCATGGAAAATGTTTTATTAGTAGAAGGGTTAAAGCACAATTTATTAAGTATTAGTCAATTATGTGATAAAGGGTATAAAGTAGCATTCAAATCTAAATCATGTACCATTAAAGATAGCTAAACCGGTAAAGTTTTATTCATTGGCTATAGGAAAGAAAATATTTATATAATTGACTTAGACCGCATTGATTGTGTTGATGAAAAATATTTTGCCGTAAACTTACTTGTTGATAGTTGGACTTGACATAGAAGACTAGGACACGTAGGTATGGATACTTTAGCTAAGATTACTAAGAATAATTTAGTTAGAGGGATTCCAAAAATATCTTTTGAGAATGATAAAGTTTGTGAAGCTTGCCAAATGGGCAAGCAAATCAAAAGTTCATTTGCATCAAAGAATGCAATTTCTACATCTAAGCCTCTACAACTACTTCACATGGACCTTTTCGGTCCTTCAAACATTGCTAGTCTAGGAGGCAAATATTATGTCTTTGTCATTATAGATGATTTCTCTATATTCTCTTGGGTATTCTTTCTAAAGTCAATGGATGAAACTTTTGATACCTTCTCTAGCTTTAGGAAGAGAGTTCAAAATGAAAAGGAGTTCACCATTGTTACTATTCGTGGTGATCATGGTGGAGAATTTGAGAATGAAAAATTTGAACTCTTGTGTCTCAAATATGGAATTGAGCATAATTTCTTTTCCCCTAGAACCCCTCAACAAAATGGAGTTGTTGAGAGGAAAAATAGGTCTCTTCAAGAGCTAGCTTGGACCATGCTCAACGAGAACTCCCTTCCAAAATATTTTTGGGCAGAAGCTGTTTCAACAGCATGCTATGTTCTAAATTGGGTCTCCATAAGACTTATTCTAGAGAAAACCCCTTATGAGCTTTGGAATGAAAAAATTCATACTGTTAAATACTTTAGAGCCTTTGGTTGTACGTGTTTCATACTAAACACCAAGGATAACTTGGAAAAATTCGATTCCAAATCAGACCGTGGAATTTTTCTTGGTTATTCCTTATCCAGTAAGGCTTATAGAGTCTTTAACAAAAGGACTCTAGTTGTTGAAGAATCTGTTAATGTCAATTTTGATGAGAATCTTCAAGCTACAATCAATGTGGAAGAAGATGACAATTTGAAAAAGCAAATGGATTCTCTTTCCTTAGACCAACCTATTGAAACCATTCAAGGAGAAAATTCTCTAAATCCTTCTTCAAATTCTCAAGATGTAACATCCAGCATTTTTGCCATGTAAATTATCCCCTGCATTTTCATGCGAAATTAATTGTTATAAATATAATGATTATTTTAATGGAATGGTTGGGGTATTCTGAGGGAAAAGAGAATTTCGAAGAAACCTAAATCGACGAACTAAGTAACTAGTTGGTTAGAAACCAATGGCGGGGCAATTTTGAAAACCAATTAAAGTTGGTGGGAAGGAACCAATAGTTGGTGGACACTTGTCTAAGCTTCTTGATAAAGCCAAGCTTCCTCTCCTTACGTGAGCAACTTCCCCTTTTATTTCTCCTTCTCTTCAATTTTTCCCTCTTCTTTGTTTCTCTCCACTCCTCTCTGCCTTTTCTCTTCCAGACGATGAACGATTATCGAAGCTCCTCTGATCTCCTCAGTTTCTTCTAATTTCTCCATCTAAGGTAACCCTCTAATCTAGTTAGCGATTTTGGACTAGTTATCCGTGAGTTTTGTTGAAGTTTTAGAGTTGAGATATTTTGGAGAAAACTCGTTGTTTTGTACGAAAACACGTTAGTTTGTTTTCTAAAGGTTTGAATGTAGTTTGGAGCATATCCTACTAAGTTATTAGTTAGCATTTTAACAACTCAGTTTATATTTTTTTAACGTGCATATTATAGGTTCGTGACTCGCCGTGGAAACACGAACAAAGCTTGCAACTTCACGGACGTCAGGTAAGTTCATGCGTATAGGTTGGCCCTTAAGGCCCTACAGCACGGAGATACTAGGTTTTTGGTTGTCGGGTAGTTAGGTGGTAGGTTAAGTTCTAAGTTAAATGAGTTTGCTTTCTGGTTTGCTTGTTATCTTGTAGCCTGTTTAAGTTATGTTTAAGCACCATAAATGTTCATACATACATGTTTTCCTGAAAGTCATGTAAATGTTTTATGCACGAGGTTTGAAGTTAAAAAAGATAAAACCTATATTGTAATGTATGGTTAAGTGTGGGACGAGGACTGACATCCTGTTCTATTCTGTATTTCTATAATGTATACCTGTTTTGTGCCTGATAGTGCACAGTGCCTGATAGTGCACTTCTGTCGTCCACAGCTCCTGCACTTCTGTCGTCCACAGCTCCTGCACTTCTGTCGTCCACAGCTCCTGCACTTCTGTCGTCCACAGCTCCTGCACTTCTGTCGTCCACAGCTCCTGCACTTCTGTCGTCCACAGCTCCTGCACTTCTGTCGTCCACAGCTCCTGCACTTCTGTCGTCCACAGCTCCTGCACTTCTGTCGTCCACAGCTCCTGCACTTCTGTCGTCCACAGCTCCTGCACTTCTGTCGTCCACAGCTCCTGCACTTCTGTCGTCCACAGCTCCTGCACTTCTGTCGTCCATAGCTCCTGCACTTCTGTCGTCCATAGCTCCTGCACTTCTGTCGTCCATAGCTCCTGCACTTCTGTCGTCCACAGCTCCTGCACTTCTGTCGTCCACAGCTCCTGCACTTCTGTCGTCCACAGCTCCTGCACTTCTGTCGTCCACAGCTCCTGCACTTCTGTCGTCCATAGCTCCTGCACTTCTGTCGTCCATAGCTCCTGCACTTCTGTCGTCCACAGCTCCTGCACTTCTGTCGTCCACAGCTCCTGCACTTCTGTCGTCCATAGCTCCTGCACTTCTGTCGTCCATAGCTCCTGCACTTCTGTCGTCCACAGCTCCTGCACTTCTGTCGTCCACAGCTCCTGCACTTCTGTCGTCCACAGCTCCTGCACTTCTGTCGTCCACAGCTCCTGCACTTCTGTCGTCCACAGCTCCTGCACTTCTGTCGTCCACAGCTCCTGCACTTCTGTCGTCCATAGCTCCTGCACTTCTGTCGTCCACAGCTCCTGCACTTCTGTCGTCCACAGCTCCTGCACTTCTGTCGTCCACAGCTCCTGCACTTCTGTCGTCCACAGCTCCTGCACTTCTGTCGTCCACAGCTCCTGCACTTCTGTCGTCCACAGCTCCTGCACTTCTGTCGTCCACAGCTCCTGCACTTCTGTCGTCCACAGCTCCTGCACTTCTGTCGTCCACAGCTCCTGCACTTCTGTCGTCCACAGCTCCTGCACTTCTGTCGTCCACAGCTCCTGCACTTCTGTCGTCCATAGCTCCTGCACTTCTGTCGTCCATAGCTCCTGCACTTCTGTCGTCCACAGCTCCTGCACTTCTGTCGTCCACAGCTCCTGCACTTCTGTCGTCCACAGCTCCTGCACTTCTGTCGTCCACAGCTCCTGCACTTCTGTCGTCCACAGCTCCTGCACTTCTGTCGTCCACAGCTCCTGCACTTCTGTCGTCCACAGCTCCTGCACTTCTGTCGTCCATAGCTCCTGCACTTCTGTCGTCCACAGCTCCTGCACTTCTGTCGTCCACAGCTCCTGCACTTCTGTCGTCCACAGCTCCTGCACTTCTGTCGTCCACAGCTCCTGCACTTCTGTCGTCCACAGCTCCTGCACTTCTGTCGTCCATAGCTCCTGCACTTCTGTCGTCCACAGCTCCTGCACTTCTGTCGTCCACAGCTCCTGCACTTCTGTCGTCCACAGCTCCTGCACTTCTGTCGTCCACAGCTCCTGCACTTCTGTCGTCCACAGCTCCTGCACTTCTGTCGTCCACAGCTCCTGCACTTCTGTCGTCCACAGCTCCTGCACTTCTGTCGTCCACAGCTCCTGCACTTCTGTCGTCCACAGCTCCTGCACTTCTGTCGTCCACAGCTCCTGCACTTCTGTCGTCCACAGCTCCTGCACTTCTGTCGTCCACAGCTCCTGCACTTCTGTCGTCCACAGCTCCTGCACTTCTGTCGTCCACAGCTCCTGCACTTCTGTCGTCCACAGCTCCTGCACTTCTGTCGTCCACAGCTCCTGCACTTCTGTCGTCCACAGCTCCTGCACTTCTGTCGTCCATAGCTCCTGCACTTCTGTCGTCCACAGCTCCTGCACTTCTGTCGTCCACAGCTCCTGCACTTCTGTCGTCCACAGCTCCTGCACTTCTGTCGTCCACAGCTCCTGCACTTCTGTCGTCCACAGCTCCTGCACTTCTGTCGTCCACAGCTCCTGCACTTCTGTCGTCCACAGCTCCTGCACTTCTGTCGTCCACAGCTCCTGCACTTCTGTCGTCCACAGCTCCTGCACTTCTGTCGTCCACAGCTCCTGCACTTCTGTCGTCCACAGCTCCTGCACTTCTGTCGTCCACAGCTTCTGCATTTCTGTTTTCCATTTTATGCCTTTGATTTTATGTCCGGCCATTTTAAATGTTCAAGAGTTTTAAAAAGTCGAAAAAAATTTTACGTCCAAATGTCAAAGTTCCGTTTTAGTTAAAGTCAAAGTCCCGTTCTTGTCCCGTGGCGGTCCCGGCGGGTCGAGGTCGTCACACTAGAATCGGTTTTTTTTTTTTTTTTTTTTTTTTTTTTTTTTTTTTTTTTTTTTTTTTTTTTTTTTTTTTTTTTTTTTTTTTTTTTTTTTTTTTTTTTTTTTTTTTTTTTTTTTTTTTTTTTTTTTTTTTTTTTTTTTTTTTTTTTTTTTTTTTTTTTTTTTTTTTTTTTTTTTTTTTTTTTTTTTTTTTTTTTTTTTTTTTT
Source organism: Begonia masoniana (assembly GCA_022432975.1). NCBI lineage: Eukaryota > Viridiplantae > Streptophyta > Magnoliopsida > Cucurbitales > Begoniaceae > Begonia > Begonia masoniana. Next base: position 39,939,489 of record CM039513.1, read on the forward strand.
TTTTTTTTTTTTTTTTTTTTTTTTTTTTTTTTTTTTTTTTTTTTTTTTTTTTTTTTTTTTTTTTTTTTTTTTTTTTTTTTTTTTTTTTTTTTTTTTTTTTTTTTTTTTTTTTTTTTTTTTTTTTTTTTTTTTTTTTTTTTTTTTTTTTTTTTTTTTTTTTTTTTTTTTTTTTTTTTTTTTTTTTTTTTTTTTTTTTTTTTTTTTTTTTTTTTTTTTTTTTTTTTTTTTTTTTTTTTTTTTTTTTTTTTTTTTTTTTTTTTTTTTTTTTTTTTTTTTTTTTTTTTTTTTTTTTTTTTTTTTTTTTTTTTTTTTTTTTTTTTTTTTTTTTTTTTTTTTTTTTTTTTTTTTTTTTTTTTTTTTTTTTTTTTTTTTTTTTTTTTTTTTTTTTTTTTTTTTTTTTTTTTTTTTTTTTTTTTTTTTTTTTTTTTTTTTTTTTTTTTTTTTTTTTTTTTTTTTTTTTTTTTTTTTTTTTTTTTTTTTTTTTTTTTTTTTTTTTTTTTTTTTTTTTTTTTTTTTTTTTTTTTTTTTTTTTTTTTTTTTTTTTTTTTTTTTTTTTTTTTTTTTTTTTTTTTTTTTTTTTTTTTTTTTTTTTTTTTTTTTTTTTTTTTTTTTTTTTTTTTTTTTTTTTTTTTTTTTTTTTTTTTTTTTTTTTTTTTTTTTTTTTTTTTTTTTTTTTTTTTTTTTTTTTTTTTTTTTTTTTTTTTTTTTTTTTTTTTTTTTTTTTTTTTTTTTTTTTTTTTTTTTTTTTTTTTTTTTTTTTTTTTTTTTTTTTTTTTTTTTTTTTTTTTTTTTTTTTTTTTTTTTTTTTTTTTTTTTTTTTTTTTTTTTTTTTTTTTTTTTTTTTTTTTTTTTTTTTTTTTTTTTTAAGTTTGAAGCTTTTTGTGTCAAGAGATTTTCAAATACTTAAGTGGCACTTTTGATTTAGGCTTATGGTATCCAAATGGTACATCATTTGATCTAATAGGTTATTCCAATTCTGATTATGCTGGAAGCCTTGTAGATAGGAAGAGTACTAGTAGAACATGTCAATTTCTAGGTGAATCTCTTGTATCTTGGTACTCTAAGAAGCAGAATTTTGTAGCACTGTCAACTGCCAAAAGTGAATATATTGTTGCTGGTAGTTGCTGTACTCAAATGCTTTGGATGAAACAAACTTTAGAGGATTACAATCTATTCTATGATAGAATACCGATTAGATGTGATAATACTAGTGCAATTAACATTTCAAAGAACCCTATCCAACATTCCAGAACCAAACACATCGAGGTTAGATATCACTTCATTAGAGATCATGTTCAAAAAGGTGATATCACCTTAGAATTTGTTAGTTCATCCGACCAATTAGCAAATATATTTATAAAACCTTTGAATGAGAAGACCTTCTGTGATATTCGAATTCGTTTAGGTCTCATTAGGAATGGAAAGTCCTGATCGGTCGACGTTATGGGCTAGCAATAAAGTTATATCTCTCTAGACTGAGGTATTCTGAAATACATCGACCGCGTCACTTTATGCAGTGGACGATATAAGAAACGGTTGAGGTACAAATCAAACGATGTCAGTTCTTAACTCTTTTAAATCTACATTCGGATTACAGAAACTTTATCCTTCTCCAGAGTGCGAAAAACCTTTCTTCTTCTCTCGACTCTCCGTCGCCTATTCTCTCGTCACCAGTCCTTTTCCAACTTTCAAATCTGCTAAATGGAATCATCCTCTAACGTCGGTTTAACTTTCTCAAGGAAAAAGCAGAAGACTGTACAACCCGCGGAATCAGAACCTATTTTTTTTTTTTTTTTTTTTTTTTTTTTTTTTTTTTTTTTTTTTTTTTTTTTTTTTTTTTTTTTTTTTTTTTTTTTTTTTTTTTTTTTTTTTTTTTTTTTTTTTTTTTTTTTTTTTTTTTTTTTTTTTTTTTTTTTTTTTTTTTTTTTTTTTTTTTTTTTTTTTTTTTTTTTTTTTTTTTTTTTTTTTTTTTTTTTTTTTTTTTTTTTTTTTTTTTTTTTTTTTTTTTTTTTTTTTTTTTTTTTTTTTTTTTTTTTTTTTTTTTTTTTTTTTTTTTTTTTTTTTTTTTTTTTTTTTTTTTTTTTTTTTTTTTTTTTTTTTTTTTTTTTTTTTTTTTTTTTTTTTTTTTTTTTTTTTTTTTTTTTTTTTTTTTTTTTTTTTTTTTTTTTTTTTTTTTTTTTTTTTTTTTTTTTTTTTTTTTTTTTTTTTTTTTTTTTTTTTTTTTTTTTTTTTTTTTTTTTTTTTTTTTTTTTTTTTTTTTTTTTTTTTTTTTTTTTTTTTTTTTTTTTTTTTTTTTTTTTTTTTTTTTTTTTTTTTTTTTTTTTTTTTTTTTTTTTTTTTTTTTTTTTTTTTTTTTTTTTTTTTTTTTTTTTTTTTTTTTTTTTTTTTTTTTTTTTTTTTTTTTTTTTTTTTTTTTTTTTTTTTTTTTTTTTTTTTTTTTTTTTTTTTTTTTTTTTTTTTTTTTTTTTTTTTTTTTTTTTTTTTTTTTTTTTTTTTTTTTTTTTTTTTTTTTTTTTTTTTTTTTTTTTTTTTTTTTTTTTTTTTTTTTTTTTTTTTTTTTTTTTTTTTTTTTTTTTTTTTTTTTTTTTTTTTTTTTTTTTTTTTTTTTTTTTTTTTTTTTTTTTTTTTTTTTTTTTTTTTTTTTTTTTTTTTTTTTTTTTTTTTTTTTTTTTTTTTTTTTTTTTTTTTTTTTTTTTTTTTTTTTTTTTTTTTTTTTTTTTTTTTTTTTTTTTTTTTTTTTTTTTTTTTTTTTTTTTTTTTTTTTTTTTTTTTTTTTTTTTTTTTTTTTTTTTTTTTTTTTTTTTTTTTTTTTTTTTTTTTTTTTTTTTTTTTTTTTTTTTTTTTTTTTTTTTTTTTTTTTTTTTTTTTTTTTTTTTTTTTTTTTTTTTTTTTTTTTTTTTTTTTTTTTTTTTTTTTTTTTTTTTTTTTTTTTTTTTTTTTTTTTTTTTTTTTTTTTTTTTTTTTTTTTTTTTTTTTTTTTTTTTTTTTTTTTTTTTTTTTTTTTTTTTTTTTTTTTTTTTTTTTTTTTTTTTTTTTTTTTTTTTTTTTTTTTTTTTTTTTTTTTTTTTTTTTTTTTTTTTTTTTTTTTTTTTTTTTTTTTTTTTTTTTTTTTTTTTTTTTTTTTTTTTTTTTTTTTTTTTTTTTTTTTTTTTTTTTTTTTTTTTTTTTTTTTTTTTTTTTTTTTTTTTTTTTTTTTTTTTTTTTTTTTTTTTTTTTTTTTTTTTTTTTTTTTTTTTTTTTTTTTTTTTTTTTTTTTTTTTTTTTTTTTTTTTTTTTTTTTTTTTTTTTTTTTTTTTTTTTTTTTTTTTTTTTTTTTTTTTTTTTTTTTTTTTTTTTTTTTTTTTTTTTTTTTTTTTTTTTTTTTTTTTTTTTTTTTTTTTTTTTTTTTTTTTTTTTTTTTTTTTTTTTTTTTTTTTTTTTTTTTTTTTTTTTTTTTTTTTTTTTTTTTTTTTTTTTTTTTTTTTTTTTTTTTTTTTTTTTTTTTTTTTTTTTTTTTTTTTTTTTTTTTTTTTTTTTTTTTTTTTTTTTTTTTTTTTTTTTTTTTTTTTTTTTTTTTTTTTTTTTTTTTTTTTTTTTTTTTTTTTTTTTTTTTTTTTTTTTTTTTTTTTTTTTTTTTTTTTTTTTTTTTTTTTTTTTTTTTTTTTTTTTTTTTTTTTTTTTTTTTTTTTTTTTTTTTTTTTTTTTTTTTTTTTTTTTTTTTTTTGGGGGTGCGTGGGGGTGCGGTCTTTTCGGTGTCTGTCCTCTATATTTCATGACCTGCTCATTCAAGCTGCAGAGAGCTTTAATGATTCAACTCTTCTGCTTGATCTTCCGGCAATTCAAGCAGCTACTCTTCCACCTCCAACCAGTCCAATTCCTGTTCCCTCCCCAGTTCCGGTTCCTTCTTCAACTGCTCGTGTTCCTTCTAGAACTAAAAGTCACCCCACTCTTTCAGTGAGGAACTTTATTTATGAGGAGCAATTTCATGAGCTTCAGGCGAGTATAGCAAGCCTTGGCACTGGTCAGGAATCCTTTTAGTCCCTGTATCTTTCCCGCCAAGATCAATTTGAAGCTTATGTCCTATCACAACTAGACAATCTCACAGTTGTCATTCAAGGACTGCACAAACGTATTGATCTAATGGAATCAAATCAAAGTAAAGCTATTGATGATGTCGTCTCCTCCGTTAGATTCCATTCAAGTCATTTCACAACGCAATTGCAACGAGATTGTGACAGGGTTATCTCTCATATTGGCGACCTTAGCACCCTTATGACTAAAAGTGCTGGTGAAGCCTCTGATGCGGATGAGATTTTGGATGAAAGTGACGAGAATCTTGAGGCAGCTCGTTCTGCTACTTCAGCTGTTCCTTCAAGTGCTAAGCCAGTGCCTGCTCCAACTATTGTTGATCAGCCAGCTACTTTTAATTAGATATTGTGATGTTGGTGCTGCTCCTGCTGATCTTGCAATAGCTGACCCTGTCGATGTGCCTTTGGAAGATGCAGGGGATACAATTCCTGTTGCCAGTGTTCCTCGTTTCTTTCTTGTTGAGGAAATTAATCCTCAGGTGGAATCTCCTCATGATAACGATGATTTCCTTGATCAATTATGAGATATCATGCACTGAGAAAATACCTCCTCCCCTAAGAACTAGAAATATTTTTTATTTTTAATTTTTTTATTTTTTTATTTTTATTTTTTAACACTGTGCCTACTGTCCATATTTTTTTTCCAAACTGTGAATGTTTTATCATATCGTCTATAAAGTGTTGTGCTGAATGACATTCCTCCTATACGTGCTTATTTTTTATAATGTCAAAGGGGGAGAAGGATATAGAAATTAATGAATGCATAATTAAGACTTATTGATAAGGAATACTGTATAAATTATGGGGGAATATGTAAGTTTAAGCTGAAATACTGATTAGTATATTGAAACAGATCATATATTTGTCATCATCAAAAAGAGGAAGATTGTTGACTTAAATAGTGTTTAAGTCTAACTATGTTTTTTATGATTGTGATTAATATGAAATATATGCAAATATATAAACTGATTATTTGGATTACTGTGTTTATTGCATTTATCTGAAAATGCCCTTTAAAAAGGGTATTATGTTTTTTCTAACGATTTTGGTTAAGTGTTGGTAGTTAAGTCTGGGTCATGCAAAATGGTAAAGGAACATCGACCGAATCAAAGCAGACTTGAAGTTCATCGACAAGATATATCAACTGAACAACATAAAGTCGACTGATGGCAGAACAATAGATTATCGAACGAAGTCGTCCTTGGGAATTACGTCGTCCAGACTTAGAAGAGGACAGAAAGTGATGTGCCCCATAGGCCCATTACTAGGTGATGGACCCTTTGGTGACTTGAAGTGGACACCTAGCCAAGGAGACATGGACAAACCTCTTCACACTATTTTCTGGGATGCTTGGGATGAAGGTTACACTTGAGCACCAGTGGAGCATCAGAAGAGGGAATTTGTCTTCCCGGAGAAAAATTCTGTAATTTTTATTTATTTTATTTATTGCTTTTATGTTTCTTGAGAAATACCATTTTAGCCTTAAACTTATATGGGTAGAACTCAGTTTCAAGTAAGCCATCTTGATGGGAGGGGCCCAACCCAATGGAAGACAAAGCTTGAAGATGGAGCTTGGAGAGGCGCAATTGCTTTGGGCTTGGAGAGGCATGACTTGGCATCAAAGGAAACTTGCTAGTGGAGACATGGATTGATGACATGGCACAAGGGAGAAGAAGCACAATTGATCTCGGCCACCCATCATCTTTTTTCATCTAATGGCTCGAAATATTTTTTATTTTTTATTTTTTATTTTTTATTTTTTATTTTTTATTTTTTATTTTTTATTTTTTATTTTTTATTTTTTATTTTTTATTTTTTATTTTTTATTTTTTATTTTTTATTTTTTATTTTTTATTTTTTATTTTTTATTTTTTATTTTTTATTTTTTATTTTTTATTTTTTATTTTTTATTTTTTATTTTTTATTTTTTATTTTTTATTTTTTATTTTTTATTTTTTATTTTTTATTTTTTATTTTTTATTTTTTATTTTTTATTTTTTATTTTTTATTTTTTATTTTTTATTTTTTATTTTTTATTTTTTATTTTTTATTTTTTATTTTTTATTTTTTATTTTTTATTTTTTATTTTTTATTTTTTATTTTTTATTTTTTATTTTTTATTTTTTATTTTTTATTTTTTATTTTTTATTTTTTATTTTTTATTTTTTATTTTTTATTTTTTATTTTTTATTTTTTATTTTTTATTTTTTATTTTTTATTTTTTATTTTTTATTTTTTATTTTTTATTTTTTATTTTTTATTTTTTATTTTTTATTTTTTATTTTTTATTTTTTATTTTTTATTTTTTATTTTTTATTTTTTATTTTTTATTTTTTATTTTTTATTTTTTATTTTTTATTTTTTATTTTTTATTTTTTATTTTTTATTTTTTATTTTTTATTTTTTATTTTTTATTTTTTATTTTTTATTTTTTATTTTTTATTTTTTATTTTTTATTTTTTATTTTTTATTTTTTATTTTTTATTTTTTATTTTTTATTTTTTATTTTTTATTTTATTTATGCTTTTATGTTTCTTGAGAAATACCATTTTAGCCTTAAACTTATATGGGTAGAACTCAGTTTCAAGTAAGCCATCTTGATGGGAGGGGCCCAACCCAATGGAAGACAAAGCTTGAAGATGGAGCTTGGAGAGGCGCAATTGCTTTGGGCTTGGAGAGGCATGACTTGGCATCAAAGGAAACTTGCTAGTGGAGACATGGATTGATGACATGGCACAAGGGAGAAGAAGCACAATTGATCTCGGCCACCCATCATCTTTTTTCATCTAATGGCTCGGATTTAATTTTGTAAACCTAGCTACCCCCCCCCCCCCCACCCCCCCCCCCCCCCCCCCCCCCCCAAACTCTATTTAAACAATACTCTAGGCTATTGTATGGGTCTTTTGCCAAACTTAATACAATTGAGGTATTTCATTTAGACTAGTGTCTAGAGAAAGTCTTCTTCCAAGGGTTGGTGCCATTGGAAATCCCACCAAGGGTTGGTGCCCAAGGTAAGTATCGGTTTGCTTAAACAGATTGGAGAGAACCTCCATTGCTTCCAAGCGTGTGGTGGCTTGAAAGCTCTTACTCCTTACTCTATTCCAAGTAACCTTGGTGTTGGAATCATAAGAGAAGGTCACACCATTCCCCAACCGTCTTTTCTTGGAAGAAGCATTAGCCAAGAGGTAACTCAATACCTCTATCGGCCGGTTCAGGGTTTTATCATTTTCTTTATTTTTCTTCACAGAACACTATCACCACTTTACACGTACTTCATCTTTCATCTCTTAGCTTCATTTCGTCTGAAGAAATCGTTTCATTTCGAGCACTTTAACCTTTTTATTTCTGCTCATACATTTTATTGTTCTCGGGTTAGTTGACCAGTGAGCAACCCTTACTCTTTGGGTGATAACTCGCTCATTTTCAGGTCATTACCCATCATAAAGCTTTGTCGTCTAGACTTAGAGTCATCCGAAATCAATGTCGTTCAAAACAAATTAAGATGCCGAACGAATAACGAAGTCATTCGAACAAAGATTTCATCTGCTAGAAGAACATCTTCCGAAAGTGACTTCGAACGAATAAAGACTTCGTCCACTTGCATAACATCTTCCGAATTAAGAAGTCTTCCGCCATGAGTGATAGCGACTCCAGATCTCAACAGCTATTTTTCTGCGTACGGATACTCTCCAACGACCATATTTTTGTACGAAAACAAGGAGTCATTTGAATGAGAAGCGAATTACAGACGCGACTATATATAGAAGAATAGAAGCTCGAGACAAAAACTTTTGCCTTTTTTTTTTTTTTTTTTTTTTTTTTTTTTTTTTTTTTTTTTTTTTTTTTTTTTTTTTTTTTTTTTTTTTTTTTTTTTTTTTTTTTTTTTTTTTTTTTTTTTTTTTTTTTTTTTTTTTTTTTTTTTTTTTTTTTTTTTTTTTTTTTTTTTTTTTTTTTTTTTTTTTTTTTTTTTTTTTTTTTTTTTTTTTTTTTTTTTTTTTTTTTTTTTTTTTTTTTTTTTTTTTTTTTTTTTTTTTTTTTTTTTTTTTTTTTTTTTTTTTTTTTTTTTTTTTTTTTTTTTTTTTTTTTTTTTTTTTTTTTTTTTTTTTTTTTTTTTTTTTTTTTTTTTTTTTTTTTTTTTTTTTTTTTTTTTTTTTTTTTTTTTTTTTTTTTTTTTTTTTTTTTTTTTTTTTTTTTTTTTTTTTTTTTTTTTTTTTTTTTTTTTTTTTTTTTTTTTTTTTTTTTTTTTTTTTTTTTTTTTTTTTTTTTTTTTTTTTTTTTTTTTTTTTTTTTTTTTTTTTTTTTTTTTTTTTTTTTTTTTTTTTTTTTTTTTTTTTTTTTTTTTTTTTTTTTTTTTTTTTTTTTTTTTTTTTTTTTTTTTTTTTTTTTTTTTTTTTTTTTTTTTTTTTTTTTTTTTTTTTTTTTTTTTTTTTTTTTTTTTTTTTTTTTTTTTTTTTTTTTTTTTTTTTTTTTTTTTTTTTTTTTTTTTTTTTTTTTTTTTTTTTTTTTTTTTTTTTTTTTTTTTTTTTTTTTTTTTTTTTTTTTTTTTTTTTTTTTTTTTTTTTTTTTTTTTTTTTTTTTTTTTTTTTTTTTTTTTTTTTTTTTTTTTTTTTTTTTTTTTTTTTTTTTTTTTTTTTTTTTTTTTTTTTTTTTTTTTTTTTTTTTTTTTTTTTTTTTTTTTTTTTTTTTTTTTTTTTTTTTTTTTTTTTTTTTTTTTTTTTTTTTTTTTTTTTTTTTTTTTTTTTTTTTTTTTTTTTTTTTTTTTTTTTTTTTTTTTTTTTTTTTTTTTTTTTTTTTTTTTTTTTTTTTTTTTTTTTTTTTTTTTTTTTTTTTTTTTTTTTTTTTTTTTTTTTTTTTTTTTTTTTTTTTTTTTTTTTTTTTTTTTTTTTTTTTTTTTTTTTTTTTTTTTTTTTTTTTTTTTTTTTTTTTTTTTTTTTTTTTTTTTTTTTTTTTTTTTTTTTTTTTTTTTTTTTTTTTTTTTTTTTTTTTTTTTTTTTTTTTTTTTTTTTTTTTTTTTTTTTTTTTTTTTTTTTTTTTTTTTTTTTTTTTTTTTTTTTTTTTTTTTTTTTTTTTTTTTTTTTTTTTTTTTTTTTTTTTTTTTTTTTTTTTTTTTTTTTTTTTTTTTTTTTTTTTTTTTTTTTTTTTTTTTTTTTTTTTTTTTTTTTTTTTTTTTTTTTTTTTTTTTTTTTTTTTTTTTTTTTTTTTTTTTTTTTTTTTTTTTTTTTTTTTTTTTTTTTTTTTTTTTTTTTTTTTTTTTTTTTTTTTTTTTTTTTTTTTTTTTTTTTTTTTTTTTTTTTTTTTTTTTTTTTTTTTTTTTTTTTTTTTTTTTTTTTTTTTTTTTTTTTTTTTTTTTTTTTTTTTTTTTTTTTTTTTTTTTTTTTTTTTTTTTTTTTTTTTTTTTTTTTTTTTTTTTTTTTTTTTTTTTTTTTTTTTTTTTTTTTTTTTTTTTTTTTTTTTTTTTTTTTTTTTTTTTTTTTTTTTTTTTTTTTTTTTTTTTTTTTTTTTTTTTTTTTTTTTTTTTTTTTTTTTTTTTTTTTTTTTTTTTTTTTTTTTTTTTTTTTTTTTTTTTTTTTTCAATATTTGAAGCGAGACCTAAACATTGGATCAGGGAGACGGATGAACACATTAATTCGGATTGACAAAAGGTATAATGCATTTACGGTGTGGGATCGCATCTGCTATTGTTTATCGTAGCTCTTATTTAGTAGTGTAATTGTACTGTATAAGAAAGTTCTGTCTAGGAGACTGGATTTTAAGTGGGACCAGTTTTTGACGCTCTCAAAGCCTTCCTGGAAACTTACTTGAAAAGGTAATTCTGTCGAGGAGATTGTTCAGTACAGTCTTTTCTGGGAATTATCTGATCAGTACTCTCCATGCTTTACAGTGATCGTATTATCATTATTGTTCCCACTAATTTTATTATTTTTTGAACACAAATATTAAGGCGTTGTGGTCGTTAAATTGTTTTATGTTGGCATACAACTGGTGTTGTCTCAACAAGTTCAAAACACAATACAGGTGTTTCTCATGATCTTGTCTCGACGAGGAGTACACCAGAATGTCATCTATGAACACAATCGCAAAACTATCTAGATATTGCCTGAACACTCTGTTTATCAGATCCATAAATGCAGCAGGTGCATTTTTCAAACCGAAGGGCATCACTATAAACTCATAATGACCATAGCAAGTCCTGAAGGCAATTTTCTAAATATCTTCCTCTCGAATTCTGAGTTGATGATATCCGTTCAAATAAATATTCGAGAACCAGCATGAACCTCTCAATTGATCGAATGGATCATCAATCCGAAGAAGTGGAAATTTGTTCTTTACTCTCACTTCGTTCAGTTTTCGGTAGTCGATACACATCCTCAAGGTGCCATTCTTCTTTTTAATGAACAAAGCCAAAGCACCCCATGGAGATGTGCTAGCCCGTAAGAATTCATTCTCCTGCAATTCTTCAAGTTGTACTTTCAATTCTTTTAATTCTGCTGGTGGCATTCGATAAGGAGGAATTGAAATCGGATTAGTACTCGGATACACTTCAATTTCAAATTCTATCTCTCTTCTTGGAGGTAGACCGAGCAATTCTTCTGGAAAAATATCCATGTATTCACTCACAACTCCAATGGATTCAACCAGGTTATCGTCATCTGGTTTTAACAAAAGATTAGCTATCCATCCATTGAACTCAAATGAATTTCGAGGGAAGTGGTATCTGATTGAGTTTACCTCACCATAGAATGAAAATGTTTCTCTTTGGGGAAGACATACCGTTATTTTCTTTCGGTAACAGTCCATAACGGTCTTGTACTTGGATAACCAATTCATCCCAAAATGACATCAAACCACTTCAACTCCATCATAAGATCAACTACTATCTCATAGTCTTTAATTCGCACAATACAGGATTTACATATTCTATTTACCACCACATTTCCTCCTAAAGGGGAATCCACACTTAAAACATAGGGTAAAACCATAACTTCTAACCTCAAAGCATAAATAATTGAAGTTGACACAAATGAATGCGTTGCTCCTTAATCAAATAAAATTCTTACTTTGAAATTGTAAAGTAAGAAAGTACCTTCAATCACCGTATTGTCAGACTGTTCACCAAAAGTAACAAAGGCATGTACTTTCGGTTGTGAATTGGCAGCTTGCAAAGTATTCCCTCCAAACAGTCTCGAGGTTGGTTGGTTTGGCCAAAAATTTGGAGGAGTACTCCAAAAATTTGGAGGAGGACTCACAGTTGGAAACGGAGTTTGCTGACCTCCCTGTTGAACATAAGGATTGTCGACTTTCCACTTTCTGTAGTTCCTCTTGATGTGACCCACTTTCCCACAACAATAGCAGGTCCTATCCGTGGTTTGTGAATTTCCTCCTTCACTCCTTGCTGGTCCACTCTGATATGAACCTTGAGATTGAGATTGAGGTGGAGTAAATATGGGCTTTTTAAAACGTTGATCTTCTCCACCAGCAACTTCTTGTTTCTTTCCCTTAGTTTTTCTCCGGGCTTCCCATTCGTCTTTACCAGCCACCAACTTTTGTTCGATCAACATGGCCCTTTCAATCATATCTGGATAAGACTCGATCTTCAAAGCTACGAGTCTGTTGAAAATTCCCAATCACAGGCCATGTTCAAACCATTGGGCCTTTGCAGCTTCACCAGGGATAAACTGACCCGCATACTTGGCTAACTCCTCAAACTTTGTTTGATAGTCCAAAACACTTGTGTCTTTCTGAACTAGTTCCAGGAACTCTTTGGCTTTCGCTTGTCGAATGTACTTGGGAAAGAACTTTTCCAGGAAGGCATTCTCAAATTGATCCCAAGTACATTGATCACCCATGGATGTCTTTGTCTAATCCCACCATTTATCAGCTTTATCGTCAAGTTGATTCACAACGAACTTGACTTTGAACTCCTCTAGTACTCCCACCATCTCAAAAAAAAATTTTAATTGCCTCAGCCACTCTTAAGCTATGGCTGGATTACTCTCTCCCATGAATACTGGAGGTTTGGTCTTTCGAAACCTCTCCAATCACTTCATTTCAATTGAGTCGGCACTCTCTACTCTTCCAGTGCTCTGTTGAGCAATATTTCTATTCACTATGTCGGCTAAAGTTGTGACAGCCCTTCTCATCTCGGCGATATCATCAGCTTGCGTATCAATTCTACTAGTGGAATCTTCTCTCTCCATCTATAATAAATTATATATTTATCAGAAAAGCATTCACCAACAAGGCAATATTAGAGGCATTTTAAACATAATTACTAACCCACCCAACTAGTTAGAACTATGATGTATAGTTCTGATACCAAAACTGTAAGGACCCGACTTCCCCCAAAACTGGGCCCCGACGAGCCAAATTGGATTCCCGAGGTGGGAACGTAGTTTGATTTCAAATTTTGCTAGATCCGTTTGTATTTTAATCTATTTCCATATTCTTGTACCTGACATCTTAAAATAAGATATTTCCAATATAATCTCCAACTTTGATTCATGCATCATACATATTCCAAACGTATAATACATTATGCATTTAAATATTTTACATCAGAGTCAGATGGAAGGTATTACAAACTAAATAGGTCACGCACATGTGACTGTTCAAAATAAGTTTATATGGCAACTAAACTAACCCCGATCCCAATTACAAAAGAAAACCATCTACCTTGATGGTTATTAGCCTATGCCTCTTTCGCTTCTTTATATTGCCTTTGCTCTCGCGTCTCGGTGCATGTTCTCGTTATCTGAAAAATAAATAATATCCAAATAATGCGCTTTATGCCCAGCAAATAAATCTAGCAGTTATAATAGTTAACTCAAACTCTATCCACACTATCTAGGACCATACACCATCCTCTACATAATTTGTGATTATTTAAAAATCAATTAAATCCATTTGTAACGCCCCGAAAACCAACCCGGATTCCCTGTTCGCTACAGGGACTACTACGAGCTAAACGACTCACTAATTTTCCTCAATCCTAACCATTAAGCACCACGGCGTCCTCCCCAAAATTTCGGCAGAGTAACGCCTGAAAATGGCGCCCCCAAAATGCTAAGTACCTGCAAACGAATAAATCCCAACCAATCCAGAATACTCCTACACAACTACCTAGTCTACGAAATCTCCAAACAATCACACAACAGAACGAAAATGCTATCGACCAAAATGAAGAAAGTCCACAGTTCAGGGCGACATATCATCCTTAACTATGACTATATACAACAAATACAAAAACTCCCACAAAGACAAAAGCCTACTCCCCATCAACACCATGCTACGGCTCTTCCTGGGTCGGGTCGCCCAAACACTGTCATCAACCGGGGCCCTGGTCGCACGCCACACCCTGCCTCCCCCCCATTCCTAGTCAAATTCTCGATACACACCCACCAGCTCAGCAGTACCTACACCACAGAACACACCGTAAGCTCAAAGCTTAGCAAGTAAAGTGCTGGAAAATAAACGTGAAGCATGACAACTGGTTATGTATTCCTAACACATGCAGGTCTCTACACATGTTGTCATCATCTCACCGCATCGCATCACAAAAGTGTCTACAACCTATAACCTGCACAAAACTCATAACATACACACAACTAGCCCACGACCTACTCAAAGCCATCCCATAACCTACACAGGACTCACAACCCGTACCCACACCCCGCCACGCACGCAAGACTCACAACGTACAACTAACAATCACTACACATACACATACGTACCTATGGCCACAACACACACAAGACTTACATCCTACACTATGACCAACTATCGACAGCTTCTCGTCAACATCGGAATTCGCGGAGCACATCACCTCCGGCCCGAGTCTCACTCGGAATTCGCGGAGCACATCACCTCCGGCCCGAGTCTCACTCGGAATTCGCGGAGCACATCACCTCCGGCCCGAGTCCCACTCGGAATTCGCGGAGCACATCACCTCCGGCCCGAGTCTCACTCGGAATTCGCGGAGCACATCACCTCCGGCCCGAGTCTCACTCGGAATTCGCGGAGCACATCACCTCCGGCCCGAGTCTCACTCGGAATTCGCGGAGCACATCACCTCCGGCCCGAGTCCCACTCGGAATTCGCGGAGCACATCACCTCCGGCCCGAGTCCCACTCGAAATTCGCGGAGCACATCACCTCCGGCCCGAGTCTCACTTGAAATTCGCGGAGCACATCACCTCCGGCCCGAGTCCCACTCGGAATTCGCGGAGCACATCACCTCCGGCCCGAGTCTCACTCAGAATTCGCGGAGCACATCACCTCTGGCCCGAGTCCCACTCGGAATTCGCGGAGCACATCACCTCCGGCCCGAGTCTCACTCGGAATTCGCGGAGCACATCACCTCCGGCCCGAGTCTCACTCGGAATTCGCGGAGCACATCACCTCCGGCCCGAGTCCCACTCGAAATTCGCGGAGCACATCACCTCCGGCCCGAGTCTCACTCGGAATTCGCGGAGCACATCACCTCCGGCCCGAGTCTCACTCGGAATTCACGGAGCACATCACCTCCGGCCCGAGTCCCACTCGAAATTCGCGGAGCACATCACCTCCGGCCCGAGTCCCACTCGAAATTCGCGGAGCACATCACCTCCGGCCCGAGTCCCACTCGGAATTCGCGGAGCACATCACCTCCGGCCCGAGTCTCACTCGGAATTCGCGGAGCACATCACCTCCGGCCCGAGTCTCACTCGGAATTCGCGGAGCACATCACCTCCGGCCCGAGTCTCACTCGGAATTCGCGGAGCACATCACCTCCGGCCCGAGTCCCACTCGAAATTCGCGGAGCACATCACCTCCGGCCCGAGTCTCACTCGGAATTCGCGGAGCACATCACCTCCGGCCCGAGTCTCACTCGGAATTCGCGGAGCACATCACCTCCGGCCCGAGTCTCACTCGGAATTCGCGGAGCACATCACCTCCGGCCCGAGTCCCACTCGAAATTCGCGGAGCACATCACCTCCGGCCCGAGTCTCACTCGGAATTCGCGGAGCACATCACCTCCGGCCCGAGTCTCACTCGGAATTCGCGGAGCACATCACCTCCGGCCCGAGTCTCACTCGGAATTCGCGGAGCACATCACCTCCGGCCCGAGTCTCACTCGGAATTCGCGGAGCACATCACCTCCGGCCCGAGTCTCACTCGGAATTCGCGGAGCACATCACCTCCGGCCCGAGTCCCACTCGAAATTCGCGGAGCACATCACCTCCGGCCCGAGTCTCACTCGGAATTCGCGGAGCACATCACCTCCGGCCCGAGTCCCACTCGGAATTCGCGGAGCACATCACCTCCGGCCCGAGTCCCACTCGGAATTCGCGGAGCACATCACCTCCGGCCCGAGTCCCACTCGGAATTCGCGGAGCACATCACCTCCGGCCCGAGTCTCACTCGGAATTCGCGGAGCACATCACCTCCGGCCCGAGTCTCACTCGGAATTCGCGGAGCACATCACCTCCGGCCCGAGTCTCACTCGGAATTCGCGGAGCACATCACCTCCGGCCCGAGTCTCACTCGGAATTCGCGGAGCACATCACCTCCGGCCCGAGTCTCACTCGGAATTCGCGGAGCACATCACCTCCGGCCCGAGTCCCACTCGGAATTCGCGGAGCACATCACCTCCGGCCCGAGTCTCACTCGGAATTCGCGGAGCACATCACCTCCGGCCCGAGTCCCACTCGGAATTCGCGGAGCACATCACCTCCGGCCCGAGTCCCACTCGGAATTCGCGGAGCACATCACCTCCGGCCCGAGTCTCACTCGGAATTCGCGGAGCACATCACCTCCGGCCCGAGTCCCACTCGGAATTCGCGGAGCACATCACCTCCGGCCCGAGTCTCACTCGGAATTCGCGGAGCACATCACCTCCGGCCCGAGTCTCACTCGGAATTCGCGGAGCACATCACCTCCGGCCCGAGTCTCACTCGGAATTCGCGGAGCACATCACCTCCGGCCCGAGTCTCACTCGGAATTCGCGGAGCACATCACCTCCGGCCCGAGTCTCACTCGGAATTCGCGGAGCACATCACCTCCGGCCCGAGTCTCACTCGGAATTCGCGGAGCACATCACCTCCGGCCCGAGTCTCACTCGGAATTCGCGGAGCACATCACCTCCGGCCCGAGTCCCACTCGGAATTCGCGGAGCACATCACCTCCGGCCCGAGTCTCACTCGGAATTCACGGAGCACATCACCTCCGGCCCGAGTCCCACTCGAAATTCGCGGAGCACATCACCTCCGGCCCGAGTCCCACTCGGAATTCGCGGAGCACATCACCTCCGGCCCGAGTCTCACTCGGAATTCGCAGAGCACCTCACCTTCGGCCCGAGTCCCACTCGGAATTCGCGGAGCACATCACCTCCGGCCCGAGTCTCACTCGGAATTCGCGGAGTACATCACCTCCAGCCCAAGTCCCACTCGGAATTCGCGGAGCACATCACCTCCGGCCCGAGTCCCACTCGGAATTCGCGGAGCACATCACCTCCGGCCCGAGTCTCACTCGGAATTCGCGGAGCACATCACCTCCGGCCCGAGTCTCACTCGGAATTCGCGGAGCACATCACCTCCGGCCCGAGTCTCACTCGGAATTCGCGGAGCACATCACCTCCGGCCCGAGTCTCACTCGGAATTCGCGGAGCACATCACCTCCGGCCCGAGTCTCACTCGAAATTCGCGGAGCACCTCATCTCCGGCCTGAGTCCCACTCGAAATTCGCGGAGCACATCACCTCCGGCCCGAGTCTCACTCGGAATTCGCGGAGCACATCACCTCCGGCCCGAGTCTCACTCGGAATTCGCGGAGCACATCACCTCCGGCCCGAGTCTCACTCGGAATTCGCGGAGCACATCACCTCCGGCCCGAGTCTCACTCGGAATTCGCGGAGCACATCACCTCCGGCCCGAGTCCCACTCGGAATTCGCGGAGCACATCACCTCCGGCCCGAGTCCCACTCGGAATTCGCGGAGCACATCACCTCCGGCCCGAGTCCCACTCGGAATTCGCGGAGCACATCACCTCCGGCCCGAGTCCCACTCGGAATTCGCGGAGCACATCACCTCGTCAACATCCGTATTTACGACCCACCACGTACGCAAGACTCACAACGTACAACTAACAATCACTACACATACACATACGTACCTATGGCCACAACACACACAAGACTTACATCCTACACTATGACCAACTATCGACAGCTTCTCGTCAACATCCGTATTTACGACCCACCACGTACGCAAGACTCACAACGTACAACTAACAATCACTACACATACACATACGTACCTATGGCCACAACACACACAAGACTTACATCCTACACTATGACCAACTATCGACAGCTTCTCGTCAACATCCGTATTTACGACCCACCACGTACGCAAGACTCACAACGTACAACTAACAATCACTACACATACACATACGTACCTATGGCCACAACACACACAAGACTTACATCCTACACTATGACCAACTATCGACAGCTTCTCGTCAACATCCGTATTTACGACCCACCACGTACGCAAGACTCACAACGTACAACTAACAATCACTACACATACACATACGTACCTATGGCCACAACACACACAAGACTTACATCCTACACTATGACCAACTATCGACAGCTTCTCGTCAACATCCGTATTTACGACCCACCACGTACGCAAGACTCACAACGTACAACTAACAATCACTACACATACACATACGTACCTATGGCCACAACACACACAAGACTTACATCCTACACTATGACCAACTATCGACAGCTTCTCGTCAACATCCGTATTTACGACCCACCACGTACGCAAGACTCACAACGTACAACTAACAATCACTACACATACACATACGTACCTATGGCCACAACACACACAAGACTTACATCCTACACTATGACCAACTATCGACAGCTTCTCGTCAACATCCGTATTTACGACCCACCACGTACGCAAGACTCACAACGTACAACTAACAATCACTACACATACACATACGTACCTATGGCCACAACACACACAAGACTTACATCCTACACTATGACCAACTATCGACAGCTTCTCGTCAACATCCGTATTTACGACCCACCACGTACGCAAGACTCACAACGTACAACTAACAATCACTACACATACACATACGTACCTATGGCCACAACACACACAAGACTTACATCCTACACTATGACCAACTATCGACAGCTTCTCGTCAACATCCGTATTTACGACCCACCACGTACGCAAGACTCACAACGTACAACTAACAATCACTACACATACACATACGTACCTATGGCCACAACACACACAAGACTTACATCCTACACTATGACCAACTATCGACAGCTTCTCGTCAACATCCGTATTTACGACCCACCACGTACGCAAGACTCACAACGTACAACTAACAATCACTACACATACACATACGTACCTATGGCCACAACACACACAAGACTTACATCCTACACTATGACCAACTATCGACAGCTTCTCGTCAACATCCGTATTTACGACCCACCACGTACGCAAGACTCACAACGTACAACTAACAATCACTACACATACACATACGTACCTATGGCCACAACACACACAAGACTTACATCCTACACTATGACCAACTATCGACAGCTTCTCGTCAACATCCGTATTTACGACCCACCACGTACGCAAGACTCACAACGTACAACTAACAATCACTACACATACACATACGTACCTATGGCCACAACACACACAAGACTTACATCCTACACTATGACCAACTATCGACAGCTTCTCGTCAACATCCGTATTTACGACCCACCACGTACGCAAGACTCACAACGTACAACTAACAATCACTACACATACACATACGTACCTATGGCCACAACACACACAAGACTTACATCCTACACTATGACCAACTATCGACAGCTTCTCGTCAACATCCGTATTTACGACCCACCACGTACGCAAGACTCACAACAAGCGAACAACTGTGGTGTAGGCCCTAATGGGCGACTCTCAAACATTTACACCCACACTACTACTTACCTGGCGTCCTAGCTTGCTGAGGATGTTCGGTTTCTTGCCCACCTACGGCTCGACCTACGACAAAAATTCAAACTTCATCAAAATCAAGCTTACATTCACCAATTACTCTCAAACTACTATTTCTAGCCTAATCCAACTAAAACCTAACTAAACGGGCCACTAATTTGGGTTCGGTAAAAACCAACCCGAAACTTCAAATGTGCATAACTTTCGCGTCGGTTATCGGAATAGAACGATTCCAGCGGCCACGCACTCCTCTAATAACCTATTTTAACATACCAAAATGAATTTTAAAACAAATAACCCTAGCTAGGTCAAAATGGCAAAAACCTGAACTAACCCTTTTTTTTTTTTTGTTTTTTTTTTTTTTTGTTTTTTTTTTTTTTGTTTTTTTTTTTTTGTTTTTTTTTTTTTGTTTTTTTTTTTTTTGTTTTTTTTTTTTTGTTTTTTTTTTTTTGTTTTTTTTTTTTTTGTTTTTTTTTTTTTGTTTTTTTTTTTTTTTTTGTTTTTTTTTTTTTTTTTTTTTGTTTTTTTTTTTTTGTTTTTTTTTTTTTTTTTTTTTGTTTTTTTTTTTTTTTTTGTTTTTTTTTTTTTTTGTTTTTTTTTTTTTGTTTTTT
>CM039513.1:39961723-39966723 GCA_022432975.1 Begonia masoniana
TTTTTTTTTTTGTTTTTTTTTTTTTTTTGTTTTTTTTTTTTTTTTTTTGTTTTTTTTTTTTTTTTTTTTTTGTTTTTTTTTTTTTTTTTTTGTTTTTTTTTTTTTTTTTTTTTTTTTTTTTTTTTGTTTTTTTTTTTTTTTTTTTTGTTTTTTTTTTTTTTATTTTTTTTATTTTGTTAATATGGCAGCCGATCGATAGGCTACGCCTCTGTTTCCGCAGCCCATCATATTTCAAAAAGGGGCGATCGATCACTCAGCAGGGGAGATCGATCGACACCTTCTCTGTAATATTACTCTATTTTTCCCTTCAACAGCCGATCAATCGCCCCTCATTCGGGGATCGATCGGCACCCTCTCGGGTCCGAGATCAGTTTTTCCACCAAAATGGCGATCGATCAGCCATGTTTTATATTTTCACAATTTTCCAAATCATCAAATTTTCATCTTTTAACGTATCATTTCTTCAACATAACTTTTTACAATGTATATTTACATATCATTTGTATATAAATATACTTATTACATCATTGACCAAAAATGAAATTATAAATTCAAACCAATACAGTAGTAAAAGTTTGAACCATTACACTCAGGTTTGGGATTTTTGGCGATTAGGAGGCTCGGGTTTCAGATTTTTGACAGTGGAAGCCTCGAGTTTGAGTTCTTGACGATGAGGCTTCAGATTTTGGGCGGCGAGGGATGAGATTTAAGGATTTTTTGCTATAAAAATCACGGATTCGAAGATATTTCTCTCGATTTCAAATAAAGGAGAGTGCACAGGGGACCGATGTTCTATATACTAACGGGGGATCGACCACCCATTTGAGGGAGAACGCCCCCGTCATCCGGCCTTGGAGGGAGAACTCCCCCGTCATCAGCCCTAAGGCAGAACGCGGGGGGCCATGCTTCAGGACAAGGTCCCCCATTTTAAAATTGCTCTGTAACATGGGGGCCGAGCTAAAATGAATGGCCTCCCATGTTGTTTCCATGTGCAACACACGTGCGCAGGGGTTCTTCACCCCTGCGTCGACCACCAAATACAACAGGGGGCCATTCTTTTTAGATCGGTCCCCCGTTCTACAAGTGCGGTGGGCGTGGAATTAGACCTAGGATAGAACGGTCGCCCGTTCTAGTTGTAAAATGCAAAACGATGGGCTATCGGCAGTTGGGTTTAGATTGTTAGGTTTTTTATAGTTTGAGTTGTTACGTTAGGGTAAATACTTTAAGGGGTTTTTAAAAAAAAAAAAAAAAATCGATACTTTGAGATTCAAAATGGTTTTTACCCTTTAAATTAATACATAAAAATGAGAATCAAATAAAAAAAATAAGATTGGTAAGGCCAAGACGTCCACTCAAAAAAAAAAAGCAATAACTTGTCAATTATTCTAAACTATGTTTGAGTGCGTACAAATCAAACTTTATACTATTTTCAAAAAACAAGTCAACTCTCGTCATTACTCGCTGTTAAATACACTCATAATTGCCGTGTTTTGCATGAGAGTGACCTCGTTTAAACAAGAGCAACCTCCGCGGTAGCTCGCGTTTATAGCGAGGGCGACCTCAGCGATAGCCCGCATTTAGGATGAAGTCGCCCTCATTTTTACACGCAGTCGCCATCGTGCAAAATGCGGGAGACCTAGTATAAATTTGAGGTCGCCTTACTAAAGTCTGCGCGATTCCTTAAAAAATAATCATATTAATTGCAAATTTAAGATAGTGTATTTTGGAAATTCTTTAAACAATGATCGCTTTGAACAACGAGAACAAGAACAGCCAAGAAAGAGTATGAAATTCAACTTTTGACGGATTGGAGACTTATGGCCATCAGACTAGAAGAAGATGAAGTATTCTTCTTGGTTTTCTCCACTTCTAAAGCCATGAAATCTAAACTTCCGATCTTCCCTTTCCATGGTTTTCCACTGTTTTTAACCCAACTATTAAAATTATATTTAAATAAATTAAATTAGATGATAATTCGCAGAATAACTTTTCAGATTCTATCAAATAATTAAAAGTTAATAAGATGTACGGGTGGCAAACAAAATATCTGGTTGAAATTTGAAAGAATCGGGCAAAAAAATTGCCAGAGAAAAAGCTAGGTCTTGCCAACCTTTTCGAGGGTGACCTCGAATTTATACTAGTTCGTCTGCAATTCTCACAAGGGCGACTGCGCATCAAAGCGAGTGCAACCTTGCCCTAAATGTAGACAACCGCGGAGGTCGCCTTCGTTTAAACGAAGTCACCCACGCGCGAAATGAGACCGCCCTCATTTAAAATACGAGCGACCCCAAGTGTATTTAACAGCGAGTAACGACTTTGTCAGGACTCGATTCCACCAACCAAATCACGACGACTAGAGGATTCCCAAAGTGGGAAGGAGTCGAACGTCGAAAGATTCTCTCATTGGCACTCACCTCTCACATGCATAGATCATTATGAATTAATGAAACATACTTCTTTAACTTGGTATCTTAAATTAAGATGCTACGTTTAAAATCTTTTTTTTTATAAAAATATTTAAAACATAAAACATATAAAATGTGTACTGCATGAAGAAAATCAACATACATTTTATTCATTGAAATTTACATGAAATTCAGAGTACTAACACGAAAGCTACTACAAAGTCATTACATGTGACCTTCCAAAAAGATTTATAAAATGAAAACCAAATATCCCACTCAAATAAAAAGACCATCTACCTTGATGGTTCACCTATGTCTCTTTACAAACTTTATATTACTTTATATTTTTCTCTCTCGATAAACGTTCTCGATATTTGAAAAATATAAATTATCCACATAATGATTTTTTAGCTCAGTAAATAAATCTAACACGTAGAATGATTAATTCAAACTCTAGTAACACCATATAGGATCAATCACTATCTTTCACTACAACGATTCTTTGAAAATCATATAAATCATGTTCTTTTAAAAGTCATGCAATTGCTATAAAAATATGTATGCTCAACATCAATCTTTTCACTCAACCATTTTTGAAATCAATTTCATCAAATAAACCCAATGCAAATAGAATGAACTTTGCATGTAAAACCATCTTTTTATGAAAACTCCAATGCATCTTTTAACAACCAAATGTTTATGTTAAAAATACAATACACTTCCAATTCCAACAGGTATAACTGTAACGCCCCAATTTAAAAATCCCCAATTTGAAACCCTAATTTTAAAAACTATAGAATTTTTCCCCAAATTGATTTTTGAAATCGAGCGTTAAATCAAAATTTTAAACTTTAAAACATATTAATTGAAAACTTAAATATCACGGAAGCTTTGATAATTAATTTGTTAAAATCTTGAAACCATCGCATAATTAAAATCATTTATGAGACTTTATTAAATGATAAAAATTAAACATAATTATTCAAAACCTTAAATTGAAATAAAACTTTAAATATCTGTAACACCCGGTTTCAATATAAATCAAAATAAGTTATTAAACGGAGGTATATAATCTTATGGTTTAAAATTGAGTGAAATGTTGATTAGGTTATTAAGTGACTAGGCAGGGGCAAGATGGTAATTGCGAATTTATATTGTGGATAACGTATTTAAGGAAATGTTTAGTGAGGTTTAGCCGCCACTATTTTATTACTCTTACCTCTCAACTCGGCGGACATCCTTTAGGCGATTCCCCTCCGATTTTCCCCAACCAAGGTGAGTTTTGATTAAATTACTTGTTGTTCTAGTGCTTAGGTAGCTGAAGGATTGCAATGTATGTGTTTTCGAAAGGCTGCGAGTGAGAGATTTGGGTTTGGGGTTTATTGATGTATCGGGAATGTTTAATCAGTAGAGCCCCAAACCGGCTTCCTTAGACTTCAGGGTAGTTAGATAAAGTCTAGTGGAGATCTAATCTATAATCTGTCGATGGTTCTAGGTGAGCAGATTTCTGGTGTAGCCTATAGCCGAGCGATTTCCAGGAGACCAGGTAAGTAAAGTATTGTGTGTGCCCTCGGGCCTACATCACAAAACAATAGGTTTTTGCATGTTTGAGTATTTTCTGTATGTCATGCATCATAAATTTGAAAGAAAACAAAAATGAATTTTCATGTATCATGTGGAGAGGCAAGTTCAGATTGACGGGCATTGGCGGTTAAGGGAACTAATCCACCCCTTAACTGATGAAGAGGATTTATAACATTAGGAGAACTGATCTCACTCCCAAGGGAATTGAGGGATCTGAACAGTTATTAAGGGACCTCATCCGCCCCTTAATTAATGAAGAGGATGTAGACATTGGGAGAACTGATCCCACGCCCAAGGGATTCATGGGATCTGATCAGTAAACAAACGAAGTACAACCGAGATGAGAAAGTAGAAACTGCATATTTAGGATTTTGTTTCAGCATATCATTTCATTATTGCTTTACTTACTTAGCATTAGGCTAATAGATGAGTTTTGTGATGTAGGTGTTGAGGATACCACAGGTGAATTTCTTGAGTACACAGATGATTAGGTGTGGTTGGAGGAGCACATCCATGTCTCGGCTTAGTAAACTGATGAGGCGAGCTAACTGGTGTCAGCAGGTGTTGAGGTTTAGTTGAAAATGATCTAGTCTGAGTAGGTCGAGTTTTCATGACAGTAGAGATTTTAGCATTTCGAATACAATTTGAATATTATTGATTCTAGTAACCTGTTGAGTTTTAAGTGTTGGTTTTACTGGATTTGATTAATGAAATGGTTTGAATCGTTTTTGAAAGGTCTTGGAGAGGCAAGAAAATTTCTTTCTGTAGTTAGAGTTGTGTCTGTCTTCTATCGGAATGTGATTTTAATAAAGCTATCAGATGATGTCGAGTGTTTTAGTCGTCCGGTGATGTCGAGCTTTTGCTCGTCAGATGATAAGGGTTAAGTCATTCGG
The DNA here is from genome assembly GCA_022432975.1 of Begonia masoniana. NCBI lineage: Eukaryota > Viridiplantae > Streptophyta > Magnoliopsida > Cucurbitales > Begoniaceae > Begonia > Begonia masoniana. The sequence goes on from CM039513.1 coordinate 39,966,606, forward strand.
ATGAGGAGATCATCCGGCTGACGTCACCGGTAGATATAGAGAAAAGTCGTTCGGATGAGGAGATCATCCGGCTGACGTCACCGGTGGATGTCCCTGTTAGACTGACCGGATGACCAAA